>CM021105.1:321729258-321758411 GCA_007115665.2 Sequoiadendron giganteum
TTTTCTCAGATTTTTCTTAAAATGATTCAAAAATTTGCCCTCTACACCTCTACTACTTCTCCTTTTCGATAAAAATCTATCTTTTTCAAAAAACGGACGTTCTGGGTCTCTTTAGCACACCACCTGCAAAACTCATATGTTCGAGTTCTCCCAAAAAAAATTGTTTCGTAGATTCTATTTTTGAGGGTTTCTTGCATGTTAGTGAAAAATCAGTTTTTCAAAAAACGGACGATCAGGGAGTATTTGGAATGACATTTTCTAGGAAACCCATTTCTTGTTTTTTTCTAAAAAAGATTCAAAATTTTGCATCTGTTACCCTACTGCTTTTACTTTTCAAAAAAATATCTATTTCAACATCTTATTTTTTCAAAAAACGGGCAATCTGGGTCTCTTTACCACACTAGCACCTACAAAACCCATATCTTTGATTTTTCCAAAAAAAATTGTTTTGTAGAGTCTATTTTTGAGGGTTCTTGCATGTTGGTGAAAAATTAATTTTTTGAAAAACAAACGATCTAAACCCATTTCTCAGATTTTTCTTAAAATGATTCCAAAACTTTACCTCTGTTAAGCTACGTTGTAACTATGTTATGCAAACTCCCATTTTTTTTCCCATAATCAACCAAGTTTGGAGAATTTTCATTTTAGATTGTGTTTTATATGACTATTAGGTATCTTTATTTTCTATCAGGTTTTGTGAACATTGATTTTCCATTGATTTACAATCGAGTTTGCATAACACATGATTTTATGCCTACACTGCAATTATGTCATGTGAACTCCCATTTTTCACCCTTAATCAACCATGTTTGGAGAACTTTAATTTAAGATTGTGTTACAAGCTAACTATTAGGAACATTTATTTTCCATTGATTTACAATAGAGTTCGGCGAACACTTGATTTTAAGGCTATGTTGCAGTTGTGTCATGCAAACAACTATTTTTCACCCATAATCAATTAGGTTTGGAGAACTTTGATTTTATATTACGTTGTAGATGACTATTGAGAACCTTTATTTTATATCGCCATTTGCAAACGTTAATTCTCCATTGATTTACAGTCGAGTTTGACTAACACCTGATTATAATGCTAAACTGCAGCTTTATCATGGGAACTCCCATTTTTCACCATAATCACCATGTTTTGAGAACTTTTATTTAGGATTGTGTTATAGATAAATATTAGGATCCTTTATTTTATATCACATTTCATGAATGTTGATTTTCGATCGATTTACATCCAAGTTCGACTAACACCTGATTCTAAGGCTATGTTGTAGCTATGCCTTTCGAACTCCCATTTTTCACCCAAAATCAACTAGGTTTGGAGAAGTTTGAATTTAGATTGTGTTGTAGATGACTATTAAGAACCTTTATTTTCTGTCGATTTAATGTCAAGTTTGGCGAACACCTGATTTTAAGGCTGTGTTGCAGTTGTGTTACATGAATGCCCTTTTTTCACCCATAATCAACCATGTTTAGAGAGCTTTGATTTAGGATTGTTTTGTAGATGACTATTAGGATCCTTTATTTTGTATCGCCTTTTGTGAACGTTGATTTTTGATTGATTTACAGCCAAGTTCGTCTAACACCTGATTTAAACATAATGTTGCAGTTGTGCCATGCGAACTCTGATTTTTCACCCATAATCTACCAACTTTGGAGAACTTTGATTTTAGATTATGTTTTAGATGACTATTTGAAACCTTTATTTTCTATCGGCTTTCATGAACATTGAATTTACATCAATTTACAATCGATTTCATCTAACATCTTATTTTTAGGATACATTGTAGTGTGTCATGTGAACCCCCATTTTTTCCCCATAATCAACGAAGTTTGGATAATTTTGAATTTAGATTGTATTGTAGATGACTATTAGGAAGCTTTATTTTCTATTGGCTTTCGGCTAACACCTCATTTTAAGGGTGCATTGTAGCTATTTCATGTGAACTCCCATTTTTCACCCATAATCAATTAGGTTTGGAGAAATTTGATTTGAGATTGTGTTATATCTATTAAGAACCTTTATTTTCTCTCAATTTTTGTGAATATTAAATTTCCATTGATTTAATGTCCAGTTTGAAGAACACCTGCTTTCAAGGCTACGTTGCAGCTGTGTGACCTGAACTCCCATTTTTCACCCACAATCATTAATGTTTGGAGAACATTGATTTAGGATTGAGTTGTACATGACTATTAGGATCCTTTATTTTATATTGCCTTTCGTAAAGTTGATTTTTATTTAATTTATAGCCGAGTACATCTAACACTTGATTTTAAGGCTACATTGTAGCTATGTCATGTGTATTCCCATTCTTCACCCATAATCGACCAAGTTTGGAGAATTTTGATTGTAGATTGTGTTCTAAATGACTATTCGGAACCTTTATTTTCTATCGGCTTTCATGAACATTGAATTTACATCAATTTATAGTCGATTTCGTCTAACATCTTATTTTTAGGATACATTGTAGTGTGTCATGTGAACCCCCATTTTTCTCCCATAATCAACGAAGTTTGGATAATTTTGATTTTAGATTGTATTGTAGATGACTATTAGGAAGCTTTATTTTCTATTGGCTTTCGGCTAACACCTCATTTTAAGGGTGCATTATAGCTATTTCATGTGAACTCCCATTTTTCACCCATAATCAATTAGGTTTGGAGAAATTTGATTTGAGATTGTGTTATATCTATTAAGAACCTTTATTTTCTCTCAATTTTTGTGAATATTAAATTTCCATTGATTTAATGTCCAGTTCGAAGAACACCTGCTTTCAAGGCTACGTTGCAACTGTGTGACTTGAACTCCCATTTTTCACCCACAATCATTAATGTTTGGAGAACATTGATTTAGGATTGAGTTGTACATGACTATTAGGATCCTTTATTTTATATTGCCTTTCGTAAAGTTCATTTTTATTTAATTTCTAGCCGAGTACGTCTAACACTTGATTTTAAGGCTACGTTGTAGCTATGTCATGTGTATTCCCATTCTTCACCCATAATCAACCAAGTTTGGAGAAGTTTGATTGTAGATTGTGTTCTAAATGACTATTAAGAACCTTTATTTTCTAATGGTTTTCGTGAATGCTGAATTTTGATCCATTTAATGTCGAGTTCGACGAACACCTGATTTTAAGGCTATGTTATAGCTATGTCATGCAAATTTCAATTTTTTACCCATAATCGACCATGTTTGGAGAAATTTGATTTTAGATTGTGTTGTAGATGACTATTTTAAACATTTATTTTCTATCAACTTTCGTGAACATTGATTTTCCATCGACTTACAACTGAGTTCAGCTAACACCTTATTTTAAGGCTACATTACAGCTATGTCATGCAAACTCCCACTTTTGACCCATAATCAACCATGTTTGAAGAACTTTAATTTTAGATTGTATTTTAGATGACTATTAGGAAACTTTCTTTTCAATTGGCTTCTATTTTTAGGGGTTCTTGCATGTTGGTTAAAAATCAGTTTTTCAAAAAATGAACAGTCTGGTTTTAACTTAGAATGGAATTCTCTACAAAACCCATTTCTCGAGTTTTTTTTAAGAAGATTCAAAAAATTTGCATCAGTTACCTCTACTACTTCTACTTTTAAAAACAATATCTTTTTCAACAACTTATTTTTCAAAAAATGGGCGATCTAGGTCTGTTTACCACACAAGTACCTACAAAACCCATATCTTTTATTTTTCCTAAAAAAATTGTTTTGTAGAGTCTATTTTTGAGGGTTCTTGCAATGTTGCTTAAAAATCAGTTTTTTGAAAAATGGACGAACTAAGTTTACTTGGACTTACATTCTTTGTAAAATCCATTTCTTAGAATTTTTTACGAAGATTCAAAAAAATTGCCTCTGTTACCTCTACTACTACTTTTCAAAAAAATCTAACTTTTTCAAGAATAACATAATTTTTAGAAAAATAGATGATCTGTTCTCTTTAGCACACAAGCCCCTGCAAAACTCATGTATTCGATTTTTCCCAAAAAAAAAAATTTCATAGATTTTATTTTGAGGGGTTCTTGCATGTTGGTCAAAAATAAGTTTTTCGAAAAGCGGACGATCTCAGTTTACTCAGAACAACATTCTCTACAAAACCCATTTCTTAAATTTTTCTTAAAAAGATTCAAAAAAATTTCCTTTGTCACCCTCTACTGCTTCTACTTTTCAAAATAATCTCTTTTTCAAGAACAACTTATTTTTTCAAAAAAACAGACAATCTGGGTCTCTTTAGCACACAAGCACCTGCAAAACCCATATCTTCGATTTTTCCCAAAAAAATTGTTATCAGCTTTTATGAATGTTTAGTTTCTATCGATCTACAACATTCTCTACAAAAAAAATTGTTTATTTTCTACTCAGAACAACATTCTCTACAAAACCCATTTCTTAGATTTTTCTTAAAAAGATTATAAAAAAATTCCTCTGTCACCCTCTACTGCTACTTTTCAAAATAAACACTTTTTCAAGAACAACTTATTTTTTCAAAAAACAGACAATCTGGGTCTCTTTAGCACACAAGTACCTGCAAAACCCATATCTTCGATTTTTCCCAAAAAAAATTGTTATCAGATATTATGAATGTTTATTTTATATCGATTTACAGTCGAGTTCGCATAACACTTGATTTTTTGCCTTCAATGCAGCTATGTCATGCGAACTCCCATTTTTCACCCATAATCTTCCATGTTTGGAGAACTTTGATTTATGATTGTGTTGTAGATGACTATTATGAACCTTTATTTTCTATCGGCTTTTGTGAACATTAACTTTACATCAATTTACAATCGAATTCGGCTAACATCTGATTTTTAGGCTACATTGTAGTGTGTCATGTGAACCCCCATTTTTCTACCATAGTCAACAAAGTTTGCATAACTTTGATTTTAGATTGGTTTACAGATGGCAAATTTGGCTAACACCTTATTTTAAGGCTACATTGCAACTATTTCATGCAAACTCCCATTTTTCACCCATTATCAATAAGGTTTGGAGAACTTTGATTTATATTGTATTCTACATGACTATTAACAACTTTTATTTTATATCGGCTTTTGTGAACATTGAATTTCCATTTATTTACAGCCGAGTTCGACTAACACTTCATTTTAATGCTACATTGCACCTTTGTCGTGTGAACTCCCATTTTTCATCTATAATCAAACATATTTTGAGAACTTTGATTTTACATTATGTTGTAGATGACTATTAAGAACTTTTATTTTATATCACCTTGCGTGAACAATGATTTTTGATTGATTTACAAGCAAGTACGTATAACACCCGATTTGAAAGCTATGTTACAGCTATGTAACACATACTCCCATTTTTCACCCACAATCAACCATGTTGGGAGAACTTTGCTTTTAGATTGTATTGTAGATGACTATTAGGATCCGTTATTTTATATTGCCCTTAATGAACATTGATTTTTGATCGAGTTACAACCAATTTCATATAACACCTAATTTTAATGCTACGTTGCAGCGATGTCATGTGAACTCCCATTTTTCATCGGTAGTCAACTAGGTTTGGAGAAATTTTATTTTAGATTGTGTTCTAGATGACTATTAAGAACTTTTATTTTCTATTGGTTTTCGTCAATGTTGAATTTCTATTGATTTAATGTCGAGTTCGGCAAACACTTGATTTTAAGGCTACATTTCAGCTATTTCTTGCAAACTCCCATTTTTCACCCATAATCAATCAGGTTTGGGGATCTTTAATTTTATATTATGTTGTAAATGACTATTAAGAACCTTTATTTTATATCGGCTTTTGTGAACGTTCATTTTCCATTGATTTACAGTCGAGTTTGACTAACACCTGATTTTAATGCTACAATGCAGCTTTGTCATGCAAACTATCATTTTTCACCCATAATCAACCATGTTTGGATAACTTTGATTTAGGAATGAGTTGTAGATGACAATTAGTATCCTTTATTTAATATCGACTTTCATGAACTTCCATTTTTGATTGATTTACAACCAAGTTCGTGTACCATGTCATTTTAAGAGTACGTTGCAGTTATTTCATCTGAACTCCCATTTTTCACCACTAAAAAACCAAGTTTGGAGAATTTTAATTTTAGATTGTGTTGTAGATGACTATTAAGAAACTTTATTTACTATCGTTTTTGTCAATGTTGAATTTTCTTCGGTTTAATGTCGAATTCGACGAACACCTGATTTTAAGGGAGTTCTAAATCTTCACCATCAACCAAGTTTGGAGAAGTTTGATTTTAGATTGTGTTGTGGATGAATATTAAGAACCTTTATTTTCTATCGATTTTCATGAATGTTGAATTTCCTTCGATTTAATGTCATAATTGCCGAACACCTAATTTGAAGGCTACATTGCAGCTGTATCACGTGAACTCCCATTTCTAAACCATAATCAACCATGTTTGGAGAACTTTGATTTAGGATTGTGTTCTAGATGACTATTAGGATCCTTTATTTTATATTGCCTTTCGTGAATGTTGAGTTTTGGTCAATTGACACCCATAATCAACCAGGTTTTGAGAAGATTAATTATAGATTGTGTTATAGATGACTATTAAAAACCTTTATTTTCTATCGATTTTAGTGAATGTTGAATTTCCATCAATTTCATGTTGAGTTCGGTGAACAGCTGATTTAAGGCTACGTCGCAAAGATGTCACGTGAACTCCCACTTTTTACTGATAATCAACAATGTTTGGAGAACTTTGATTTTGGATTGTGTTGTAGATAACTTATTGGAATCTTTTATTTTGCATTGCCTTTCCTGAGCATTGATTTTCAATCAATTTACAAACAAGTTTGTCTACCACGTGGTTTTAAGCCTATGTTGCAGTTGTGTCATGCGAACTTTCATTTTTCACCCATAGTCAACCAGGTTTGGAGAACTTTTATTTTCGATTGTGTTGTAGAAGACTACTAAGAACCTTTATATTCTATCGGTTTTCATGAATGTTGAATTTCCATCGATTTAATGTCGAGTTCGTCAAACATCTGATTTTAAGGCTACATTGTAGCTGTTATGCAAACTTCTTCTTTTACAAATAATCAGTAAGGTCTGGAGAACATTGATTTTTGATTGTGTTGTAGATGACTATTAAGAACCTTTATTTAGTATTAGTTTTCTGAATATTGAATTTCCAACGATTTAATGTTGAGTATGACAAACACTTAATTTTAAGGCTACCTTTTAGCTGTGTCATGTGAACTCCCATTTTTCATCCATAATCAACCAAGTTAGGAGAAGTTTTATTTTAAGGCTACCTTTTATCTTTGTCATGTGAACTCCCATTTTTCACCCATAATCAACCAAGTTTGGAGAAGTTTGATTTTAAATTGTGTTCTATATGACTATTAGGAACCTTTATTTTCTATATGTTTTCGTGAATGTTGAATTTCCATTGATTTAATGTCGAGTTATGTGAAGACCTAATTTTGAGGCTACGTTGGATCTATGTTTCGTGAACTCCCATTTTTCACACATAATCAACCATGTTTGGAGAAATTTGATTTAGGATTGTGTTGTAGATGACTATTAAGGTCCTCTATTTTATATCCCCTTTCGTGAATGTTGATTTTTGATTGATTTAAAATCAAGTTTGTTTAACACTTGATTTTAAGGCTACGTTTTAGCTATGTCATGCGAATTCTAATTCTTCACCAATAATCAACCAAGTTTGGAGAAGTTCGATTTTAGATTGTGTTGTAGATGAATATTAAGAACCTTTATTTCCTATCGATTTTTCGTGAATCAACCATGTATGGAGAACTTTGTTATAGGATTGTGTTCTAGATGACTATGAGGATCCTTTATTTTATATTGCCTTTCGTAAACGTTGATTTTCGGTCAATTTACAACCAACTTCGACTAACACCTAATTTTAAAGCAACATTGCAGTTGTGTCATTCAAACTCCCATTTTTCACACATAATCAACCAGGTTTGGAGATGATTGATTTTAGATTGTGTTGTAGATGACTATTAAGAACCTTTATTTTCTATCGATTTTTGTGAATGTTGAATTTCCATCGATTTCATATCGAGTTCGGGAACACCGGATTTTAAGGCTACGTTACAGATGTGTCACATGAAATCCCACTTTTCACTGATAATCAAAAATGTTTGGAGAACTTTGATTTATGATTGTGTTGTAGATAACTTATTGGGATCCTTTATTTTGCATTGCCTTTTATGAGCTTTGCTTTTTGATCAATTTACAAACAAGTTTGTCTACCACATGGATTTAAGGTTACATTGCTACTGTGTCCTGTGAACTTTCATTTTTCACCCATAGTCAACCAGGTTTGGAGAACTTTGATTTTCGATTGTGTTGTAGATGACTATTAAGAACCTTTATATTCTATCGGTTTTCATGAATGTTGAATTTCCATTGATATAATGTCGAGTTTGGAAAACCCCTGATTTTAAGTCTACGTTGCATCTATGTAACATGAACTCCCATTTTTCACCCATAATCAACCTTGTTTGGAGAATTTTGATTTAGGATTGTGTTTTACATGACTATTAGGATCCTTTATTTTATATTGCCTTTCGTGAATGTTGATTTTCAAACGATTTAGAGTCAAGTCCGTCTAACACGTGATTTTAAGGCTACGATAATCAACCAAGTTAGGGGAGCATTAATTTTAGATTGTGTTGTAGATTATTATTAGGAACCTTTGTTTTCCATCAATTTATGTTCGAGTTCGGCTAACACTTGATTTTAAGGCTACGTTGTAACTGTTTAATGCGAACTCCTATTTTTCCTACATAAACATCCAAGTTTGGAGAAATTTGATTTTAGATTGTGTTGTAGATGACTATTAGAACATTTATTTTCTAACGACTTTCATGAACATTGATTTTCAATCGACTTAAAAATGAGTTCGATTAACACCTCATTTTAAGGCTACATTACAGCTATGTCATGCGAACTCCCATTTTTGACCCATAATCAACCATGTTTGAAGAACTTTATTTTTAGATTATTTTGTAGATGACTATTAGGAACCTTTCTTTTCAATTGAATTCTATGAATGTTGATTTTCCATTTATTTACAGACAAGTTCAGCTAACACCCGATTTAAGGCTAAGTTGCAGTTGTGTCATGCGAACAACAATTTTTAACCCAAAATCAACCAAGTTTGAAGAACTTTAATTTTAGATTGTGTTGTATATGACTATTAGGAACCTTTATTTCTATTGGCTTTCATGAATGTTGATTTTTCATCAATCTTGAATGTTGGTGAAAAATCAAATTTTCATAAAAAGGACGATCTAGGTCTACTTGGAAAAACATTCTCTACAAAACCCATTTCTCAAAAAAAAAAAATTTAAAAATAATTGCCTTTGTTACACCTCTACTATTTTAATTTAAAAAAAAAAAATCTTTTTCAAGAACAACTTATTTTTTTGAAAAAACAGATGATATGGGTTTAGTCATAACGACATTCTCTACAAAACCCATTTCTCAGTTTTTTTCTTAAGAAAAATTAAAAAATTGCCTTTGTTACCTCTACTGCTTCTAATTTTCAAAAAAACCTATCTTTCTTTAGAACAACAACTTATTTTTTTGAAAAAATGGATGATCTAGGTCTCTTTAGCACACGAGCACCTACAAAACCCATAGCTTCGATTTACCCCAAAAAAATTGTTTCCTAGAGTCTATTTTTGAGGGTTTATTGCATGTTGGTGAAAAATCAATTCTTTGAAAAACAAACTATTTGGGTTTACTTAGAACGACATTCTCTACAAAACCCATTTCTCAAATTTCTCTTAAGAAGATTCAAAAAATTGGCCTCTATCTCTACTACTACTTTTCTAAAAAAATAAAATTTCAAGAATAACTTATTTTTTTAGAAAATGGATGACCTGGGTCTCTTTAGCACATGAGCACGTGCAAAACCCATATGTTCGATTTCACCCAAAAAAATTGTTTCGTAGATTCTATTTTTGAGGGGTTCTTGCATGTTGGTGAAAAATATTTCTTTCGAAAAACGAACAATCTAGGTCTACTCAGAACGACATTCTCTACATAACCAATTTCTCATATTTGTCTTAAAAGGATTTAAAAAGTTTGCCTCTGTTACCTCTACTACATCTACTTTTTAAAATAAACTATCATTTTCAAGAACAACTTATTTCTTCAAAAAACGGATGATCTGGGTCTCTTTAGCACTCAAGCACCTTCAAAACCCATATCTCAATTTTTACCCAAAAAAATTGTTATCAGCTTTCATGAATGTTGATTATCCATCGATTTACTAGCAAGTGTGTATAACACCTGATTTTAAGCTACGTTTGTAGCTGTCTCATACGAACTGCCATTTTTCTCCCATAATCAACCAAGTTTGGAGGATTTCGATTTTAGATTGTGTTGTATATGACTATTATGAACCTTTATTTTCTATTGCGTTTTGTGAACGTTGATTTTCCATAGATTTACAATCGAGTTCACATAACACCTGATTTAATGTCAAGTTCGTCGAACACCTTATTTCAAGGCTACATTGCAAATGTACCATGTGAACTCCCATTTTTGACCCATAATCAACCATGTTTGGAGAGATTTGATTGAGGATTGTGTTCTAGATGACTATTAGGATCCTTTATTTTATATCGCCTTTCGTAAACGTTGATTTTCGGTCGATTTTACAGCCAATTTCGGCTCACACCTAATTTTAAAGCTACATTGCAGTTGTGTCATTCAACCTCCCATTTTTAACCCATAATCAACCACGTTTGGAGAAGATTGATTTTAGATTGTGTTGTACATGACTATTAAGAACCTTTATTTTCTATCAATTTTTGTTAATGTTGAATTTCCATCGATTTCATGTTGAGTTCTTGAAATCCTGATTTTAAGGCTACGTTGCAGATGTGTCATGGGAACTCCCACTTTTCAATGATAATCAACAATGTTTGGAGAACTTTGATTTAGAATTGTGTTGTAGATGACTTATTGCGATCCTTTATTTTGCATTGCCTTTTGTGAGCGTTGATTTTTCATCAATTTACAAACAAATTTGTCTACCGCATGGTTTTAAGGTTACGTTGCAGTTCTGTCATGCGAACTCTCATTTTTCACCCATAGTCAACTAGGTTTGGAGAACTTTGATTTTCGATTGTGTTGTAGATGACTATTAAGAACCATCATATTCTATCAGTTTTTCGTGAATGTTGAATTTCCATCGATTTAATGTCGACTTCGGCAAACACCTGATTTTAAGGCTACGTTGCAGTTGTGTAACAGGAACTCCCACTTTTCACCCATAATCAACCATTTTTGGAGAACTTTGATTTAGTATCGTGTTTTGCATGACTATTAGGATCTTTTATTTTATATTGCCTTTCGTGAATGTTGACTTTCGATCGATTTAGAGCCAAGTCCGTCTAACACCTGATTTTAAGGCTACGATAATCAACCATGTTAGGGGAGCATTTATTTTACATTGTGTTGTAGATTACTATTAGGAACCTTTATTTTCTATCAACTTTTGTGAACATTTATTTTCCATCGATTTACGGTCGAGTTCGGCTAACACTTGATTTTAAGGTTACGTTATAGCTGTGTAATGCGAACTCCCATTTTTCCTGCATAATCATCCGAGTTTGGAGAAATTTGATTTTAGATTGTGTTGTAGATGATTGTTAGGAACATTTTTTTTTTCGACTTTCATGAACATTGATTTTCCATCGACTTAAAATCGAGTTCGATTAACACCTAATTTTAAGGCTACGTTATAGCTGTGTCATGCAAATTCCCATTTTTGACCCATAATCAACCAGGTTTGAAGAACTTTATTTTTATATTGTGTTGTAGACGACTATTAGGAACCTTTCTTTTCAATTGACTTCTATGAATGTTGATTTTCCATTTATTTACAGACAAGTCCACTTAACACCTAATTTAAGGCTAAGTTGCAGCTGTGTCATGCAAACACCCATTTTTAACCCATAATCAACCAAGTTTGAAGAACTTTAATTTTAGATTGTGTCGTATTATTAGGAACCTTTATTTCTATCGGCTTTCATCAACGTTGATTTTTGATCAATCTTGCATGTTGGTGAAAAATCAAATTTTCAAAAACTAGACGATCTATGTCTAGTCAAAAGGACATTCTCTACAAAACCTATTTCTTAGATTTTTCTTAAGAAAAAATAATAAATTGCCACTGTTACATCTACTGTTTCTAATTTAAAAAAAAATCTATCTTTCTCAAGAACAACTCTTTTTTTTGAAAAGATGGATGATCTAGGTCACTTTAGCACGCGAGCACTTACAAAACCCATACCTTCAATTTACCCCAAAAAAATTGTTTCCTAGATTCTATTTTTGAGGGGTTATTGCGTGTTGGTGACAAATCAGGTATTTAAAAAATAAACTATCTGGGTATACACAGAACGACATTCTCTACAAAACTAATTTCTCAATTTTTTCTTAAGAAGATTTAAAAAATTGGCTTCTATACCTCTAAAACTTCTACTTTTCAAAAAATAAAATAAAATTCAAGAACAACTTATTTTTTGAAAAAACAGACGATCCGGGTCTCTTTAGCACACGAGCACCTACAAAAAACCCATATATTCGATTTTTACAAAAAATAAAATTGTAGAGTCTATTTCTGAGGGCTCTTGCATGTAGGTAAAAAAACAATTTTTCGAAAAATGGACGATTTGCATCTACTCAAACGACATTCTCTACAAAACCCAATTCTTAGAATTTTCTTAAGAAGATTCAAATTTTTTGTCAATGTTACCTCTACTACTACTTTTCAAACGAATCTATCTTATTAGAAAACAACTTATTTAAAAAAATATGAATGATTTGGGTTTCTTTAGCCCATGAGCCCCTGCAAAACCCATACCTTTGATTTTTCCAAAAAAAATTGTTACGTAGATTCTATTTTTGAGGGGTTCTTGCATGTTGGTGAAAAATAAGTTTTTTGAAAAACGGATGATCTGGGTCTCTCTAGCACACAAGCACCTTCAAAACACATATCTTTGATTTTTCTTAAAAAAAATTGTTATCAGCTTTCATGAATGTTGATTTTCCATCGATTTACTAGCGAGTCTGGATAACACCTAATTTTAAGCTATGTTGTAGCTGTCCAATTTTTCTCCCATAATCAACCAAGTTTGGAGAATTTTGATTTTAGATTGTGTTGTATATGACTATTATGAACTTTTATTTTCTATCGAGTTTTGTGAGCATTGATTTTCCATAGATTTACAATCGAGTTTGCATAACACCTAATTTTATGCCTACATTGCAACTATGTCAGGTTAACTCCCATTTTACACCCATAATCAACCATGTTTGGAGAACTTTTATTTAGGATTATTTTGTAGATGACTATTAGGAAGCTTTATTTTCTATCGACTTTCATAAACATTTATTTTCCTTTGATTTACAGCAGAGTTCATCTAACACCTAATTTTAAAGCTATGTTGCAGTTGTGTAATGCGAACTCCCATTTTTCACCCATAATCAACAAAGTTTGGAGAGCTTTGGTTTTATATTGTGTTGTAGATGCCTATTACGAAGGTTTATTTTCTATCGGATTTTGCGAACGTTTATTTTCCGTCGATTTACAATGAATTTTGGCTAACACCTAATTTTAAGGCTATGCTGCAGCTGTGCAATGCGAATTCCCATTTTTCACCCATAATCAATCAAATTTGGAGAACTTTGATTTTAATTATGTTTTAGATGACTCTAAAGAACCTTTATTTTCTATCGGATTTCATGAACATTGACTTCGTATTTGGCTAACATTTGATTGTTTGCCTATGTTGTAGTGTGTCACACAAGTCCCCATTTTTCTCCCATAATCAATGAAGTTTGGATAACTTTGAGTTTAGATTGTGTTGTAGATGACAATTAGGAACATTTATTTTCTATTGGCTTTCATGAACTTTTATTTTCCATTGATTTCAAGGTAAGTTCGGCTAACAACTGATTTTAAGGCTACGTTGCAGCTATTTCATGTAAACTCCCATTTTTCACCCATAATCAATTAGGTTTGGAGAACTTTGATTTTATATTATGTTGTAGATGACTATTAAGAACGTTTATTTTGTATCGGCTTTTCTCAACGTTGATTTTTTTTTAATTTATAATCAAGTTTTCTAATACCTGATTTTAATGCTACATTGCAGCTTTGTCATGCAAACTCCCATTTTTTGAGAACTTTGATTTAGGATTGTGTTGTAGATGGCTATTAGGAACCTTTATTTTCTATCGACTTTCATGAACGTTTATTTTCCATCGATTTACAGTCATGTTCGACTAACACATGATTTTAAAGCTACATTGCAGTTGTTTCATGCGAACTCCCATTTTTCATCCATAATCAACAAAGTTTGGAGAACTTTGATTTTAAATTGTTTTTTAGATGACTATTAGCAACCTTTATTTTCCATCGATTTATAACCAAGTTGGACTAACACCTTAATTTAAAAGCTACGTTGCAATAGTGTCATATGAACTCCCATTTTTTACCCATAATCAATAATGTTTGGAGAACTTTGATTTTATATTGTCTTGTACAAAACTATTAAGAACTTTGATTTTATATTGTCTTGTACAAAAACTATTAAGAACTTTGATTTTATATTGTGTTGAGGATAACACTTTATTTTAAGGTTACATTTGAGTTGTCTCATGCGACCCCCCATTTTAAACCTATAATAAACAAAGTTTGAAGAACTTTGATTCTATATTATTGTGTTGTAGATGACTATTAGTAAGCTATATTTTTTATTGATTTACAGTCGAGTTCAGCTAACACTTCATTTTAAGGCTACATTGCAGTTGCGTCATGCAAACTCCCATTTTGTTACCCATAATAAAAGAATTTTGAATAATTTTTATGGTATATTATGTTTTAGATGACTATTAGGAACCTCTAATTTCTATCAATTTACACCCGAATTTAGCTAACACCTGAGTTTAAGGCTACTCTTCAGCTGAGTCATGTGAACTCGTATTTTTCACCCATAATCAACCAAGTATGGAGAAATTTGACTTTAGATTGTGTTGTAGATGACTATAAGGAAACCTTTATTTTCTATCAGCTTTCACGAATGTTGATTTTACATTGATTTATAGGTGAGTTCAGCTAACACCTAATTTAAGGCTACATTGCAGATGTTTCATGCAAACTCCCATTTTTCACCGATAATCAAACAAGTTTTGAGAACTTTAATTTTAGATTGTGTTGTAGATGACTATTAGGAACCTTTATTTTCTATTGCTTTTATTTTTCATCCATAATCAACCAGGGTTGGAGAACTTTGATTTTAGATTGTGTTGTAGATGACTATTAGGAACCTTTATTTTCTATCGGCTTTCATGAACATTGAATGTGCATAAATTTATAGTTGAGTTCAGCTAACATCTAATATTTAGGCTATGTTATAGTGTGCCATGCGAACCCCCATTTTTCTCCCATAATCAAAGAAGTTTTTATAAGTTTGATTTTAGATTGTGTTGTAGATGACTATTAGAAACCTTTATTTTCTATTGCCCTTCATGAATGTCGATTTTCCATCGATTTCTAGGCAAGTTAGGCTAACACTTGATTTTAAGGCTATATTGGAGATGTTTCATGCGAATTCGCATTTTTCACCCTATCCTTTTGGAGGGTCTAACCCTATGACTCACCCATCAATTGTAACTACTGTAGAAAGTGAGTGTACCACTCATTTGACAATAGAGTTAGAAATCATGAAGAAGACTTTATCTCAAGTGACCAATGAGATGGCTCAACTCAAACTTAACCCCCCCCCCCGCCCCCCCGATCCCCCTTAGAACCAAAATCAAAATCAAGGTTACTAGAATCAGGGAGGGTATTCGAACGAAAATAACTACTCCAATCAAAATCAAAGGAATTTTCAGGGTTAATACTTCCCCAACCAAAATAGTCAAAACCAGAATATGGGTTACAACTAGAGACCCAATAACAATAGGCAATGGAATACTAGACTAAATAGTAGGGGAGTTCCCCACAACTATCAAGCCAATGAAGATAAACCACACACTATAAACATTGCAAATCTGAACTTCATGACTAAATGGTGCAAACTACATGACACTAATGTACATTCTAAAGTTAAATACCCAAAGATGGAGAAAGTGGTTAGATCATGCAAGCTGATTCCCAACCACTACAGGGTATTCCCAACAAAGGTGGTAGATCTGTGGATATAGTCATGGCTTTTGAGACCTATGACGAAGGATCCCCCTTCCCTAGGCAAGAGGAAAATGAACTAGAAATAGATAGTTATGATGCTCAGGCTTTTCAAACAGAGGGAGGCCATTTTCTTAGAAATCAGAACAAGTGGCCATTTACTACATCTGCCCCTCCCAACACCATGGTTCCCCCTAACCAAAATGTTGACAACAATCCACCTCCACCAAAGGGCCCACCCAAGTTTCTAAATAGAGGTAATTCTGCATTCATTCCTAAATATCAGATGAATGATAATGTGGAAATCGATTTCATTTCAGAAATGTAGAAATAAAATACCTTTTTGTCATTCTTTGACATCTTGGAGTGGTGCCTTACCCAACGTAACATCAGATTGATTGAAAGGAAATACTAAGGTGACTCCAGCTACTGACATGAACGCGATCTTCTACAGAGGTAAGACGGGGACACCCCCATTCCTTTTGAGTATGAGAATCTTTGAGAAGAATCTCCATAATTCCCTTTTGGAATCTAGAGCCTCAAGTAATGTTATGCCTTTCTTTATTTGTGAAAAGTTGGGTTTAAGCCCAGTTCAAACTCATAAGAAAGTAAAATAGTTAGACAAAACTGAGGTTAATGTTGTAGGAGAACTACAAAATGTACATGTGCAGATTGGATGAAACCCGCAGATCTAGAACTATATGGATATTCAATTTGTTGATATCCCTGAAACATACGACATGCTGCTAAGCTGGGATTTGATGAAGAGTATAGGAGGTTATCTCTCCGTAGATTTTTCACTTGTGGGATCCATGGAAAGGGGTAGCAACTTAGATTAGGATCAAAAGTGAACCTCGTCTGAAACATATGATCATGGAGCATGACTATCCTAACGAAGTAGCTTATTTTGAAGCTGAGATAGGAGTTTATAGGAGAGAAGAAATTATGACCTTTTCTATGTTGAACCCTAACTGCTCACCATCTTTAGAGCATGCTGACCCTATGACCACTGTCAACCAATAAGTTTGAATTCATATATTGCAACAAGATAAGTTGGTTTTGAGGGAAGATGTTGATTTGTGGAGTCTATTACTCCCAAATTGGTGCAGGGTCTATTACAAGAATCACAATGAGCTAATGTGTCAATCTTGTTTAGACATTTTGAACCATGTCTATCAGTCAGGAGAGACCCTATGACATAGTCCCAAAACTTCTCCAAACTAGTTTCCTTTTGAAGCTAAAGGATGTGATCATTCTGACAAGGACAAACAACGCCAGGGAAGAAATCTTACTCCTAGCTGGTCAAGCTCAAATCTTACATATTGATTTGCAAAACAAGGTTCAAGACCTTCACAAGTTGCCTCCAACACCTACCCCTACTAACCTTCTGATTCCTAGGGAGTTGCTCAAAAAGAAACTCAATTGTGAAACTATTGATCAAGATGAGATGCAAAAATTAGTTTATACACATGTTTTAAACGTTAGTGAAATCTTTGATGATCGTCATTTACAAAAGCCTCATGATCTGGATATCTTGAACCAGTTTGAGCCGCCACCTGTTCCTCGTAAACAATCACCCATAGTTGACCTAAAGAAAGAAATCCCAGCCCAAGATCAACTGTTGAACCTCAAATTTGATGGTTCCAAGTCTTAAACAGGGAGTGGAGTTAGAATAGAACTAACAAACGTGAAAGGGAAAACATATTTTGCTTCTTACAGGTTACGGTTTGGTTGCACTGATAATTTTTTAGAGTACAAAGCACTTGCTAGGGGACTGATGTTTGCGCATTAGAAGAAAGTTACACCTCTGATAGTCATGGGAGATTTTGAGGTAATTGTTAAGTAGGTTCACAACTAATACACGTGCCATAACAAGAGGTGAGTTGCATACAGGAAGAAGGTGTGGAACATGATAGAGGATTTTGATGCTTGTAGAATCAAATTGATTCCCGAAGAAGATAACCAAATTGCAGACACACTAGCTATTTCTGCTAGTACCTTAGAACCCATGCGGGATTCCAAATTGAATATTTTTTATAGAATTAGTCTCGACTCTAGCCATTCCTGACAACGTCTGGAAATTCTAGGTATTTGAGGATGATTAGTATATACTTGCCTTCTTGGCAAGCTTAGATGTCTCCGAAGGGAAAATCATCGATGAATCTAATAGGGATCAAGTAGATTGGGATCCACAAAATGGTGGCGTAGAGGGAATAATCACTCTGAAAACCTATAGCATTGGAAAGAATCTTTGATTTTGATCCTTGAGCTTGTGAAAGATTGCCTACATATAGTGATGGAAGGAAGTACGAACCCTATAATTTGGCATATTCGGGTCCAAAGAAAAATATTTTTATTGGCAAGACTTGCTCAAAGCACATTCAAGATAAAATCTTGAATGTACTGAAAATAGATATTGCAGCAATCACTTGGGGGTATGAAGATCTGAAAATGTTTGTTACTTCGATAATAACACATACTATCCCTTTGAAACCTAAAGTGAATCCCTTCCATCAAAACCAGCACCTAGTATGGCTTGATTAAACTTCCGATTCTGAAAGAGGTACGAAAGCTGCTTTTACAAAGAATATTTTTTCCAATAAGGCATTCAACTTGAGTAGCAAATCTGGTCCCTGTTCGTAAAAAGAGAGGGGAAATCAGATTAAGTGTTCGTAAAAAGAGAGGGGAATTGCCATTGTGTTGTAGATGATATTAAGAACCTTTAATTTCTGTCAGTTTTTGTGAATGTTGAATTTCCATCGATTTAATGTCGAGTTCGGCGAACACGTGATTCTAAAGCTATGTTGTAGTTGTTTCACATGAACTCCTATTTTTCACCCACAATCAACAATGTTTGGAGAACTTTGATATAGGATTGTGTTGCAAATGAGTATTAGGATCCTTTATTTTATATCGTCTTTCGTGAATCAATTTACAGCCAAGTTTGTCTAACATTTGATTTTATGGCTATGTTGCAGCTATGGCAAACTTCCATTCTTCACCCATAATCAACCATGTTTGGAGAAATTTGGTTTAGGATTGTGTTGTAGATGACTATTAGGGTCCTTTATTTTATATCGCATTTCGTGAACATTGATTTTTTATCGATTTACAGCCAAGTTCGATTAACTCCTAATTTTAAGGCTATGTTGTAGTTGTGTCATTCAATCTCCCATTTTTCATGCATAATCAATTAGGTTTGGAGAAGTTTTATTTTAGATTGTGTTGTAGATGTCTATTAAGAAGAACCTTTATTTTCTATTGAATTTTTTGAATGTTGAATTTCCATCGATTTAATGTTGAGTTCGGTGAACACCTGATTTTAAGGCTACGTTGCAGCTATGTCACTCGATCTCCCACTTTTCACCCATAATCAAATTTTTTTGGAGAAATTTGATTTAGGATTATGTTTTAGATAACTATTAGTATCCTTTCTTTTCTATCGCCTTTTGTGAACATTGTTTTTCGATCGATTTACAACAAAATTTGGCTAACACCTGACTCTAAGACTACGATAATCAACAAACTTAGGAGAGCTTTGATTTTAGATTGTGTTGTAGATGACTATTAGGAACCTTTGTTTTCTATCGAATTTCGTGAACATTTATTTTCCATCAACTTACAACCGAGTTTGACTAATACCTCATTCTACGGCTACGTTACAGCTGTGTCATGCGAACTCTCATTTTTCACCCATAATCAACCATGTTTGAAGAAATTTAATTTTAGTTTGTTTTGTAGACGACTATAAGGAACCTTTCTTTTTAATTGGCTTCTATCAATTCTGATTTTCCATCTATTTATATACGAATTCAGCTAACACCTTATTTAAGGCTAAGTTGCAATTGTGTCATGCGAACCTCCATTTTTAACCCATAATCAAGCAAGTTTGAAGAATTTTAATTTTAGATTGTGTTGTATATGACTATTAGGAACCTTTATTTCCATCGGCTTTCATGAACGTTGATTTTTCATCAATCTTGCATGTTGGTGAAAAATCAGTTCTTCAAAAAACGAACGATTTGGGTTTACTTAGAATGACATTCTCTACAAAACTCAATTCTTAGATTTTCTTTAGAAAATTTTAAAAAAGTACCTCTATTAGCCCTCCTCTCCGGCTGACAGAATAGCGATACCGACGACAGAGGCGGTTAACCAATGATGCGCGGGAGGGGCTGGGTGGAGAGGAGATGAAGGGATCCACTCGACCGCAGGTTTTGGAGATGGGATCCACAAGACCAGGCCCTCTTCTATCATTTTCGTTCGGGCGGGACGAAAATAGAGACAATTGAGTTGGAAGGGTGGAGACATCAACCATATGTCTTCTCTTCCCTATCGATCGCTCAGGCAGGTTGCTATTTATTCCAGAGGTGGGTTGAGTCAAATGTCTATCTCTCTCCTTCCTCTATTGCTTCTAATTTTCAAAAAAATCTATCTTATTCAAAAACAACTTATTTTTTTCAAAAAATGGACGATCTGGGTCTCTTTAACACACAAGCACCTACAAAACCCATATCTTAGATTTTTCCCAAAAAAAAAATTGTTTCGTAGATTCTATTTTTGATGGGTTCTTGTATTTGGAGAAAAATCAATTTTTTGAACGACGGAAGATCTGGGCCTATTCAGAACGACATTCTCAACAAAACCCATTTCTCATATTTTTCTTAAGAAGATTTAAAAAATTGGCCTCTATACCTTTACTATACCTACTTTTCAGAAAAATCTATCTTTTTCAAACACAACTTATTTTTTCAAAAAAAGGATGATTTGAAGTCTCTTTAGCACACGGGCACCTGCAAACACCACATCTTCGATTTCTCCCAAAATAAAATGTTTTGAAGATTTTATTTTTAAGTAGTTATTGCATGTTGTTGGATAATAATTTTTTCGAAAAACGAACGATCTAGGTCTACTTGGAATGACATTCTCTACAAAACCCATTTCTCATATTTTTCTTAAGAAGATCCAAAAAAATTGCCTTTGTTACATCTACTGCCTCGTTTCAAAAAAAAAAAAATACAAAATACAAACGATTTGGGTCTCTTTAGAACATGAGCACCTAGAAAACCCATATCTTCGATTTTTCCATCGTAAATTCTATTTTTGAGGTTCTTGCATGTTGGTGAAAAATCTGTTTTTCAAAAAACAGATGAATTGGGTCTACTCAGAACGAAATTCTCTACAAACCCGTTTCTCAGATATTTCTTAAAAAGAATAATTTTTTTTTCTTTTGTTACCTCTAATACCTCCACTTTTCAAAACAATTGATTTTAAGTCTGCGTTTCATCTGTGTCCTGCAAACTTCCATTTTTCACCCATAATTAACCATGTTTGGAGAACATTGATTTGGGATTGTGTTGTAGATGACTATTAGGATCCTTTATTTTTTATTGGCTTTCATGAAGGTTGATTTTTTATTGATTTACGACCATGTTCGTCTAACACCTGATTTTAAGGCTACGTTGAAGATATGACAAACGAATTCCCATTTTTCACCCATAATCATCAAGGTTTCGAGAACTTTGATTTTAGATTGTGTTATAGATAACTTTTAACAAACCTTTATTTTCTGCTAGTTTTTGTGAATGTTGAATTTCAATCGATTTATTGTCGAGTTCGGCAAACACCTAATTTTAGGGCCAGCTATGTCATGCAAACTCCCATTTTTCACCCATAATCAACAATGTTTGCAGTACATTGATTTATAATTGTGTTCTAGATGACTATTACGATACTTTATTTTATATCGCCTTTAGTGAACGTTGATTTTTGATCGATTTACAACCATTTCTTCTAACACTTGATTTTAAGGCTACGTTTTAGCCATGTCATGCGAAATACCATTTTTCACCCATAATCAACCAGGTTTGGAGAACTTTGATTTTAGATTGTGTTGTAGATGTCTATTAAGAACCTTTATTTTCTTTCAGTTTTCGTGAATGTTGAATTTCCAGTGATTTAATGTTGAGTTTATCGAAGAACTGATTATATGGCTACGTTGTGTCTATGTCACGTGAATTCCCATTTTTCACCCATAATAAACCATGTTTGGAAAATTTTGATTTAGAATTGTATTGTAGATGACTCTTAAGAACCTTTATTTTCTATCAATTTTCGTGAATGTTGCAATTTCCATCGATTTCATCTCGAGTTTGGTGAACACCTAATTTGAAGGCATCTGTGTCACGTGAATTTCTATTTTTTCACCCATAATAAACTATGTTTGGAAAACTTTCATTTAGGATATTGTTGAATATGACTATTACAATCCTTTATTTAATATCGCCTTTAGTGATCATTTATTTTTGATTGATTTATAGTTAACTTTGTCTAACAACTAATTTGAAGTCTACGTTGCAGCTATGTGATGAGAAATACAAATTTTCACCCATAATCAACCAGGTTTGGAGAAGTTTGATTTTAGATTGTGTTGTAGATGACTATTAAAAACCTTCATTTTTTATTAGTTTTCGTTAATGTTGAATTTCCATGGATTTAACTTCGAGTTTGGTGAACACCTGATTTTAAAGCTACAGTGCAGCTGTGTCACATGAACTCCTATTTTTCACCCATAATCAATCATGTTTGGAGAACTTTGATTTTGGATTGTGTTGTAGATGACTATTAGGAACCTTTATTTTTTATCGACTTTCGTGAACATTTATTTTCTATTGATTTACAGCAAAGTTCAAGTAACACCTGATTTTAAGGCTACATTGTAGTTGTGTCATGCGAACTCCCATTTTTCACCCATAATCAACAAAGTTTGGAGATCTTTTGTTGTATATTGTGTTTTAGATGCCTATTGGGGGAACATTTAATTTCTATCGGCTTTCGTGAACGTTGATTTTCCATCGATTTAAAGTGAAGTTCGGGTAACACCTGATTTTAAGGCTATGTTGCAGCTGTGCCATGCGAACTCCCATTTTTCACCCATAATCAACCAAATTTGCAGAAATTTGATTTTAGATTGTGTTTTAGATGACTATTGGGAACATTTTTTTTTCTATCGGCTTTCGTGAACATTGATTTTGCATCAATTTACCAACGAGTTCAGCTAACATCTGATTTTTAGGCTACGTTGTTACATCAAGGAGTGAACCAGTGGCGACTCCAAAGAATATCAAGAAGACTGTCTGTCAAGAGGCTGTTTCGAAGATTGAATCCCTTCAACATGATGAAGAGAATGAAATGAGGGAGTACTTCTTTGGTTTTGTTTTTGTTTATTCAAATGTGAGTTTTGAAGAAATTCCTTGCTTAGCATACACTAATGAATTTGATCTTAATGAGCCTAATGTTGACTTGTAAGTTCTAGATGATGATATGCAGAAACATGAACTAAAGAAATGTTTTCTTGAATTTGACTCCGTGTATTCAAATGGGTTGTTCAAAGAAAATACCTGTTCAACCATTTTTGGCATTAATGATGATGAATTGGATGCTGATTTTCAAAATCTTTTGGGTGACATATTTGAAGAGAATGCTGATAGTAATGCTTCATCTCGGGATGAAATGGGTTTCCAGACCTGGCAAGTTGATGACGTGGGTGATTTGCTGCTTAGTTCTTTTGGGGAGACCAATAAAATTAATGACTCCATGCCCGAGATGAATACTGAAATATTGGTAAATGGATATTCAATCTACAAAACGAATCTCACTTCAGGTGATCCATGTGGGATTCTTCCTTTTGGTTCACAGCCTCAGTTAAATTGTTATGATTTCTTGTTGTCCAAAAAGATTGTTGAGTCAGGTAAGGAAAATTTTGAACAAATTGTTTTAAAGGTTGACGAAGTTGACCATTTAATTGGTGATGCATGTACTTTAGAAAACATTATTGAAGTTGATAGTCATGATGAAATTAAATACACTAGTTCGTTGTTCGAAACTAGTCTTGATTGTGATAAGAATACGCCTAAAATTTTTAAACCAGGTTTGCGTGTCTTGAATGTTAATAATACATTGCTAATGGATGTCTTTTATGTTGACTTGCATGTACTGGAGCGAAATGGAACGGTGTTTCATGAGTTAAGACCTCGAGAGGAGGAATTTCTACAACACAAGTCTACACCACCAACTGAAGGTTTTCTAAATCAGGTGGTGTCTTTTCATTACCCTCTTTTTTTAATGATTTTTAATTTGATTATGATGTTGGGGACAGTAAAATGTGTTTGTGGGTAAATCATGAAAGGGCTGAAAACCCACAACTGTTAATATTTCAGGTTTGATACCCTCAGAATGAATTTAATGCACATAAACTTTACATTTCTGAGTATAAAGATAAATTTGCTAGGTTCAGAATCGTGCCTAATAAGTTAAGATTTCTGCGCATAATGAAAAATCGGTCAGGTTCTTGTATAAATTTTTACAGTTTTGTTTCTATAGAACTTAGTTTAGGATTAGGATTAATTAGTGTTAGTTGTTGGTTTAGTTGGTTTTCTTTTTATTTTGGTTCCTTTTGTTTGTTTTGGGTTTCTTTTCTTTTGTTCTGTTGTTTTACTTTTTT
This sequence comes from Sequoiadendron giganteum, assembly GCA_007115665.2. Lineage (NCBI taxonomy): Eukaryota > Viridiplantae > Streptophyta > Pinopsida > Cupressales > Cupressaceae > Sequoiadendron > Sequoiadendron giganteum. Next base: position 321,753,973 of record CM021105.1, read on the forward strand.
GTGTCCTCTTCGTTTTGTTTTGTTTTGGGTTTCTTTTATTTTCTTCTTTTGTTCTATTGTTTTTCTTTTTTGTGTCCTCTTCTTTTTGTTTTGTTTATGAGTTTTTTGTTCTCTTTTGTTTTTGGTCTTTTGTTAAGTTGTTGTTTGTTTCTTTTTATTCTCGTTTTCTATTTTAGTTTTGTTGGTTCGATGTGTCCATTTGTGTATTCTTTTCTTCTTCTCTTCTCTTTTGTTTATTTCATTTCTTTTGTCTTGGGGGGTGTGGGGGGGGAGGGGCGGGAGTTCCTCTCGTTGATAGTTAAGCTGAGTTTTATATACAAATTATGCCGAAAGGTGAGTCTGTTGAGAGTTTGTTGTTCGTATTTTCAAAGACTTGATCAGTCGTAGCTTTGAAAACTTTGATTTACCTTCATCCATTTCAGATTGGGGAATGTTAGCATGGATTAGGACTTGGTACATTATGCAGTTTTGGGGATTTTTTGAAAGTCTATCTCGATCTGTACATCTTAAGAGATCCATTAGTTAGTTTACATCGGGTGGGGGTAGCTCTATTCCAAGTGAAAAATCTAAAGGGTTACATTGCTTTCACGATGTCAACTATGGTTCTCAACCCGCTACTTAGGCTTCATTGCTTAAGGATTGAGAGAAACAAGAAATTATACTTCAAACGAATAAACACCAAGAAAGAAAAGAGGAAATAAAAGAAATTTGAGAATGAACTCAAACAACAAGGGTGATTCGAATATCTCTACCGAAGCTATAGATGTCTGGCTGGCAGTAGAGGGATGCTTAGAGAGAACCGGATGTATTTGTCGGGGCTATAGACGCCTGTCTGGCAGCAAAGCTATGCCCAGGATATAATTGCACATTGGAAATGTAACTCAAAACTACGTAGCTTGGGTAGGGTCTATTCCACTTTGATCATGACAATGCTTATGGAGGGGAATCAATCATTTGTACACACAAACAAATTTCATTTTCGTCTCAAACCTCTATTGTGTCCTAGCTTGATTGTGTAGGCACTTCTTAGATTGCTTAGAATGAGCGTAAACCACCAAAGATTTTGGGTATTTGGAGGGTTAAGAGTTTGGTTTACTCATGTTCGCGCTTTGTCGTTCTCATTTTTGTCCATTCTCCTTGCTTGATTTGTTACTTGTCGTCGTTCTCTTATCGGGATCAGGTTGCGGATTGGAATCGACACTTGACACCTTTCAGGATTTCAAGTTCTAGTTCTGCCCCAACTTCGATCCCCGCTTCAGCTTTGGGTGTCGTTCAAATTCGTGTCTCGTCTCGTCCCCATCTTGTTCCCCGACCCATTTTTGCTTCGTCGCGTTTCTCGTCGTTATGTTGTTTCATTTATTTTGGTTATTTTGTCCATCTTGGTCTTCGTCTTTTCATCATCGTTTCGTTTGTTCATCTTCGTCTTCTTCGTTTCTTCATTTTTTGTTTACGTTGTTCGTATTTTTTCTTTCGTCGTTTCTTCGTTTCATTTTCCTATGTTCTTTTTTTGTGTCTGCTCTGAAAACTTTGAAAAATACAAAAAAAAAAATGATTGTAAAAGATTAAATAAATAAATCTTCTATATTTAAAAGTTTTTAAATTTAAAAGATTTATATTGATTAATCTTAAAAATGACAAGAAAATAATCTTTTTGAAATATTCAAAAGATTTATTTTAAAATTGTAAAAATAAAAATAAATAATAAATGAATCTTTCTATTAAAAAAGATTTTAAAAATCAGAAATAATAAAAACAAATATAAAAATTAAAAGTTAGCGGACCCGAAATGAATATTGAACCAGGCACTAAAGTGAAAAAATAATGTGGTTTCACATTCTAAAGTGGTCCGGACCCCGCCCTAATAAAATATTTGATTTTCAGAAGCGGAAACAATATTGAACCAAGCACTAAAGAAAATAAGGTTCCAGGTGCATGTTCGTTCCGTCCCCACCCCAAACTGGTTTCGTTCTCGCTCTACTTAGGTCTTTCTCCCGCTCCCGCTTGGTGTTGGCTCTCACTCCGATCCCACACGCGCAGGAAGAAAGCAAAATTCTAATCCTGCCATGTAAAGCCACGCACCAACCATTTGACCGAAGGAGGGATGCGCAAAGTGGATTTGTAAAAGGGGTTTTGTGAAACTCTCATCCCCAATACCATGGCGAACAAAAATGCAAAATGTGAAGGCATAGAACACGGTTTGAGAGCCATTTTACAAAATACCTCAAAGAAATGCGATCTCATGGAATGCCTTGATTGCGAGATATGCACAAATCGGGTTTGATGAAGGTTTTAGAAACTTTCATGCAAATGCAATTGGTAGGTGTGGAGCCTCAAGTGTTTTCATCCCATGGAACGACATGATTGCAGAGGAGGTCACGTGACTGTTGATGGAAGGCCATCAAATAGAATCCAATGCTTGCGGAAAAGGAAATTTCAAGCGAATGCCTTGATTGACATATGCGCAAGATGTGGAGGCACAAATGTAGTGATGAAAATGTTAGCTACTCGACAGAATGCCTCCCGAGATGTCATTTTGTAGAATGCAATGCTCCCTGATTTTGGCGAAGAATGGGAGCATAGAAAAGGTACACTACATGCTTGACAGGGGCGCAACAATCTAGTGAACCGTTTGACTAAATGCCTTAAATTTATGTGATCTCATCCCAAACCGTGGTTGCAGGATCTGTGCATGCGCGGAAAATGAAGAGTTCAAGAGATTTTCAGTGAAATGTTGTAGTAACGGGCATGTAAACTGTTTTATAGAATGCCTCGGGGAGAAACCATTTCATCGAATCAAAGATGCAAAGAGGACAAAATGAATATCTTTTATATGTGTGCAAATTTTGGAACTTCGAGGCAGGGGATTGATGTTCAAATGAGATGAAGAAACATGGACAAAGCAAACACTGTTATGGAAGCATATACAAGGCGCATGAAATGTTGGAAAAACTTCCTCAAAGAAATGTGACCTCATGGCATGCATTGATTGCATGACGTACACAAGATGGTTTTTTGATTGATAAAGTGGTACAAAATGTAGAAGCTGCAGCTGCCCTAGTAAAACATCACCGCGGGCATGTGAAGAGTTTGACATAATGCCTCTCAAAGATGTCGACTTCATGGAATGCAATGATTGTAGAGTGCTCACTGTTTGGGGAAATGCCTCTTAAGACTTGATTTACATTATGCCTCAAGGAGACGTGGAGACATGGTTTGGAGTAAAATGGAGTGCAAGAATAGATAACACGTGTGAACTATTGCCAGAATACCTCAAATGAGATGTAATCTCATAAAAGTCGACTCCCCTAGTAAACAAAGCATTGAACTGTTTGACCCCCCTAGTAAACAAAGGGGATCTATTAAGGGCTTTAGGAACCCTACAAGCATCAGCCAAGATAGACAGATGTGAGAAATTGAAAAAGGTGTGCGCTGAAAAGGAGACAGAGGCACTGAAATACATGATGAGAAGGCTTTAAAATTTTTCAAGCAATTGCAATTGGTAGATCTAAGACGTAAAATGTGGAAGCATGGACACGACACATGAACTGTTTAAGAAAATCCCCAGCCATCCTTAATTTGTTACTATGGATGTTGAGAGTTGAGGCAAAAGATCTCTACGACTTTATACACGCACAGCTAATGAGTTTGTACATTGAAATTGTTGACTTGCATTAACCTGAATCATCTTGAATGAGATGTGCCAATTGCTATGTACAGTTTGTTTGGCATTGGTGAAACAAAGTTTGCCACAGGGATCTCACTTTCTTTATTTCAGAAATGTTTACGATTTCTTTCCAAGTCAACTAAGATGATTGATAGTAATGAACTTTTGGATACCAGTATTTTTTAATTGGAAAGAGCTATGCGCCAGGATTATGAGGATATGGCTGAAATGATTCAAATTCTGAATGTTATTTTATCAGTTAAAATAACATTGATTTCAAAAGGGGGTTTTATTATTGTTATTTGAATCATGAACATATTGAAGTTTATGTGGATTCAATTGACATAATTTGAATTCAATTGATTTATAAAATAAATTATCATTTGATAAATTGATTAATGAGTTTTATGTTTTATAGGGATCTTTTTGAAATGGAAATTAGTAAAAGATCTGGAGATATCTTGCAAACTCACATACAAAGAGGATATTTTCTGACGAGAGTGTTAAAATGATAGTGAACTAAAAGCTTGGTGATCTAGAGTAATTTTTGGAGAATGACACAGATTTATGTAATGAAAAAGGGGAGTTTTAAGTGAAATCATGGATTGTAATTGTGAACTAAAAGTCAACATGAGCCAAACTAGGGAGTTCAGTTTGAAATTGAGACCAACTAAGGTCAAGCAAGAGCAGAAATAGAAAGTTATCTTTCTGATTTAATTCTTCGTTTGGGGAGGAAATTATGTAATTTTGAGCTATCAATGGTAAAATCAAGATC
>CM021105.1:321758511-321798199 GCA_007115665.2 Sequoiadendron giganteum
GATCTATTTACAACCAACTTTGTCTAACACCTAGTTTTAAGGCTACGTTGCAGCTGTGTCATGCAAACTCCCATTTTTTACCTATAATACACTAGGTTTAGAGAACTTTGATTCTAGTTTGTGTTGTAGATGACTATTAAAAACCTTTATTTTCCATCAGTTTTCGTGAATGTTGAATTTCCATTGATTTAAAGTCGAGCTCGATGAACATCTATTTTTAAGGCTACGTTGCAGTTGTGTCATGCAAACTCACATTTTTCAACCACAATCAACAATGTTCGGAGAACTTTCATTTAGCATTGTGTTGTAGATGACTACTAGGATCCTTTATTTTTTATCGTCTTTCGTGGACGTTGATTTTTTATTGATTTCTAGCCAAGTTTGTCTAACACTTTATTCTAGTTCTACATTGTAGCTATATCATGCAAACACCCATTCTTCAACCATAAACAAGCAAGTTTGAAGAAGTTTGATTTTTGATTGTGTTGTAGATGACTATTAAGAACCTTTATTTTTTATAAATTTTTGTGAATGTTGAATTTCCATCAATTTAATGTCGAGTTCAGTGAACACCTGATTTTAAGGCTACATTACAGCTATGTCATGCGAACTCCCACTTTTCACCCATAATCAACAATGTTTTGAGAACTTTGTCTTAAGAATGTGTTGTAGATGACTATTAGGATCCTTTATTTTATATTGTCTTTTGTCAACGTTTATTTTCGATCAATTTATAGCAAAGTTCATCTAACACTTGATTTTAAGGCTACGTCACAGCTGTGTTAGGCGAACTCCCATTTTTAACCCATAATACACCATGCTTGGAGAACATTGTTTGAGGATTGTGTCGTAGATGCCTTTTAGGATCCTTTATTTTATATCACCCTTTGTGAACATTGATTTTCGATCAGTTTACAGCCAAGTTCATCTAACACCTAATTTTAAGGCTACATTACAGTTGTGTCATACAGGCTCCATGTTTTTATCCCATAATCAGCCAAGTTTGGAGAAATTTGATTTTAGATTGTGTGATAGATGACTATTGAGAACCTTTATTTTGTATTGGTTTTTGTTAAATCAAGTGTTAGCCAAAATCGATAGTAAATTCAAGGAAAATAAACATTCACGAAAGTCGATAAAGAATAAAGGTTTCTAATTGTTATCTACAACACAATCCTAAATCAATGTTCTCAAAACATGATTGATTATTGGTGAGAAATGGGAGTATGCATGACAAAGCTGCAATGTAGCATTAAAATCAGGTGTTAGTCGAACTCAACAATAAATCAATGAAAAATAAACGTTCACAAAAGTTGATATAAAATAAAGATTCTAATAGCCATCTACAACACAATATAAAATCAAAGCTCTCCAAAATTGGTTGATTTTGGGTTCAAAATTGTATTTCGAATGGTACAACTACAAGAAAATCAACATTCACGAAAGCCGATAGAAAATCAACGTTCCTAGTAGGCATCTAGAACACAATATAAAACTAAAGCTCTCCAAACTTTGTTGATTATGGGTGAAAAATGGGAGTTCGCATGACACAATTTCAATGTAGCCCTAAAATCAAGTGTTATTTGAACTTTGTTGTATATCGATGGAAAATAAAGGTTCCTAATAGTCATCTACAACACAATCCTAAATCAAAGTTCTCCAAACATGGTTGATTATGGGTGAAAAATGGGACTTCGCATGACATAACTGTAATGTAGGCACAAAATTAGGTGTTATGCGAACTTGACTGTAAATCGATGGAAAATCAACGTTCACAAAATTCGATAGAAAATAAAGGTTCCTCATAGTCATATACAACACAATGTAAAATTAAAATTCTCCAGACTTGGTTGATTATGGGAGAAAAATGTTTGTTTGCATAACATAGCTACAATGGGAGTTCGCATGACACAACTACAATGTAGCTTAAAATCAGGTGTAGGCCAAACTCACTTGTAAATCGATGGAAAATCAACATTCATAATAGCTGATAACATTTTCTTTTGGGAAAAATCAAAGATATGGATTTTGTAGGTGCTCGTGTGCTAAAGAGACCCAGATCATCTATTTTTTTGAAAAAATATGTTGTTCTTGCAAAAAATAGATTATTTTTAAAAGGAGAAGCAGTATAGGTAACAGAGGCAAATTTTTTGATTCCTTTTGAGAAAAATCTAAGAGATGGGTTTTGTAGAGAATGTCGTTCTGAGTACACCCAGTTCATCCATTTTTTGCAAAACAAAAAATTCACTGACATGCAAGAACCCCTCAAAAATAGAATCTACGACACAATTTTTTTTGGGAAAATCGAAGATATTGGATTTGCAGAAGCTCGTGTGCTAAAGGGACTTAGATCGTCCATTTTTATTTTTTTGTTAAAGTTGTTTTTGAAAAAGATAGATTTGTTTGAAAAGTAGTAGTAGAGGTAATAGAGGCAATTTTTTTGAATCTTTTTAAGGAGAATATGAGAAATGAGTTTTGTAGAGAATGTTGTTCTGTGTACACCCAGTTTGTCCAGTTTTCGGAAAACTAATTTTTCACCAACATGCAAAAACCCTGAAAAATAGACTTTATGAATTTTTTTTTTTGGAAAAATCAAAGATTTTCCGTATTTTGAAAAACTAAGTTGTTGAAAAATATATTTTTTCAAAATTAGAAGCAGTAAACAGAGGCAATTTTTTTGGGAGAAATTGAAAATATGAGTTTTGCAGGTGCTCGTGTGCTAAAGACACCCAACAAATCATGTTTTTTTGAGAAAATAAGTTTTTATTGAAAAAGTTAGATTTTTTTTGAAAAGTAGAAATAGTAGAGGTTTCGCAAAGCACCAAGGTGTCGTAAAAAGATGGTTTGTTCGGCGAGCAAGGATAAAAGCATTTAGAATTTCGGATTTAGTCCTATGTTGGGACAAGGCTCATGAACAAAAAGGAGATCACAACAAGTTTGACAAGCTATGGAAGGGTCCCTATCAGATCTCAGAAATTCTTGGAGAAAATGCATTCAGACTGAAGGCATTAACCGGAGAGGATGTCCCATTGCCAGTCAATGGGCAATTCCTCAAGCATTATTTCAAGTCTTAGGCTCCTCAGGAGTCTGGCCTTTGTATATAGTTAGATTAGTTTCCTTTCTAGTTTGGTTTTCTTTGCTTTTGGTTTTTCCTGCTTTCTTAGGTTAGTTTCTCGCTTTGCTTTCGTTTGCTTACTGTAGTGTAGGGTCTGAATAAATGGGTTTCTAATTTGTGAGAAAGGTGATGTTGCTTACACACACACTCTGGATTGACCTCGCAAGGTATGTCAGGACTTTTATTTGGATGAACACTTGTGGATAATCTTAGAATCTTAAATTAATTGTTTCTAAAGTACTTTAGAAGTTAAGGCTAGTACTTGACTAGAAAGGGAATCATCTATTGTATCCTGAATTTCAGTTTTACAATTATTATATCTTTCGCACTTAAATAATTCTCTGAGTCATTGTGGTTTCCAATCTTTTGAATCTTCTTAAGAAAAATCTGAGTAATGGGTTTTGTTGAGAATGTCGTTCGGAGTAGACCCTGGTCGTTTGTTGTTTGAAAAACTGATTTTCTCCAAATACAAGAACCCATCAAAAATAGAATCTATGAAATAATTTTTTTTGGGAAAAATTGAAGATATGGGTTTCATAGGTGCTCGTGTGCTAAAGAAAACCCCGATTGTCCATGATTTGAAAAAATAAATTGTTTTTGAAAAAGAGGTTTTTTTGAAAAGTAGTAGTAGAGGTAATAGAGGCAAAAAAAATTATACTTCTTTAGAAAAATTTGAGAAATAGGTTTTGTAGAGAATGTAGTTCTGAGTAGATCTAGATCGTCTACTTTTCGTAAAACTGATTTTTAACCGACATGAGAGAACCCCTCAAAAATAAAATCTATGAAACAATTTTTTTTGGAAAAAATCAAAAGTATGGGTTTTGTAGGTGCTCTTGTGCTAAAGAGAACCAGATTGTCCGTTTATTAAAAAAATAAGTTGTTCTTGAAAAAGATAGGTTTTTTTGAAAATTAGAAGTAGTAGAAGTAATAGAGGTAATAGAGGCAAAAAAAAAAAAAAATTTGAAGAAAAATTTGAGAAATGGGTTCTGTAGAGAATGACATTCTAAGTAGATCCAGATTGTCAATTTTTTGAAAAACTAATTTTTTACAAACATGCAAGATTGATGAAAAACCAATGTTCCTAATAGTCATATGCAACACAATCTGAAATTAAAGTTCTTCAAACTTGGTTGATTATGGGTTAAAAATCAGGGTTATTAGTCGAACTCATCTATAAATAGATGGAAAATCAACATTCATATAAGCTAACTGAAAAAAAAGTTTCTTAATAGCCGCCTACAACACAATCTAAAATTAGAGTTCTTCAAACATGGTTGATTATGGGTGAAAAATGAGAATTCCCATGACACAACTGTAATGTAGCCTTAAAATGATGTGTCAGAGGAACTCGACTATAAATCGATGGAAAATAAAGGTTCCTAATAGTCATCTACAACACAATCTAAAATCAAAGCTTTGCCAAGCTACTTTATTATCGTAGTCTTAAAATCAGGTGTTAGCCGAATTTTGTTGTAAATCGATCAAAAATCAATGTTCACGAGAGGCGATAAAAAAGAAAGGATCCTAATAGTTATCTAAAACACAATCATAAATAATATTTCTCCAACATTTGTTGATTATAAGTGAAAAGTGGGAGTTCAGTTGCAATAGCTGCAGCATAGCCTTAAAATTAGGTGTTTGCCAAACTCGACATTAAATCGATGGAAATTCAACACTAACAAAAATCAATAGCAAATAAAGGTTCTTAATACTCATCTACAACACAATCTAAAATCAATATTTTCCAAACTTGATTGATTATGGGTGAAAAATGGGAGTTCGAATGACACAACAACAACATAGCCTTAAAATTAGGTGCTAGCCGAACTTGGCTATAAATTGATACAAAATCAACAATCATGAAAGGTGATACAAAATAAAGGATCCTAATAGCTATCTACAACTCAATCCTAAATAAAAGTTCTCTAAACATTGTTGATTATGGGTGAAAAGTGGGAATTTGCATGACACATCTGCAATGTAGCCTTAAAATCAGGTGTTCATTGAACTCTACATTAAATCGATAGAAAATAAAGGTTCTTAATATTCATTGACAACACAAACTTCTCCAAACCTAGTTGATTATGGGTGAAAAAAGGTAAATCGAATGTCTAGTTGCAACATAGACTTAAAATCAGGAGTTAGCCGAACTTCGCTGTAAATCAATCGAAAATCAGCATTCACGAAATCTGATATGAAATAAATGATCCTAATAGTCATCTATAACACAATCCTAAATCAAAGTTCTCCAAACATGTTTGTTATGGTTGAAAAATGGGATTTCGCACGACATAGCTACAATGTAGCCATAAAATCAGGTGTTCGGTCAACTTGACATTAAATCGATGGAAATCCAACATTCACGAAAATTGATAGAAAAAAAGGTTCTTAATAGTCATCTACAACACAATATAAAATCAAAATTCTGCAAACCTGGTTGATTATTGGTGAAAAAAGGGAGTGTGCATGACAAAGTTACAACGTAGCCTAAAAATCAAGTGTTAGATGAACTTGGCTGTGCTTCAATAAAAAATCAACGTTCACAAAAGGTGATATAAAATAAAGGATCCTTATAGTCATCTACAACAAAATCTCAAATCAAATTTTTCCAAACCTTGATGATTATGGGTAAAAATTGGGAGTTCGAATGACACATCTGCAATGTAGCCTTAAAATCAGGTGTTAGACAAACTTGGATCTAAATTGATCAAAAATCAATGTTTACAAAAGGATATATAAAATAAAGGAACCTAATAGTCATCTACAACACAAACCTAAATCAAAATATTCCAAACATGGTAGATTATAGATGAAAATGGGAGTTCGCATGACACAAATGCAATGTAGCCTTAAAATCAGGTCTTTGCCAAACTCAACATTAAATCGATAGAAATTTAACATTCACGAAAATCGATAGAAAATAAAGGTTCTTAATATTTATCTACAACACAATCTAAAATCAAAGTTCTTTAAACCTGGTTGATAAATGGGAGGTCACATGACACAACTGCAAAGTAACACTATAATAAGGTGTTAAACAAACTTGCCTGTAAATCGATCAAAAATCAACGTTCACGAAAGGCGATACAAAATAAAGGATTCTAATAGATATCTACAAGACAACTCTAAATCAAAGTTCTCCAAACATTGTTGATTATGGGTGAAAAATGGGAGTTCACGTGACACAGCGGCAATGTAGCATTAAAGTCTGGTGTTCACCAAACTCGACATTAAATTAATGGAAATTCAACATTCATGAAAACCGATAGAAAATAAACGTTCTTAATACTCATTTACAACACAGTCTAAAATCAAAGTTCTCCAAACCTTGATGATTATGGATGAAAAATTGGAGTTCACATGACATAAATTTAATTTAGCCTTAAAATAAGGTGTTAGACGAACTTGGCTATAAATCGATCAAAAATGTTCATGAAAGGTGATATAAAAAATAAAGGACCCTAATAGTCATCTACAATACAATCCTAAATTAAAGTTCCCCAAAAATGGTTGATTATGGGTGAAGAAAGGGAGTTTACATAACATAGCTATAACGTAGCCTTAAAATCAAGTGTTAGACGAACTTGGCTGTAAATTGATCTAAAATCAACATTCACGAAAGACAATATAAAATAAATGATCCTAATAGTCATCTCCAACACAATCCTAATTCAAAGTTCTCCAAACAATGTTGATTGTGGATGAAATATTGGAGTTCACGTGACACAATTACAATGTAGCTTTAAAATTAGGTGTTCATCGAACTCGACATTAAATCGATGGAAATTCAACATTCATGAAATTTGATAGAAAATAAAGGTTCTTAATAATCATTTACAACAATCCAAAATCAAACTTCTCCAAACTTGGTTGATTATGGGTTATAAATGGGAGTTCGCATGAAATAGCTGCAAGGTAGGCTTAAAATCGATCGAAAATCAGTGTTCATGAAAGGCGATATAAACTAAACGATCCTAATATTCATCTATAATACAATCCTAAATCAAAGTTCTCCAAACATGGTTGATTATGGGTGAAAAATTGGAGTTTGTGTTACACAGCTGCAATGTAGCCTTAAAATTAGGTGTTTGCTTAACTCAACATTGACAAAAACTGATAGAAAATAAAGGTCCTTAATAGTCATATACAACACAATCTAAAATCAAACTTCTCCAAACTTGGTTGATTATGGGTTAGAAATAGGTGTTTGTGTGACAGATTTGCAACGTAGCCTTAAAATCAGATGTTAGACGAACTTAGCTGTAAATCGACTGAAAATCAATGTTCACGAAAGGTGATATAAAATAGAGGATCCTAATAGTCATCTACACAATCCTAAATCAAAGTTCTCCAAAATGGGAGTGCGGTTGACACTTCTACAACAGAGCTTTAAAATTAGGTGTTTGTCTAACTCGACATTAAATCGATGGAAATTCAACATTCACGAAAATTGATAGAAAATAAAAGGTTCTTAATATTCATCTACAATACAATCAAAAATCAAATTTCTCCAAACCTGGTTGATTATAGTTGAAAAATAGGAGTTCGCATGACACGTGCAATGTAGCCTTAAAATCATTTGTTAGAGGAATTTGGCTATAAATCGATCGAAAATCAATGTTCACGAAAGGCGATATAAAATAAAGGATCCTAATAATCATTTACAATACAATCCTGAATAAAAGTTCTCCAAACATGGCTGATTATGGGTGAAAAATTGGAGTTTGTGTGACATAATTGTAATGTAGCCTTAAAATCACGTGTTTGTCGAACTCAACATTAAATCGATAGAAATTCAACATTGAGAAAAATATATAGAAAATAAAGCTTCTTAATAGTTATCTACAACACAATCTAAAATTAAACTTCTCCAAACCTAGTTGATTATCGGTGAAAAATGGGAGTTCGCATGACACAACTGCAAAGTATCCTTACAATGATGTGCTAGACAAACTTGGTTGTAAATCAATCGAAAATAAACATTCATGAAGGGCGATATAAAATAAACGATCCGTATAGTCATCTACAAAATAATTTCTTATCAAAGTTCTCCAAACCTGATTTATTATGCGTGACAAATGAGAATTTGCATGAAATAGTGGGAACGTAGCCTTGAAATCAGGTGTTAGCCAAACTTACTTGGAAATCAATGGAAAATCAATGTTGATGAAAGCCAATAGAAAATAAAGGTTCCTAATAGTCATGTACAACACAATCTAAAATCAAAGTTATCCAAACTTCATTGATTATGGAAGAAAAATGGGAGTTCTCATGGCATATCTGCAATGTAAGCATAAAATCAGGAGTTATGCAAACTCGACTGTAAATCGATGGAAAATCAACATTCACAAAACCCGATAGAAAATAAAGGTTTTGAATAGTCATATACAACACAATCTAAAATCAAAATTGTCCAAACTTGATTGATTATGGGAAAAAAATGGGAGTTTGCATAAAACAGCTACAACGTAGCCTAAAATCAGCTGTTATCCAAACTCGTTTGTAACTCGATGGAAAATCAACGTTCATGAAAGTTGTTAACAATATTTTTTTGCAAAAAACGAAGATATGGGTTTTGTAGGTACTTGTGTGCTAAAGAGACCTAGATCGTCCGCTTTTTGAAAAAATAAGTTGTTTTTGAAAAAGATGAATTATTTTTGAAAGTTGGAGTAGTACAGGGTAACACAAGCAAATTTTTTTAATCTTTTAAATAAAAATCTGAGAAATGGATTTTGTAGAGAATGTCATTCTAAGTAGACTCAGATCGTCCGTTTTGGGACAATTCGAAGATATGGGTTTTGTACAGGCTCGTGTGCTAAAGAGACCCAAATGGTCCGTTTTTTAAAAAAATAGGTTGTTTTTGAAAAAGGTAGATTTTTTTGAATCATATGTAACAGAGGTAATTTTTTTGAATATTCTTAAGAAAATTCCGAGAAATGGGTTTTGTAGCGAATGTTGTTCTGAGTACCCAATACAGTCCCTTTTTTGAAAAATGAATTTTTTCACCAACATGCAAAAACCCTCAAAAATAGACTCTACAAAACAATTTTATTTGGAAAAATCGAAGATATGAGTTTTCTAAGTGCTCGTGTGGTAAAGATACCAGATCACCCATTTTTCAAAAAATAAGTTCTTGAAAACGATATTTTTTTGAAAAGTAAAAGTAGTAGAGGTAACATATGCAAATCTTTTGAATCTTCTTAAAAAAAAACATAGAAATGGGTTTTATAGAAAATGTCATTCCAAGTACACCCAGATCGTCCGTTTTTCGAAAAACTGATTTTTCACCAACATGCAAGAACCCCTAAAAAATATAATCTACGAAACAATTTTGCAAGTGCTCGTGTGCTAAAAAGAGACCCAGATAGTCTACTTTTTCAAAAAAAAAAAGTTGGTTTTGAAAACTATAGATTTTTTTGAAAAATAGTAGTAGAGGTATAGAGGCCAATTTTTTGAGTCTTCTCAATAAAAATCTAAGAAATGGGTTTCGTAGAGAATGTCGTTCTGCGTAAACTCAAATTATATGTTTTCCAAAACACTGATTTTTCACCAACATGCAATAACCGCTAAAAAATAGAATCTAGGAAACAATTTTTGGGGGGGAAAATTGAAGATATGGGTTCTGTAGGTGCTCCTGTGCTAAAGAGACCCAGATCGTTAGTTTTTTCAAAAAAGTAAGGTGTTTTTGAAAAAGATAGATTTTTTTTCAAAATTAGAAGCAGTACAATTAACATAGGCAATTTTTTTTTTTTTATTAAGAACAATCTGAGAAATTGTTTTTGTAGAGAATGTCATTCTGAGTAGACCCAGATCGTCCATTTTTTCAAAATTTATTTTTTCACCAACATGCAAGATTGATGAAAAATCAACGTTAATGAAAGCCGATAAAAATAAAGGTTCCTATAGTCATATACAATAAAATATAAAATTAAAATTCTTCAAACTTGGTTGATTAGGGGTTTAAAATGGGGGTTTGCATGACACAGCTGCAACTTAGCCTTAAATCAGGTGTTAGCCGAACTTGTTTGTAAATAAATGGAAAATAAACATTCAAAGAAGCCAATTGAAAAGAAAGGTTCCTAATAGTTGTCTACAACACAATCTAAAATTAAAGTTCAAGCATGGTTGATTATTGGTAAAAAATGGGAGTTTGCATGACACAGCTGCAACATAGCCTGAAAACTAAGTGGTAGACAAACTTAGTTTTTAAATTGATTGAAAATCAACATTCACGATAGGCAATGCAAAATACTAATAGTTATCTACAACACAATCCTAAATCAAAGATCTCAAAACATTGTTGATTATGGGTGAAAAGTGGGAGTTCATGTGACATAGCTGTAATGTAGCCTTAAAATCAGGTGTTCGCTGAACTCGATATTAAATAATAGAAATTCAACATTCAAAAAAATAGATAGAAAATAAAGGTTCTTAACAGTCGTATACAAAAAAATCTAAAATCAAAATTCTCCAAACCTGTTTGATTATGGCTAGAAAATGGGAGTGCAAATGACACAGCTACAACGTAGCCTTAAAATCAGGTGTTAGCTGAACTTGGCTGTATATCGATCAAAAATCAACATTCATGAAAGGTGATACAAAATAAAGGATCCTAATAGTTATCTACAACACAATCCTAAATAAAAGTTCTCCAAACATTGTTGATTATGGGTGAAAAGTGGGAGTTCGCGTGACACAACTGCAACGTATCCTTAAAATCAGGTGTTTTCTGAACTCAACATACACAAAAAACGATAGGAAATAAAGGTTCTTAATATTCATCTAACACACAATCTAGAATCAAACTTTTCCAAAGCTGATTATGGGTGAAAAATGGGAGTTTGAATGACACAACTGCCACGTAGCCTTCAAATAAGGTGTTAGTCGAACTTGGCTATAAATCGATCAAAAATCAAAGATCACTTAATGCGATATAAAATAAAGGATCCTAATAATCATCTAGAACACAATCTTAAATCAAATTTCTCCTAATATGGTTGATTATAGGTCAAAGCTGGTACTTTGTGTGACATAGCTATAACGTAGCCTTAAAATCAATTGTTAGACGAACTTGGCTATAATTCGATCGAAAATCAACGTTCACGAAAGGCGATATAAAATAAAGGATACTTATAGAGTCATCTACAACACAATCTAAAATCAAATTTCTCCAAACCTTGATGATTATGTGTGAAAAATGGGAGTTTAAATGACACAAATGCAACATAGCTTTAAAATAAGGTCTTTACTGAACTCGACATTAAATTGATGAAAATTCAAAATTCGTGAAAACCGATAGAAAATAAACGTTCTTAATAGTCATCTACAATGCAATGTAAAATCAAAGTTCTCCAAACCTGGTTGATTATTGGTGAAAAATGGGAGTCTGCTTCACATAGTTTCAATGTAGCCTTAAAATCAGATGTTAGATGAACTTGGTTGTAAATTGATCAAAAATCAACTTTCACGAAAGGCGATATAAAATAAAGTATCCTAATAGCCATCTACAACATAATTATAAATCAAAGTTCTCCAAACATGGTTGATTTTGGGTGAAAAATGGGAGATCATGTGACATAGTTGGAACATAGTCTTAAAATCCGGTGTTCGCCGAACTCGACTTTAAATCGATGGAAATTCAACATGCACAAAAACAAATAGAATATAAAGGTACTTTATAGTCATCTAGAACAAAATCTAAAATGAAAGTTTTCCAAACCTTGATGATTATGGGTGAAAAATTGTAGCTTGCATGACACAGCTGCAACGTACAATTAAAATCAAGTGTTAGACAAAGTTGGTTGTACTTCAATCGAAAATCAATGTTTACAAAAGGCGATAAAAATATGGAATCCTTCTAGTCATCTACAACACATTCATACATCAATGATCTCCAAACATAGTAGATTATGAGTGAAAAATGGAAGTTCCTGTGACACAGCTGCAATGTACCCTTAAAGTCAAGTGTTCACCGAACTTGACATTAAATTGATGGAAATTCAACATTCAAGAAAACTAACAATAAAGAAACATTTTTAATAGTCATCTACAACACAATAATAAGTCAAACTTTTCCAAACTTAGTTGATTATGGGTGAAAAATGGGAGTTCTCATGACATAGCTGCAATGTAGCCTTAAAATCAAGTGTTCATCGAACTCGACATTAAATCTATTGAAATTCAACATTCATGAAAACTAATAGAAAATAAAATTTATTCATAGTCACATACAACACAATCTAAAATCAAAGTTCTCCAATTCTTGATGATTATGGTTGAAAAATTGAAGTTCGCATCATACAACTGCAATGTAGCCATAAAATTAAGTGTTAGATGAACTTAGGTGTAAATCGATCGAAAATCAACTTTCACGAAAGGCGAAATAATATAAAGGACCCTAATAGTCATCTACAACACAATCCTAAATCAATGTTCTCCAAACATGGTTGATTATGGGTGAAAAATGGGAGTACACATGACACAGTTGCAACGTAGCCTTAAAATCAAGTGTTCGTCGAAATCGGCATTAAATCTATTGAAGTTCAACATTCACAAAAACTAATAGAAAATAAAGTTTATTAATAGTCATATACAACACAATCTAAAATCAAATTTCTCCAAACCTTGATGATTATGGGCGAAAAATAGGAGTTCACATCATACAACTGCAATGTAGCCTTAAAATCAGGTGTTCATCGAACTCAACATTAAATCGATAGAAAATAAAGGTTCCTAATAGTCATCTACAACACAATCTAAAATCAAAGTTCTCCAAACCTCGTTGATTATGGGTGAAAAATAGGAGTTCACGTGACACAGCTGCAATGTAGCCTTAAAATCAGGTGTTAGACAAACTTCGCAGTAAATCGATTGAAAATCAATGTTCACAAAAGGCGATATAAAATAAAGGATCCTAATAGTCATTTACTACAAAATCCTAAATCAAAGTTCAACAAACATGGTTGATTATGGGTGAAAAATGGGAGTTCACATGACATAGCAGCAATGTAGCCTTACAATTAGGTGTTCAACGAACTTGACATTAAATCGATGAAAATTCAACATTCATAAAAACTGATAGAAAAATAAATGATCCTAATAGTCATCTACAACACAATCCTAAATCAAAGTTCTCAAGACATGGTTGATTATGGGTGAAAAGTGGGAATTCATATGACATAATTGCAACGTAGGCATAAAATAAGGCGTCGATTGTTAATCGATGGAAAATCAACATTCACAAAACCTGATAGAAAATAAAGGTTATTAATAGTCATATACAACACAATCTAAAATCATAATTCTCCACACTTGGTTGATTATGGGAGAAAAATGGGAGTTCTCATGACATAGCTACAACGTAGCCTAAAATCAGGTGTTAGTCAAACTCGCCTATAAATCGATGGAAAATGATTGTTCATGAATGTTGATAACAATTATTTTTGGAAAATCGAAGAGGTTTTATAGGAGCGTGTGATAAAGAGACCCAAATCATCTGTTTTTTAAAAAAAAAGTTGTTATGGGAAAAGATAGATTATTTTTAAAAGTAGAAGCAGTATAGGTAACAGAGGCAAAAAAAAAAAAAATCTTTTTAAGATAAAATATTACAAATGGATTTTGTAGAGAATGTCGTTTTGAGTAGACCCAGATCTTCCATTTTTGAAAAAACTTATTTTTCAACAACATGCAAGAACCTCTCAAAAATAGAATCTACGAAACAATTTTTTTTCGAAAAAATTGAAGATATGGGTTTTGCTGGGGGCTCATGTGCTAAAGAGACCTAGTTCATCCGTGTTTTTAAAAAATAAGTTATTTTTGAAAAAGATAGATTATTTTGGAAAGTAGTAGTACAGGTAACAGAGGCAATTTTTTTGAACATTTTTAAGAAAAAAATGAGAAATGGGTTTTGTAGAAAATATCGTTCTAAATAGACCCAGTTCGTTCATTTTTTGAAAAACAAAATTTTCACCAACATGCAAGAACCCTCAAAAATAAATTCTACGAAACATTTTTTTTTGGAAAAATCGTAGATATGGGTTTTGTACGTGCTCATGTGCTAAAGTGACCTAGATCGTCCCTTTTTTGAAAAATAAGTTGTTGAAAAAGATATTTTTATGAAAAGTAGAAGCAATAGAGGTAACAGAGGCAAATTTTTTGAATCATTTTAAGAAAAATCTGAGATATGAATTTTGTAGATAATGTCGTTCTCAGTACAACCAGATTGTCCATTTTTCGAAACAATAATTTTTCACCAACATGCAAAAAAACACCTCAAAAATAGAATCTATGAAACAATTTTCTTTTAGGAGAAATAGTAGAGGTTAGAGGAATTTTTTTTTAATCTTCTTAAGTAAAAATCTAAGAAATGGGTTTTGTAGAGAATATCATTCTGAGTGAGTCAAGATCGTCCATTGTCCGAAAAACTAAATTTTTTTCAAATGCAAGAACCCATCAAAAATAGAATTCTACGAAACAATTTTTGTTTTGGGAAAATTCGATGATATAAGTTTCACAGGCGCTCATGTGCTAAAGAGACCCAGTTCGTATGACACAGCTGCAACGCAGCCTTAGAATCAGTTGTTAGATGTACTTGTCTGTAAAATGATCGAAAATAAACATTCACTAAAGGTGATATAAAATAAAGGATCCTAATAGTCATCTAGAACACAATCCTAAATGAAAGTTGTCCAAACATTGTTGATTATGGGTGAAAAGTGGGAGTTCGCATTTACACAGTTGCAATGTAGCCTTAAAATCAGGTGTTCGCCGAACTCGACATTAAATCGATAGAAAATAAAGGTTTTTAATAGTCATCTACAACACGATCTAAAATTAAACTTCTCCAAACCTGGTTGATTATGGGTGAAAAATGGGAGTTCGAATGACACAGCTGCAAAGTAGCATTAAAATCATGTGTTAGCCAAACTTGCTCTTAAATCGATAAAAACTCAATGTTCATGAAAGACAATATAAAATAAAGGATCCTAATAGTCATCTACAACACAATCCTCAATCAAAAAACTCCAAACATAGTTGATTATGGGTGAAAAACTAGAGTTTGCGTGACACAACTGCAACATAGCCTTAAAATCAGCTATTCGGCGAACTCGACATTAAATTGATGGAAATTCAACATTCACAAAAATCAATAAAAAATAAAGGATTTTAATAGTTATCTACAACACAATCTAAAATCAAACTTCTCCAAACCTTGTTGATTATGGGTGAAAAATGGGAGTTTGCATGACACAGCTGCAACGTAGCCTTAACATCAAGTGTTAGATGAACTTGGCCATACTTTGAGCGAAAGTCAATGTTCACAAAAGGCAATATAAAATAAAGGATCCTTATAGTCATCTTCAATACAATCTAAAATAAAAAATTTACAAACCTTGATGACTATGGGTGGATAATGGGACTCCAAATGACATAGCTACAATGTAGCCTTAAAATAAGGTGCTAGATGAACTTGGCTATAAATCAATCAAAAATGAATGTTGACAAAATTCAATATAAAATGAAGGATCCTAATAGTCATCTACAAGGTAATCCAAAATTAAAGTTCTCCAAAAATGGTTGATTATCGGTGAAAAATATGTGTTCACATGACATAGCTTCAACGTCGCCTTAAAATCAGGTCTTAGACAAAGTCGGCTGTAAATTGATCGAATATCAACGTTCACAAAAGTTGATATAAATTAAAGCATCCTAATAGTCATCTACAACACAATCCAAAATCAAAATTCTCCAAACATGGTTGATTATGGGTGAAAAATGGGAGTTCGAATGACATAGCTGCAACGTAGCCTTAAAATCAGGTGTTAGATGAACTTGGATGTAAATCGATCGAAAATCAACATTCACAAAAGGTGATATAAAATAATTTATCCTAATAGTCATCTACAAAAAAATCCTAAATCAAAGTTTTGCAAACTTGGTTTATTATAGGTGAAAAATTGGAGTTCGCGTGACACAGCTGCAACGTACTCTTAAAACTAGGTGTTAGATAAACTTGGCTATAAATCGATCAAAAATCAGCATTCACGAAAGGCGATATAAAATAAAGGATCCTAATAGTCATCTGCAACACAATACTAAATCAAAGTTCTCCAAACATGGATGATTATGGGTAAAAAATGGGAGTTCGCATGGCACAGTTGTAACGTAGCCTTAAAATCATGTCTTTGCCGAACTCAACATTAAATCGATCGAAATTCAATATTCGCAAAAACTAATAGAAAATTCAAAGTAATTAGGTCTGCGTGAAACAGTTCCAGTGTAGCATTAAAATTAGGTCTTCACCGAGCTCAACATTAAATCAATGGAAATTCAACATTCGCGAAAACTGATAGAAAATAGAGGTTCTTATAGTCAACTACAACACAATCTAAATAAAATTTCTCCAAACATGGTTGATTATGGGTGAAATATTGGAGACCGCATGAAACAGCCCCCATGTAGCATTAAAATTAGGTCTTCACCGAACTCGACATTAAATCGATGGAAATTCAAAAATCATGAAAACTAATAGTAAATAAAGGTTCTTAATAGGTATCTCCAACACAATCTAAATGAAAGTTCTCCAAACATGGTTGATTATGGGTGAAAACTCAGAGTTCGCATGACACAGATCCAACGTATTTTTAAAATCAAGTCTTCGTCGAACTCAAAATTAAATCGATGCAAATTCAACATTCATGAAAAACGATAGAAATTAAAGGTTCTTAATCATCATCTAAAATACAATCTAAATCAAATTTGTCCAAACATGGTCCATTATGGGTGAAAATTTTGAGTTAGCGTGACACCAACACAACGTAGCCTTAAAATTAGGTCTTCGCTGAACTCAACAATAAATCAATGGAAATTAAATATTCACAAAAAACGATAGTAAATAAAGGTTCTTGATAGTCATCTAAAAAAAACTAAGTCAAAGTTCTCCAAACATGTTTGATTATGGTTGAAAAATTAATGTTCGCGTGACACAAATGTGAGGGAGCCTTAAAATCATGTCATCGCCGAACTTGACATTAAATCAATGGAAATTCAACATTTACAAAAACCGATAAAAAACAAAGGTTCTTAATAGTCATCTACAAAACAATCTAAATCAAATTGCTCCAAACGTGGTTGAGTATGGGTGAAAAATTGGAGTTCGAGTGACACAGATACAACGTAGCCAATCAGGTCTTCGCCGGACTCGACATTAAATCTATGGAAATTCAAAAATCATGAAAACCGATAGTAAATAAAGGTTATTAATAGTTATCTACATTACAATCTAAAGGAAATTTTTCCAAACATGGTTGATTATGGGTGAAAACTCAAAGTTCGCATGACACAGATGCAGCGTACTCCGAAAATCAGGTCTTCGTCGAACTGAAAATTAAAACTCGATGCAAATTCAACATTCATGAAAAGCGATAGAAAATAAAGGTTCTTAATAGTCATCTACAACACAATGTAAATCAAAGTTCTCCAAACATGGTTGATTATGGGTTAAATATTGGAGTTCACGTGAGACAAATGCAGCGTAGCCTTAAAATCAGGTCTTCGCTGAAGTCAACATTAAATCAATGGATATTCAACATTCACAAAAACTGATTGTAAATAAACGTTCTCAATAGTCATCTATAACACAATCTAAATCAATGTTCTCCAAAGATGGTTGATTATTGGTGAAAAACTAGAGTTCGCGTGACACAGATGCAACGAAGCCTTAAAATCATGTGATCGTTGAACTTGACATTAAATCGATGGAAATTCAACATTCATGAAAACCGATAGAAAATAAAAGGTTCTTAATAAATATCTACAACACAATCTAAATCAAAGTTCTCCAAACATGGTTGATTATGGGTGAAAATTAGGAGTTCACGTGACACACATGCAATGTAGCCTTAAAATCAGGTCTTCACCGAACTCGACATTAAATCGATGGAAATTCAACATTCATTAAAAATGTTAGTAAATAAAGGCTCTTAAGACTGATCTACAACAAAATTTAAATGAAAGTTCTCCAAACATAGTTGATTATGGGTGAAAAATCAGAGTTCACATTACACAGATGCAACGTAGCCATAAAATCATGTCCTTACCGAAGTCAACATTTAATCGATGGAAATTCAACATTCACGAAAAACTGATAGAAAATAAAGGTTCTTAATAGTCATCTACAACACAATGTAAATCAAAGTTATCCAAACATCGTTTATTGTGATTGAAAAATTGGACTTCGAGTGATATAGATGCAACGTAGCCTTAAATTCATGTCTTCGCTGAATTTGATATGAAATCCATGGAACTTCAACATTCGCGAAAACTGATACAAAAATAAAAGTTTTTAATAGTCATCTACAACACAATATAAATAAAAGTTCTCAAAACATGGTTGATAATGGGTGAAAAATTGGAGTTCAAGTGACACAGATGAAACGTAGCCTTAAAATCAGGTCTTCACCGAACTCAACATTAAATCTATGGAAATTCAACATTCACAAAAACTGATAAAAATAAAGGTTCTTATTAGTCATCTTGAACACAACCTAAATCAAATTTCTCCAAATATGGTTGATAATGGGTGAAAAATTGGAGTTCGCATGACACAGCCCCAACGTACCCTTAAAATTAGGTCTTCACCGAACTCAACATTAAATCGACGGAAATAGAACATTCGTGAAAACAAATAGAAAATAAAGGTTCTTAATAGTCATCTACAACACAATCTCAATCAAATTAGCTTTAAAATCAGGTGTTCAGTGAACTTGACATTAAATGGATGGAAATTCAAAAATCACGAAAACTGATAGAAGCTAAAAGTTCTTAATAGTTAACTAAAAAGGAATCTAAATCAAAGTTCTTTAAACATGCTTGATTATAGGTCAAAAATTAGAGTTAGTGTGAGACATATGTGAAATAGCCTTAAAATCAATTCTTCGCCGAACTTGACATTAAATCAATGGAAATTCAATATTGGCGAAAACAAAGAGAATAAAGGTTCTTAATAGTCATCTACAACACAATCTAAATCAAAGTTCTCCAAACATGGTTGATTATGGGTGAAAATTTGGAGTTCATGTCACACAGATGCAAGGCAGTCTTAAAATTAGGTCTTCATTGAACTTGACATTAAATCAATGAAAATTCAACATTCACGAAAAATTGATAGAAAATAAGGGTTATTAATAGTCATCTACAACACAATCTAAATCAAATTTCTACAAAAACCTGGTTGATTATGGGTGAAAAATTGGAGTTCACGTGACACAGATGTAACGTAGCCTGAAAATCAGGTCTTCACCAAACTCGACATTAAATCGATGGAAATTCAACATTCATGAAAACTAATATTAAATAAATGTTCTTAATAGTCATTGCCAAATTCGACAGTAAATCGATGGAAATTCAACATCGCAAAAACTGATAGAAAATTCAAGGATCTTAGTAGTCATCTTGACCACAATCTAAATCAAAGTTCTCCAAACATGGTTGATAATGGGTAAAAAATTGGAGTTCATGTGACACAACCCCAATGTAGCCTTAAAATTAAGGTCTTCATCGAACTCGACATTAAATCGTGTGAAATTCAACATTTGCGAAAACTAATAGAAAATAGAGGTTCTTAATAGTCATCTACAACACAATCTAAATCAAAATTCTCCAAATATGGTTGATTATGGTTTAAAATTTGGAGTTCACGTTACACAGATGCAATGTAGTCTTAAAATCAGGTCTTCATTGAACTCGACATTAAATCGATGGAATTTCAACATTCACGAAAAATCGATAGAAAATAAAGGTTTTTAATAGTCATGTACAACACAATATAAATAAAATTTCTCCAAACGTGGTTGATTATGGGCGAAAAATTGGAGTTCACGTGACACAGATGCAATGTAGCCTTAAAATCATGTCTTCGCCGAACTCGACATTAAATCGATGGAAATTCAAAAATCATGAAAACTAATAGTAAATAATGGTTCTTAATAGTTATCTACAACACAATCTAAATGAAAGATCTCCGAACATGGTTTGATTATAGGTGAAAACTCAGAGTTCGCATGACATAGATGCAGCGTATTTTTAAAATCAGGTCTTCGTGGAACTCAAAATAAAATCGATGCAAATTCAACATTCATGAAAAACGATACAAAGTAAAGGTTCTCAATAGTTTTCATGTGACACAGATGTGACGGAGCCTTAAAATCATGTCATCGCGAACTTGACATTAAATCGATGAAAATTCAACATTCATGAAAATCGATAGAAAACAAAAGTTCTTAATAGTCATCTACAACACAATCTAAATCAAAGTTCTCCAAACATGGATGATTATGGTTCGAAAATTGGAGTTCGCATGACACAGATGCAATGTAGCCTTAAAATAAGGTCTTCACTGAACTCGACATTAAATCAATGGAAATTGAAAATTCGTGAAAACTGATAGAAAATAAAGGTTTGTTAATAGTCATCTACAACACAATCAAAATTAAATTTCTCCAAACATGGTTGATTATGGGTTAAAAATTGCAGTTCACGTGACACACATGCAACGTAGCCTGAAAATCAGGTCTTCACCAAACTCGACATTAAATCGATGGAAATTCAACATTCATGAAAACTAATATTAAATAAATGTTCTTAATAGTCATTTACAACACAATGTAAATCAAAGTTATCCAAATATGTTTTATAGTGATTGAAAAATTGGACTTCGAGTGATACAGATGCAACGTAGCCTTAAATTTATGTCTTCACCAAATTTGATATTAAATCTATGGAAATTCAACATTCACGAAAACTGATAAAAATAAAGGTTCTTATTAGTCATGTTCAACACAATCTGAATCAAATATCTCCAAACATGGTTGATAATGGGTGAAAAATTGGAGTTCGTGTGACACAGCCCCAACGTACCCTTAAAATTAGGTCTTCACCAAGGTCGACATTAAATTGATGGAAATACAACATTCGTGAAATCAAATAGAAAATAAAGGTTCTTAATAGTCATCTACAACACAATCTAAATCAAAATTCTCTAAACATGGTTGATTTATGGTGAAATATAATAGTTCGCATGACAGAGATGTGATGTAGCCTTAATATCAGTTTTTCGTCGAACTCGACATTAAATTGATGGAAATTCAACATTCATGAAAACTGATCAATATAAAGGTACTTATTAGTCATCTTCAACACAATATAAATCAAAATACTCCAAATTTAGTTGATTATGGGTGAAAAATTGGAGTTCACATGATATGGATGCAACATAGCGTTAAAATCAGGTCTTTGCCGAACTCGACAGTAAATCGATGGAAAATCAACACTCACAAAAACTGATAGAAAATAAAGGTTCTTAATAGTCATCTACAACAAAATCTAAATAAAAGTTTTTCAAAACATGGTTGATTATGTGTGAAAAAATTGAGTTTGTGTGACACAGATGCAACTTAACCTTATAATCAGGTCATCGCCGAACTTGACATTAAATCGATGGAAATTTAACATTCATTAAAACTGATAGAAAATAAAGGTTCTTAATAGTGATCTACAACACAATGTAATTCAAAATTTTCCAAACATGATTGATTATGTGTGAAAACTTAGAGTTCGTGTGACACAACTGCAACGTAGTCTTAAAATTAGGTCTCCACCGAACTCGACATTAAATCGATAGAAATTCAACATTGACGAAAATCGATAGAAAATAAAGGTTTTTAATAGTCATCTACAACACAATCTAAATCAAATTTCTCCAAATATGATTGATTGTGGCTGAAAAATTCGAGTTTGCATGACATAGAGGCAACGTAGCCTTAAAATTAGGTCTTCACTGAACTCGACATTAAATCGATGGAAATTCAACATTAATGAAAACCGATAGAAAATAAAAGGTTCTTAATAGTCATGTACAACATAATTTAAATCAAATTTTCTCCAAACATTGTTGATTATGGGAGAAATATTGGAGTTCGCATCACACAGATGCAATGTAGCCTTAAAATCAAGTCTTCACCTAACTCAATATTAAACAGATGGAAATTAATCAATCATGAAACCCGAAAGAAAATAAAGGTTCTTAATAGTCATCTACAACACAATGTAAATAAAAGTTCTTCAAACATGGTTGATTATGGGTGAAAATTTGGAGTTCACATGTCACAGATGCAACATAGCCTTAAAATTAGGTCTTCGTTGAACTCGACATTAAATTGATGGAAATTGAACATTCAAAAAAACCAATAGAAAATAAAGGTTATTAATAGTTATCTAAAACACAATCTAAATTAAATTTCTCCAAATATGATTGATTGTGGGTGAAAAATTGGAGTCGACGTGACATAGAGGCAACGTAGCCTTAAAATCAGGTCTTCACTGAACTCGACTTTAAATCGATTGAAATTCAACATTCACAAAAACCGATAGAAAATAAAGGTCCTTAATAGTCATTTACAAGACAATTTAAATAAATGTTCTCAAAACATGGTTGAATATGGGTGAAATATTGGAGTTCGCGTCACACAGATGCAATGTAGCCTTAAAAAATCAGGTCTTCGCCGAACTCTATATTAAATAGATGGAATTTCAACATTCATGAAAATCGATAGAAAATAAAGGTTCTTAATAGTCATGTACGAGACAATGTAAATCAAAGTTCTCCAAACATGGTTGATTATCAGTGAAAATTTGGAGTTTGCATGTTACAGATGCAACATAGCCTTAAAATTAGGTCTTCATCGAAATCAACATTAAATCAATGCAAATTGAACATTCACAAAAATCGATAGAAAATAAAGGTTCCTAATAGTCATCTACAACACAATGTAAATAAAAAATCTACAAACATGGTTGATTATGGGTGAAAATTTGGATTTCAAATGTCACAGATGCAAAGTAGCCTTAAAATTTGGTCTTCATTGAACTCGATATTAAATCGATGGAAATTGAACATTAAAAAAAATCGATAGAAAATAAAGGTTCTTAATAGTCATCCACAACACAATCTAAATCAAAGCTCTCTAAACATGGTTGATTATGGGTGAAAAATTAGGTCTTCATCGAGTTCAACATTAAACTGATGGAAATTCAATATTCATGAAAACCGATAGAAAATAAAGGTTCTTAATAGTCATCTAAAATGCAATATAAATCAAAGTTGTCCAAACATGGTTTATTATGGGTGAAAATGAGAGTTTGCTTGACACAGATGCGACGGATCCTTAAAATCATGTCTTCGTCGAAATAGACATTTAATCGATGGAAATTAAACAATCACGAAAACCCATAGAAAACAAAGGTTCGTAATAGTCATCTACAACACAATAGAAATAGAAGTTCTCCAAACATTGCTGATTATGGCTGAAAAATTTGAGTTCGTGTGACACAGATGCAATACAATCATGTCTTCGGCGAACTAGACATTAAATCGATTGAAATTCAACAATCACGAAAATAGATAGAAAATAAAGCTTCTTAATGATGGACTTGACTGTAAATCGATCGAAAATGAATGTTCATGAAAGGAGATATAAAATAAAGGATCCTAATAGTCATCAACAACACAATCCTAAATCAAAGTTCTCCAAACATTGTTGATTATCAGTGAGAAGTGAAAGTTCACCTCACACCGTTGCAAATGTAGCCTTAAAATTAGTTGTTCGTCGAACTTGACATTAAATCGATGGAAATTCAACATCCACAAAAATTGATAGAAAATAAAGGTTCTTAATAGTCATCTACAACACAATCTAAAATCAAACTTCTCCAAACCTAGTTGATTATGGGTTAAAAATGGTAGTTCGCATGAGAAAGATGAAACGTAGCTTTAAAATCAAGTGTTCACCATTTTTGACATTAAATCGATGGAAATTCAACATTCAAGAAAATCGATAGAAAATAAAGGTTCTTAATAGTTATTAACAACATAATCTTAAATCAAACTTCTCCAAACTTGCCTGATTATGGGTGAAGAATGGGAATTTGCATGACATAGCTGCAACGTAGCCTTAAAACCAAAGGTGAGACGAACTTTGCTGTAAATCGGTCAAAAATCGATGTTCACGAAAAACAATAAAAAATAAAGCATCCTAATACTCATCTACACCACAATCCTAAATCAAATTTCTCCAAATATAGTTGATTATGGGTGAAAAATGAGAGTTCTTGTGACACAACTGCAACATAGCATTAAAATCAAGTGTTCGTCGAACTCAACCTTAAATTAATGGAAACTCAACATTCATGAAAACTGATAGAAAATAAAGGTTCTTAATAGTCATCTACAACATAATCTAAAATCAAAAGTTCTCCAAACCAGGTTGATTATGGGTGAAAAAATGTGAGTTTGCATGACACAGCTGCAGTGTAGCCTTAAAATTAGGTGTTAGACGAAATTAGCTATAAATCAATTGAAAATCAACATTCACAACACAATCTAAAATCAAACTTATCCAAACTAGGTTGATTATGGGAGGAGAATGGGAGTTCACATGGCATAGATGCAACGTAGCCTTAAAATCAAGTGTTAGAAGAACTTGGTTGTATATACATCAAAAATCAACGTTCACGAAAGGCGATATAAAATAAATGATCCTAATATTCATTTAGAATACAATCCTAAATGAAATTTCTCCAAACATGTTGATTCTGGGCGAAAAATGGGAGTTCGCGTGACACAACTGCAACATAGCCTTAAAACTAGGTGTTAGACGAATTTGATTGTAAATTGATCAAAAATCAACGTTCACGAAAGGCGATACAAAATAAAGGATTCTAATAGTCATCTACAAGAAAACTCTAAATCAAATTTCTCCAAACAATGTTGATTATGGGTGAAAAATGGGAGTTCACGTGACACAATTGCAACGTAGCCTTAAAGTCAGGTGTTCGTTGAACTAGACCTTAAATCAATGGAAATTCAACATTCATGTAAACAAATAGAAAATAAATTTTCTTAATAGTCATTTATAACATAGTCTAAAATCAAAGTACTCCAAACCTTGATGATTATGGGTGAAAAATTGGAGTTCGCATGATAAATTTAACGTAGCCTTAAAATATGGTGTGAGATGAACTTGGCTGTAAATCGATCAAAAATGTTCATGAAAGGTGATATAAAATAAAAGACCCTAATAGTCATCTACAATACAATCCTAAATCAAAGTTACCTAAACATGGTTGACTATGGGTGAAGAAAGGGAGTTTGCATGACATAGCTGCAATGTAGCCTTAAAATCAAGTGTTAGACGAACTTGGCCGTAAATTGATCTAAAATAAACATTCATGAAAGGCGATATAAATTAAAGGATCCTAATAGTCATCTCCAACACAATCCTAAATCAAAGTTGATTATGGGTGAAAAATTGGAGTTTGTGTTACATATCTACAATGTAGCCTTAAAATTAGGTGTTTGCTTAACTCGTCATTAAATAGATGGAGATTCAACATTGAAAAATAATGATAGAAAATAAAGCTTCCTAATAGTCATATACAACACAATATAAAATTAATGTTCTTCAAACTTGGTTCATTATGGGTTAAAAATAGGGGTTAGCATGACACAGCTGCAACTTAGCCTTAAATCAGGTGTTAGCCGAACTCATTTGTAAATAGATAGAAAATCAACATTCAAAGAAGCCAATTGAAAAGAAAGGTTCCTAATAGTCATCTACAACACAATCTAAAATTAAAGTTCAAACATGGTTGATTATGGGTCAAAAATGGGAGTTTGCATGACAGCTACAATATAGCCATAAAATCAGGTGTTAACAAAACTCGACCGTAAATTGATGGAAAACAAACATTCACAAAAGTTGATAGAAAATAAAGGTTCCTAATAGTCATCTACAACACAATCTATAATCAAAGCTCTCCTAACATGGTTGATTATTGTAGCCTTAAAATCAGGTGTTAGATAGACTTGGCTGTAAATCGATCAAAAATTAACATTCAAGAAATGCAATATAAAATAAAGGGCCTAATAATCATCTAAAAAACAATCCTAAATTAAAGTTCACCTAACATGGTTGATTATGGGTAAAAAATGGGAGTTCTCATCACATAGCTGCCACGTACCCTTAAAATCAGGTGTTCGCTAAACTCGACATTAAATTGATGGAAATTCAACATTCAGGAAAATCAATAGAAAATAAAGGTTCTTAATAGTCATCTACAACACAATCTAAAATGAAAGATCTCCAAACCTTGATGATTATAGGTGAAAAAAGGTAGCTTGCATGACACAGCTACAACGTACCCTTAAAATAAGGTGTTAGACAAACTTGGTTGTACTGCCATCAAAAGGCGATACAAAATAAAGAATCCTTAAAGTCATCTAAAACACAATCATAAATCAAAGTTCTCCAAACATGGTTGATTATTGGTGAAAAATGGGACTTCCCATGACACAGCTGCAATGTAACCTTAAAATCAGATGTTCGCTGAACTCGACACTAAATCGATGGAAATTAAACAATCACGAAAACTGATATTAAAGAAACATTCTTTCTAGTCATTACAACACAATCTAAAATCAAACTACTCCAAATTTGGTTCATTATGGGTGAAAAATCGGAGTTCGCATGACACAGGTGCAATGTAGCCTTAAAATCAACTGTTTGTCGAATTCGACATTAAATCTATTGAATTCAACATTCACGAAAACTAATGGAAAATAAGGGTTCTTAATATTCATCTACAACATAATCTAAAATCAAAGTACTCCAAACCTTGATGATTATGGGTGAAAAATGGGAGTTTGCATGACACAGCTGCAATGTGGCCTTAAAATCTAGTGTTCACCGAACTCGACTTTAAACCAATAGAAATTCAACATTCTGAAAAACTGATAGAAAATAAAGGCTCCTAATACTCATCTATAACACAATATAATATCAAAGTTCTCCAAACCTAGTTGATTATGGGAGAAAAATCAGAGTTCGCATCACACAGCTGCAATGTAGCCTTAAAATCAGGTGTTAGACAAAATTGGCTATAAATCGATTGAAAATCAACTTCACGAAAGGCAATATAATATAAAGGACCCTAATAGTCATCTACAACACAATCTTAAATCAAATTTCTCGAGACATGGTTGATTATCTGTGAAAAATGTGAGTTGACATGACACAAATTCAACATAGGCTTAAAATAAGGTCTTCACTGAACTCGACATTAAATTAATGGAACTTCAAAATTCATGAAAACTGATCGAAAATAAAGGTTCTTAATAGTCATCTACAACACAATCCAAAATAAATGTTCTCCAAACTTAGTTGATTATTGGTGAAAAATGGGAGTTTGCATGACACAGTTTCAATGTAGCCTTTAAATCAGGTGTTAAATGAACTTGGCTGTAAATCGGTAAAAAATAACATTCATTAAAGGCCATATAAAATAAGGATCCTAATAGCCATCTACAATACAATCCTAAATACAAGTTCTCCAAACATGGTTGATTTTGAGTAAAAAATGGGAGTTCTCGTGACATAGCTGCAACGTAGGCTTAAAATCAGGTTTTCGCTGAACTCGACATTAAATCAATGGAAATTCAACATTCATGAAAACTGATAGAAAATAAAGGTACTTAATAGTCATCTACAACACATTCTAAATTGAAAGTTCTCCAAACCTTGATGATTATGGGTGAAAAATTGAAGCTCACATGACACAGCTGCAACATACCCTTAAAATCAACGTTTATTAAAGGTGATATAAAATAAAGAATCCTTATAGTCATCTACATCACAATCATATACCAAAGTTCTCCAAACATCGTTAATTATGGGTGAAAAATGGGAGTTCTCGTGACACAGCTGCAATGTAACAGCCTTAAAATCAAGTGTTCGCCAAACTCGACATTAAAATTGATAATAAAGAAATGTTCTTAATAGTCATGTACAACACAATCTAAAATCAAACTTTCTCAAACTTGGTTGATTATGGGTGAAAAATCGGAGTTCGCATGACACAGCTACAATGTAGCCTTAAAATCAAATGTTCGTCGAACTCGACATTAAATCTATTTAAATTGAACATTCACGAAAACTAATAGAAAATAAAGGTTATTAATAGTCATACACGACACAATCTAAAATCAAAGTTTTCCAAACCTTGATAATTATGGTTGAAAAATGGGAGTTCACATGACACAACTGCAACATACCATTAAAATTTGGTGTTTGCCGAACTCGACATTAAATCAATGGATATTCTAAATTTTGAAAAACCAATAAAAAATAAAGGCTCTTAATCCTAATGTACAACACAATATAATATCAAAGTTCTGCAAACCTAATTGATTATGGGTGAAAAATCGGAGTTTGCATCACACAACTGCAATGTAGCCTTAAAATCATGTGTTAGATGAACTTGGCTATAGATCGATTGAAACTCATCATTCACGAAAGGCGATATAATATAAAGGACCCTAATAGTAATCTACAACACACTCCTAAATGAAATCTCTCCAAACATGGTTGATTATGGGTGAAAAACTGGAGTTTGCATGACATAGCTGCAACGTAGCCTTAAAATCATGTGTTTGCTGAACTCGATATTAAATCGATGGAAATTCAATATTCACTAAAACCGATTGAAAATAAAGGTTCTTAATATTCATCTACAACACAATCTAAAAAATCAATGTTCTCCAAACATGGTTGATTGTGGATGAAAAATGGGAGTTCGCATTACACAGCTGCAATGTAGCCTGAAAACCAGGTGGTAGACGAACTTGGCTATAAATCGATTGAAAATCAACATTCATGAAAGGCGATAAAAAATAAAGGATCCTAAGAGTCATCTACACCACAATCCTAAATCAAAGTTCTCTAAACATGGACGATTATGGGTGAAAAATGGGAGTTCACATTACACAACTGCAATGTAGCCTCAAAATCAGGTGTTCACCAAACTCGACATTAAATTGATAGAAAATAAAGGTTCCTAAAAGTCATCCATAACACAATCTAAAATCGAACTTCTCCAAACCTAGTTGATTATGGGTGAAAAATAGGAGTTCACGTGACACAACTACAATGTAGCCTTAAAATTAGGTGTTAGACAAACTTGTCTATAAATCGATTGAAAATCAATGTTCATGAAAGGTAATATAGAATAAATGATCCTAATAGTCATTTACAACAAATTCCTAAATCAAATTTCTACAGACATGGTTGATTATGGGTGAAAAATGGGAGTTCACATGACATAGCACCAACGTAGCCTTACAATCATAAATCAAAGTTTTCAAAACATGGTTGATTATGGGTGAAAAATGGGAATTCACATGACATAGTTGCAACGTAGGCATAAACTAAAGTGTTATGTGAACTTGACTGTAAATCGATGGAAAATCAACGTTCACCAAACCCGATAGAAAATAAAGGTTCCTAATAGTCATATACAACACAATCTATAATTATAATTCTCCAAACTTGGTTGATTATGGGAGAAAAATGGGAGTTCGCATGACATAGCTACAGTGTAGCCTAAAATCAGGTGTTAGTCAAACTCGCCTGTAAATTGATAAAAAAGGATCGTTTATGAATGCTAATAACAATTTTTTTTTGGAAAATCGAAGAGGTTTTATAGGAGCATGTGCTAAAAGACCCAAATCGTCCATTTAAAAAAAAAAATA
This sequence comes from Sequoiadendron giganteum, assembly GCA_007115665.2. Taxonomy (NCBI): domain Eukaryota; kingdom Viridiplantae; phylum Streptophyta; class Pinopsida; order Cupressales; family Cupressaceae; genus Sequoiadendron; species Sequoiadendron giganteum. The sequence continues at coordinate 321,788,268 of CM021105.1, forward strand.
AGTTGTTCGAGAAATTGAAAAGTAGAAGCAGTACAGGTAATAAAAATGGGTTTTGTAGAGAAATTTGTTCTGAGTAGACCCAGATCTTCCATTTTTCAAAACACTTATTTTTCAGCAACATGCAAGAACCTCTTAAAAATACAATCTACGAAACAATTTTTTTTCAAAAAAATAGAAAATATGGGTTTTGCAAGGGCTCGTGTGCTAATGAGAACCAGTTCGTCTATGTTTTTTTAAAATAAGTTATTTTTTTTAAATATATAGATTATTTTGAAAAGTAGTAGTAGAGGTAATAGAGGCAATTTTTTTGAAAAATGGATTTTGTAGAGAATATCTTTCTAAATAGACCCAATTCATCCTTTTTTTGAAAAACAAATATTTCACCAACATGCAAGAACCCTTAAAACTAAACTCGATGTAACATTTTTTTTTCGAAAAATTGCAGATATGGGTTTTGTAGGTGCTCACGTGCTAAAGAGACCCAGATCATCCCTTTATTGAAAAAATAAGTTGTTGAAAAAGATAATTTTTTGAAAAGTAGAAGAATAGGGTTAACAGAGGCAAATTTTTTGAATCTTCTTAAAAAAATCTGAGATATGGGTTTTGTAGAGAATGTCATTTTAAGTAAACCAAGATTGTCCGTTTTTTAAAAAAATTAAGTTTTCACCAACATGCAAGAACCCCTCGAAAATAGAATCTATGAAACAGGTGCTCATGTTCTAAAGAAACCCAGTTCGCACAATCGAAAATAAACGTTCACAAAAGGTGATATAAAATAAAGGATCCTAATAGCCATCTATAACACAATCCTAAATCAAAGTTCTCCAAACATTGTTGATTATGGGTGAAAAGTGGGAGTTCACATTTACACAGTTGGAATGTAGCCTTAAAATCAGGTGTTCTTTGAACTCGACATTAAATCGATAGAAAATAAAGGATCTTAATAGTCATCTACAACACGATCTAATATTAAAATTCTCCAAACCTAGTTGATTATGGGCGAAAAATGGGAATTCGAATGACACAATTGCAAAGTAGCCTTAAAATCATTTGTTAGCCGAACTTGGCTGTAAATCGATAAAAACTCAACGTTCACGAAAGGAAATACAAAATAAAGGATCCTAATAGTTATCTACAAGACTATCCTAAATCAAAAATCTCCAAATATAGTTCATTATGGGTGAAAAAAGGTAGTTTGTGTGACATAGCTACAACATAGCCTTAAAATCAAGTGTTTGGCGAACTCAACATTAAATCAATTGAAATTTAACGTTCACAAAAATCGATAGAAAATAAAGGTTATTAATAGTCATCTACAAGACAATCTAAAATCAAACTTCTCCAAACATTGTTGATTATGGTTGAAAAATGGGAGTTCGCATGACACAACTGCAACATAGTCTTAACATCAAGTGTTAGATGAACCTAACCATAATTTGATCGAAAGTAAATGTTCACAAAAGGAAATATAAAATAAAGGATCCTTATAGTCATCTACAATACAATCTAAAATCAATTTTCTGCAAACTTTGATGACTATGGGTGAAAAATGGGAGTTCAAATGACATAGCTGTAATAAGCCTTAAAATCTGGTGTTAGACGAACTTGGCTGTAATTTGATCGAATATCAACATTAAGAAAAGGTGATATAAAATAAAGGATCCTAATAGTCATCTATACCACAATACTAAATCAAAATTCTCTGAACATGGTTGATTATGGGTGAAAAATGAGAGTTCGAGTGACACAACTGCAACGTAGCCTTAAAATCAAGTGTTGGTCAAACTTGGCTGTCAATCGATCAAAAATCAACGTTCACGAAACACGATATAAAATAAAGGATCCGAATAGTCATCTACAACACAATCCTAAATCAAAGTTCTCCATACATGGTTGATTATGGGTGAAAAATTTGAATTCGCTTGACACAACTGCAATGCAAACTTAAAATTTGGTGTTTGCCGACCTCAACATTAAATCGATGGAAATTAAACATTCACAAAAACCAATAGAGAATAAAGGTTCTTAATAGTCATCTACAACACAAACTAAAATCAAAGTTCTCCAAACCTAGTTTATTATTTGGCAAAACTAGGAATTCGTATGACACATCTACAATGTAGCCTTAAAATTAGGTGTTTGATGAACTTGGCTGTAATACAATCAAAAATCAATGTTAATGAAAGTAGATATAATATAAAGGACACTAATAGTCATTTGCAACACAATCCTATATCAAAATTCTCCAAACATGGTTGATTATGGGTGAAAAATGGGAGTTTGAATGACATAGCTGCAACGTAGCCTTAAAATCAGGTGTTCTCTGAACATGTCATTAAATCGATGGAAATTCAACATTCCAAAAAATCAATAGAAAATAAAGGTTTCTTAATAGTCATCTACAACACATTCTAAAATCAAACTTCTCTAACCATGGTTGATTATGGGCAAAGAATGGGAATTCACATGAGATAGCTCCAATGTAGCCTTAAAACCAGGTGTTAGACTAACTTGCCTGTAAATCGATCGAGAATAACCCTTCACGAAACGCGATAAAAAATAAAACATTCTAATAGTTATCTGCAACACAATCCTAAACCAAAGTTCTCCAAACATTGTTGATTATGGGTGAAAAGTGGGAGTTCGTGTGACACAACTGCAACGTAGCCTTCAAATCAGGTATTCATCAAACTCGACATTAAATAGATGGAAATTCAATATTCACAAAAATCGATAGAAAATAAAGTTTCTTAATAGCCAACTACAACACAACTAAAAAGAAATGTTCATAAAAGATGATAGAAAAAAATGATCCTACTAGTCATCTAAAACACAATTCTAAATCAAAGTTCTCCAAACATAGGTCATTATGGGTGAAAAATGGGAGTTCATGTATCACAGCTGCAATGTAGCCTTAAAATCAGGTGTTCATTGTACTCGACATTAAATCGATGGAAATTCAACATTCACAAAAATCGATAGAAAATAAAGGTTCTTAATATTTAATTACACCACAATCTAAATTAAAACTTCTCCAAACCTGGTTGATTATGGGTGAAAAATAGGAGTTCGAGCGACACAATTGCAACATAGCCTTAATATCAGGTGTTAGACAAACTTGGCTTTAAATCAATCGAAAATGAATGTTCACAAAAGGCGATATAAAATAAAGTATCCTAATAGTCCTCTAGAACACAATCCTAAATCAAAATTCTCCAAATATGGTTGATTATGGATTAAAAATATGAGTTCATGTGACACGGCTGCAACATAGCCTTAAAACTACATGTTAGACGAACTTGGCTGTAAATCGATCAAAAAACAACTTTCAGAAAAGGCGAAATAAAATAAAGGATCCTGATAGTCATCTAGAACACAATCCCAAATCAAAGTTCTCCTAACATGGTTGATTATGGGTGCACAATAGGAGTTCGAATGACACAACTGCAATGTAGGCTTAAAATAAGGTGTTTACCGAACTCGACATTATATCGATGGAAATTCATTATTCACTAAAACCGATAGAAAATAAAGGTTCCTAATAGTCATCTACAACATAATTTAAAATGGAACTTCCCCAAACCTGGTTGATTATTGGTGAAAAATGGGTGTTTTCATGACACAATTCCAATGTAGCTTTTAAATTAGGCATTACACAAACTTGGTTGTAAATCGATCAAAAATCAATCTTCATGAACTCACATTTTTCACCCATAATCAACCATGTTTGGAGAACTTTAATTTAGGATTGTGTTCTAGATGACTATTAGGATCCCTTATTTTATATCACCTTTCATAAATGGTTTTGATCGATTTACAGCCAAGTTCGTCTAATACCTTGTTTTAAGGCTATGTTGCAGTTACGTGATGCGAACTCCCATATTTTTCCCAGAATCAACCATGTTTGGAGAACTTTCATTTAGGATTGTGTTCTAGATGAATATTAGGATCCTTTATTTTATATTGCCTTTCGTGAATGTTGATTTTTGATCTATTTACAACCAAGTTCTTCTAACACTTGATTTTAAGGCTACGTTGTAGCTATGTCATGCAAACTCCCCTTCTCCTCCCTAATCAACCTATTTTGGAGAAGTTTGATTTTAGATTGTGTTGTAGATGACTATTATGAACCTTGATTTTATATCACCTTTTATGAACATTGATTTTTAAACAATTTACAGCTAAGTTGACGTCTAACACCTGATTTTAAGGCTACGATGTAGATGTGTCATGCAAACTCACATTTTCCACCCATAATCAATCTGGTTTGGCAAAATTTTGACTTTAGATTGTGTTGTAGATGACTATTAAGAACCTTTATTTTCTATCAGTAATTGTGAATGTTGAATTTCCATTAATTTAATATTGAGTTCGACGAACACCTGATTTTAATGCTATGTTGCAGTTATGTCACGAGAACTCTCATTTTTCACCCATAATCAACCATGTTTAGAGAAATTTGATTTAGGATTGTGTTGTAGATGAGTATTAGGATGCTTTATTTCATATCATCTTTTGTCAACATTGATTTTCGATCGATTTATAGCCAAGTTCGTCTAACCCTTGGTTTTTAAGGCTACGTTGTAGCTATGTCATGCAAATTCCCATTCTTCACCCATAATCAGTCAAGTTTGGAGAAGTTTGATTTTAGATTGTGTTGTTGATAACTATTAAGAACCTTTATTTTCTATCGATTTTCCTGAATGTTGAGTTTCCATCGATTTAAATTCAAAAATGGAGAACACCTGATTTGAAGGCTACGTTTCATCTTTGCCACATGAATTCTCATTTTTGACCCATAATCCACCATGTTTGGAGAACTTTGATTTAGGATTGTCTTGTAGATGACTATTAGGATCCTTTATTTTATATCACTTTTCATGAACGTTCATTTTCTATTGATTTACAGCCAAGTCCATCTAACACCTGATTTTAATGCTATGTTGCAACTGTGTCATGAGAACTGGGTCTCTAGCACACAAGCACCTATGAAACCTATCCTCGTCTTTTCTTAGAAGATTTTTTTTTTCATAGATTCTATTAGTGATGGGTTTTTGCATTTGGAGAAAAATTAGTTTTTTGAACAATGGACGATTTGGGCCTACTCAAAATGATATTCTTTAAAAAATAGACGATCTAGGTCTCTTTAGCACATGAGCAACTACAAAACCCATATCTTGGATTTCTCTGGAAAAAAAATATTTTCATAGATTGTATTTTTGAGGGGATCTTGCATGTTGGTGAAAAATTATTTTTTCAAAAAACGGATGATCTGGGTCTACTTAGAATGACATTCTCTACAAAAACCATCTCTCATATTTTTCTCAAGACAATTCAAAAAATTTGCGTTTGTTATCTCTATTGCTTCTACTTTTCAAAAAAATAATATTTTTCAACAACTTATTTTTACAAAAAAAGGGATGATGTGGGTCTCTTTAGTACACGAGCACCTACAAAACCCATTTCTCAGATTTTTCTTGAGAACATTAAAAAAAAATTCCTCTGTTACCTCTACCACTTCTACTTTTTAGAAAAATCTAACTTTTTCATTAACAACGTATTTAAAAAAAATGGAGAATCTGGGTTTCCTTAGCACACAAGCACCTGCAAAACCCATATCTTAGATTTTTCCAAAAAAAAATATATCGTAGATTCTATTTTTGATGGGTTCTTGCATTTGGTGAAAATTAATGGACGATCTAGTTCTACTTAGAATGACATTCTCTACAAAACCAATTTCTCATATGTTTCCTAATAAGGTTCAAAAAATTTGCCTTTACCTCTAGTAGTACTTTTCAACAAAAAATCTATCTTTTTCAAAAGCATCTTATTTTTTAAAAGTACGGATGATCTCGGTCTTTTTAGCACACGAGCCCCTACAAAACCCATATCTTCGATTTTTCCAAAAAAAATATTATTTCATAGATTCTATTTTTGAGAGGGTTTTGCATATTGCTGAAAAATAAGTTTTTCGAGAAACGGAAGATTTGGGTTTACTCATAACAACATTCTCTACCAAACCCATTTCTAAGATTTTTCTCAAAAAGATTCAAAAAATTTGCCTTTGTTAGCTCTACTACTTCTACTTTTCAAAATAATCTATCTTTTCCCAGAACAACTTATTTTTCAAAAAGCCAAGGATCTCAGTCTGTTTAGCACACGAGCACCTCTAAAACCCATATCTTTGATTTTTCCAAAGAAAAAATTGTTATCAACATTCATTAACGTTGATTATCCATAGATTTACAAGCGAGATTGACTGACACCTGATTTTAGGCTATGTTGTAGTTGTGTCATTCTAACTCCCTTTTTTTTTCACATAATCAACCAAGTTTAGAGAACTTTAATTTAAGATTGTGTTGTATATGACTATTAGGAACCTTTATTTCCATCGGCTTTCATGAACGTTGATTTTCATCAATCTTGCATGTTGGTGAAAAATCAATTTAAAAAAAAATAGACTATCTAGATCTACTTAGAACGGCATTCTCTACAAAACCTATTTCTCAGATTTTTCTTAAGAAAAATAAAAAAAATTGCCTCTGTTACTTCTCTACTACTTCTAATTTTCAAAAAAGTCTATCCTTTTCAAAATCAACTTATTTTTTTGAAAAAATGAACGATCTAGGTCTCCTTAGCACACAAGCACCTACAAAACCCATATCTTCGATTTTTAGCCAAAAAATTGTTTCCTAGATTCTATTTTTAAAGGGTTATAAGTTGGTGAAAAATCAGTATTTTTAAAAACATATGATCTGAGTTTACTCATAACAACATTCTCTACAAAACCCATAATCAATTAGGTTTGGAGAGCTTTGTCATACAAACTCCCATTGTTCACCCATAATCAAAAATGTTTTGAGAACTTTTACTTTAGATTGTGTTGTAGATGACTATTAAGAACCTTTATTTTATATCGCCTTTCGTGAACAATAATTTTCGATCGATTTACAACCAAGTTCGTATAACACCTGATTTGAAGGCTACGTTGCGGCTATGTCACACGTACTCCAATTTTTCACCCACAATCAACGTTACCTCTATTGCTTCTTATTTTCAAAAAAATCTATCATTTTCAAAAACAAATTATTTTTTTGAAAAAATTGGCGATTTGGGTCACTTTACCACACAAGCACCTACAAAACCCATCGGTTTAATGTCTAGTTCGACAAACACTTGATTTTAAGGTTACTTGTAGCTGTGTCATGGGAACTCCCATTTTTCACCCATTATCAACCACGTTTGGAGAACTTTGATTTAGGATTGTGTTGTAGATGACTATTAGGATCCTTTATTTTATATCACCTTTCATGAATGTTTATTTTCAATCGATTTATAGTCAAGTTTGTCTAAAACCTAATTTTAAGGCTATGTTGCAGCTGTGTCATGTGAACTCCTATTTTTCACCCATAATCAACCAGGTTTGGAGAACTTTGATTTTAGATTGTGTTGTAGATGACTATTAAGAACCTTTATTTTCTATCAGGTTTCGTTAATGTTGAATTTCCATCGATTTAATGTCAAGTTCGATGAACACCTAATTTTCAGGCTACGTTGCAGCTATGTCATTTAAACTCCCATTTTTCACCCATAATCAACCATGTTTGCAGAAATTTTATTTAAGATTGTGTTGTAGATGACTATTAGGGTCCTTTATTTTGTATCGTCTTTCCTGAACGCTGATTTTTGATCGATTTAAAGCCAAGTTTGGCTAGGATCTGATTTGAAGGCTACGTTGCAACTATGTCATTCGAACTCCCATTTTTCACCCAAAATCAACCAGGTTTGGAGAAGTTTGATTTTAGATTGTGTTGTAGATGACTATTAAGAACCTTTATTTTCTATCGATTTTTGTCTGTGTTGAATTTCCATCAATTTAATATCGAGTTTGGCAAACACATGATTTTAAAGGCTACATCGCAGTTTTGTCACACAAATTCCCACTTTTCACCCATAATCAACAATGTTTGGAGAACTTTGATTTAGCATAGTGTTGTAGATATTTATTCTGTGATATGAACTCCCACTTTTCACCCATAATCAACAATGTTTGAAGAACTTTTATTTAGGATTGTGCTCTAGATGACTATTAGGATCCTTTATTTTACATTGCTTTTTGTGAACATTCATTTTCGATCGATTTATAGCCAAGTCCGTCTAACACCTAATTTTAAGGCTATGTTGTATTTCTGTCATTCGAACTAGGTCTCTTTAGCACACGAGCACTTGTGAAACCTATATCTTTGATTTTTCCCCAAAAAAAATTGTTTTATATATTCTATTTTTCTTAGTAAGATTTTAAAAAATTGCCTCTGTTACCTCCACTACTTCTAGTTTTCAAAAAAATCTATCTTTTTCAATAACAACTTTTTTTTTAAAATGGAGAATTTGGGTCTCCTTATCACATAAGCACCTGCAAATCCCATATCTTCGATTTTTTCCAAAAAAAATTGTTTCGTAGATTCTATTTTTCATGTGTTTTTGCGTTTGGTGAAAATTATGTTTATTGAAAAATGGACGATCCGGTTTACTCAGAATGATATTCTCTAGAAAACCTATTTCTCATATTTTACTTAAAAGGATTCAAGAAAATGGCCTTTATACCTCTACTAATTGTACTTAAAAAAAAAACTATCTTTTTCAAAAACAACTTATTTTTGAAAAAAACGGATGATCTGAGTCTCTTTAGCACACAAGCAACTGTAAAACCCATATCTTCGATTTCTCCCCCAAAAAATTGTTTCTTAGATTTTATTTTTGAGAGGTTCTTGCATGTTGGTGAAAAATCAGTTTTTCGAAAAATAAACGATCTAGTTATATTTGGAAGGACATTCTCTACAAAACCCATTTCTCATTTTTTCTTAAGAAGATTCAAAAGATTTGCATATGTTACCTCTACTGCTTTTACTTTTCAAAATATTTTTTCAAAAAATGATCGATCTAGGTCTATTTACCACACGAGCACCTACAAAATCCATATCTTCAATTTAAAAAAAATTGTTTCATACAGTCTATTCTTGAGGGTTCTTGAATGTTGGTCAAAAGTCATTTTTTTGAAAAACGGATGGACTGGGTTTACTTAGAATGACATTCTCTACAAAACCCATTTCTTAGATTTTCCTTAAGAATATTCAAATAATTTGCCTCTTTTACCTCTACTACTACTTTTCAAAAAAAACTATTTTTTTCAAAAACAACTTATTTTTTAAAAAGATTGGACGATCTAGGTCCCTTTAACACACGAGCCCCTGCAAAACCCATATCTTCAATTTTTCCCAAAAAAAATTGTTTCGTAGATTCTATTTTTGAGGGGTTCTTGCATGTTGGTTAAAACTATTTTTTTTGAAAAATGGACGATCTGGGTTTACTCAAAACGAAATTCTCTACAAAACCCATTTCTCAGATTTTTCTTAAGAAGATTCAAAGAGTTTGCCTCTGTTACCTCTACTATATCTACTTTTCAAAATTATCCATCTTTTTCAAAAAAACTTATTTGGCGAGATTTGATTTTAGATTTTGTTTTAGATAACTATTAGGAATCTTTATTATCTATCGGTTTTTTTGAACATTGATTTTGCATCAATTTACAGTCGAGTTCGACTAACATCTGATTTTTAGGCTACATTGTAGTGAGTGATGCGAACCTCCATTTTTTTTCCATAATCAATGAAGTTTCAATAAATTTGATTTTAGATTGTATTGTAGATGACTATTAGACACCTTTATTTTCTATTGGCTTTCGTGAACATTGATTTTCAATCGATTTCCAGGCAAGTTCAACCAACACCTGATTTTAAGGCTACGTTGTAACTATTTCATGCAAACTCCCATTTTTCACCCATAATCAATCAGGTTTAGAGAACTTTGATTTTATATTGTCTTGTAGATAACTATTAAGAACGTTGATTTTATATTATGTTGTAGATAACACC
>CM021105.1:321798299-322072069 GCA_007115665.2 Sequoiadendron giganteum
AAAAACCATTAGAACATAAAGGTTCTTAATAGTCATCTAAAACAAAATCTATAATCAAACGTCTCCAAACTTGGTTGATAATGGGTGAAAATTGGGAGTTCGCATTCAATCGAAAATGAACGTTCACGAAGGTTGATATAAAATAAAGTATCCTTATTTTCATCTACAACACAATTCTAAAACAAATTTCTCCAAACATGGTTGATTATGGGTGATAAACGGGAGTTCACATGACACAACTACAACGTAGCCTTAAAATTAGGTGTTCACCAAACTCGACATTAAATCGATGGAAATTCAACATTCATGAAAACCAATAGAAAATAAAGGTTCTTAATAGTCATCTACAATGCAAGATAAAATAAAAGTTCACCAAACCTAGCAGATTATGGGTTAAAAATGGGAGTTCGCAAGACATAGCTACAACGCAGCCTTAAAATCAGTTGTTAGAGTAACTTGCTTGTAAATCAATCAAATATCAAAGTTCACGAAAGGAAATATAATATAAAGGATCCTAATAGTCATCTACGACACAATCCTAAATCAAAGTTCTCCAAACATGGTTGATTGTGGGTGAAAATTGGAGTTTGTGTGACATAGCTGCAACGTAGCCTTAAAATCAGGTGTTATACAAACATGGCTATAAATCAACTGAAAATCAATGTTCACGAAAGACGATATAACTAAAGGATCCTAATAGTCATTTACAACATAATCTTAAATCGACAAAAAATCAACGTTCACGGAAATTGATAAAAAATGAAGCTTACTAAAGTCATCTACAACACAATCTAAAATCAAAGTTCTTCAAACTTTGTTTAATATAGATTTAAAATGGTAGGTCGCATGACACAACTCGAACGTAGCCTTAAAATCATGTGTTATCTACAACACAATATAAAATCAACGTTCTTAATAGTTATCTACAAGATAATATAAAATCAAAGTTCTCTTAACCTGATTGATTATGGGTGAAAAATGGGAGTTTGCATGAATTAGTTACAACGTAGCCTTAAAATCAGGTGTTGGCTGAACTTGCCTGGAAATCGATTGAAAATCAATGTTCACGAAAGCCAATAGAAAATAATGGTGTCTAATAGTCATCTACAATACAATCTAAAATCAAATTTATTGAAACTTCATTGATTATGGAAAAAAAATGGAGGTTCGCATCACTCACTACAATGTAGCCTAAAAATCAGATGTTAGCCGAACTCGACTGTAAATTGATGCAAAATCAATGTTCAAAAAAACCGATAGATAATAAAGATTCCTAATAGTTATCTAAAACAAAATCTAAAATCAAATCTCACCAAATAAGTTTTTTTGAAAAAGATAGATTATTTTGAAAAGTAGAAATAGTAGAGGTAACAGAGGCAAACTTTTTGAATCTTCTTAAGAAAAATCTGAGAAATGGGTTTTGTAGAGAATGTCGTTCTGAGTAAACCCATATCGTCCATTTTTCAAAAAAAATAGTTTTAACCAACATGCAAGAACCCCTCAAAAATAGAATCTATGAAACAAATTTTTTTGGGAAAAATTGAAGATATGGGTTTTGCAGGGGCTCGTGTGTTAAAGGGACCCAGATCGTCCAATCTTTTTAAAAAATAAGTTGTTTTTGAAAAAAATAGATTTTTTTGAAAAGTAGTAGTAGAGGTAAAAGAGGCAAATTATTTGAATATTCTTAAGGAAAATCTAAGAAATGGGTTTTATAGAGAATGTCGTTCTAAGTAAACCCAGTCCATCCGTTTTTCGAAAAAATGACTTTTGACCAACATTCAAGAACCCTCAAGAATAGACTGTATGAAACAATTTTTTTTAAATCGAAGATATGGATTTTGTAGGTGCTCGTGTGGTAAATAGACCTAGATCGATCATTTTTTGAAAAAATATTTTGAAAAGTAAAAGCAGTAGAGGTAACAAATGCAAATCTTTTGAATCTTCTTAAGAAAAAACGAGAAATGGGTTTTGTAGAGAATGTCATTCCAAATATAACTAGATCGTTTATTTTTCAAACAACTGATTTTTCACCAACATGCAAGAACCTCTCAAAAATAAAATCTAAGAAACAATTTTTTTGGGGAGAAATCAAAGATATGAGTTTTACAGTTGCTTGTGTGCTAAAGAGACTCAGATCATCCGTTTTTTTCAAAAATAAGTTGTTTTTGAAAAAGATAGTTTTTTTTTTAAGTACAATTAGTAGAGGTATAAAGGCCATTTTCTTGAATCTTTTTAAGTAAAATATGAGAAATAGGTTTTCTAGAGAATATCATTCTGAGTAAACCGAATCGTCCATTTTTCAATAAACATAATTTTCACCAAACGCAAAAACACATGAAAAATAGAATCTACGAAACAATTTTTTCTGGAAAAAATCGAAGATATGGGATTTGCAGGTGCTTATGTGATAAGGAGACCCAGATTCTCCATTTTAAAAAAAAAGTTGTTATTGAAAAAGATAGATTTTTTTGAAAACTAGAAGTAGTGGAGGTAACAGAGGCAATTTTTTAAAATCTTCCTAAGAAAAATAGAATATATAAAACAATTTTTTTTGGGGAAAAATCAAAGATATAGGTTTCACAGGTGCTCGTGTGCTAAAGAGACCTAGTTCGCATGACACAAATACAACGTAGCCTTAAAATTAGGTGTTAGACGGACTTGGCTATAAATCGATCAAAAATGAATGTTCACAAAAGGCAATGTAAAATAAAGGATCCTAATAGTCATCTAGAGCACAATCCTAAATAAAAGTTCTTCAAACATTGTTGATTATGGGTGAAAAGTGGGAGTTCGTATCACAGAATAAATATCTACAACACTATGCTAAATCAAAGTTCTCCAAACATTGTTGATTATGGGTGAAAAGTGGGAGTTTGTGTGACAAAACTCCAATGTAGCCTTTAAAATCATGTGTTCGCCAAACTCGATATTAAATTGATGGAAATTCAACACAGACAAAAATCGATAGAAAATAAAGGTTCTTAATAGTCATCTACAACACAATCTAAAATCAAACTTCTCCAAACCTGATTGATTTTGGGTGAAAAATGGGAGTTCGAATGACATAGTTGCAACATAGCCTTCAAATCAAATCCTAGCCAAACTTGGCTTTAAATCGATCAAAACTCAGCGTTCAGGAAAGACGATACAAAATAAAGGACCCTAATAGTCATCTACAACACAATCTTAAATAAAATTTCTCCAAACATGGTTGATTATGGGTGAAAAATGGGAGTTTAAATGACATAGCTGCAACGTAGCTTGAAAATTAGGTGTTCTTCGAACTTGACATTAAATCGATGGAAATTCAACATTAACGAAACCTGATAGAAAATAAAGGTTCTTAATAGTCATCTACAACACAATCTAAAATCAAAGTTCTCCAAACTTGGTTGATTATGGGTGAAAAATAGGAGTTCGCATGACACAGCTGCAAGATAGCCTTAAAATTAGGTTTTAGACAAACCTGACTATAAATCGATCGAAAATAAACATTCATGAAAGGTGATATAAAATAAAGGATCCTAATAGTCATCTACAACACAATCCTAAATCAAAGTTCTCCAAACATGGTTGATAATGGGTGAAAAATGGGAGTTCGCGTGACACAGCTACAAGTAACCTTAAAATCAGGTGTTTGTCGAACTCGATATTAAACCGATGGGTTTTGTAGGTGCTTGTGTGGTAAAGTGACCCAAATCGCCAGTTTTTTCAAAAAAATAATTTGTTTTTGAAAATGATAGATTTTTTTGAAAATAAGAAGCAATAGAGGTAACATTGATTGTGGGTGAAAAATTGGAGTACGTGTGACATAGCCGCAACGTAGCCTTCAAATCAGGTGTTATACGAACTTGGTTGTAAATCGATCGAAAATTATTGTTTACGAAAGGCGATATAAAATAAAGGTTCTTAATAGTCATCTACAACACAATCTAAAGTAAAAGTTCTCAAAACATTTTTGATTATGGGTGAACAATGGGAGTTTTAATGACAAAGCTCTCCAAACCTAATTGATTATGGGTTTTGTAGAGAATGTTGTTATGAGTAAACTCAGATCATATGTTTTTAAAAATACTGATTTTTCACCAACTTATAACCCTTTAAAAATAGAATCTAGGAAACAATTTTTTGGCTAAAAATCGAAGATATGGGTTTTGTAGTTGCTCCTGTGCTAAGGAGACCCAGATCGTTCATTTTTTCAAAAAAATAAGTTGATTTTGAAAAGGATAGATTTTTTTGAAAATTAGAAGTAGTAGAGAAGTAACAGAGGCAATTTTTTTTATTTTTCTTAAGAAAAATCTGAGAAATAGGTTTTGTAGAGAATGTCGTTCTAAGTAGATCTAGATAGTCTAATTTTTTTTAAATTGATTTTTCACCAACATGCAAGATTGATGAAAATCAATGTTCATGAAAGCCGATGGAAATAAAGGTTCCTAATAGTCATATACAACACAATCTTAAATTAAAGTTCTCTAAACTTGGTTGATTATGGGAGAAAAAGAGGGAGTTCGAATGACACAACTACAACGTAGCCTAAAATCAGGTGTCAGTCAATCTCGCTTGTAAATCTATGGATAATCAACGTTAATGAATGTTGATAACAATTTTTTCTTTGGAAAAATCGAAGATATGGGTTTTAGAGGTGCTCGTGTGCTAAACAGACTAAGATCATTGGCTTTTTGAAAAATAAGTTGTTCTGGGAAAAGATAGATTATTTTGAAAAGTAGAAGTAGTAGAGCTAACAAAGGCAAATTTTTTGAATCTTTTTGAGAAAAATCTTAGAAATGGGTTTGGTAGAGAATGTTGTTATGAGTAAACCCAAATCTTCCGTTTCTCAAAAAACTTATTTTTCAGCAATATGCAAAACCCTCTCAAAAATAGAATCTATGAAATAATATTTTTTTCGGAAAAATCGAAGATATGGGTTTTGCAAGGGCTCGTGTGCTAAAAAGACCCAGATCATCCGTATTTTTAAAAAATAAGTTGCTTTTGAAAAAGATAGATTTTTTTTTAAAAGTACTAGTAGAGGTAAAGGAAAATTTTTTGAACCTTATTAGGAAACATATGAGAAATTGGTTTTGTAGAGAATGTCATTCTAAGTAGAACTAGATCGTCCATTAATTTTCACCAAATGCAAGAACCCATCAAAAATAGAATCTACGATATATTTTTTTTTGGAAAAATCTAAGATATGGGTTTTGCAGGTGCTTGTGTGCTAAGGAAACCCAGATTCTCCATTTTTTTTAAATACGTTGTTAATGAAAAAGTTAGATTTTTCTAAAAAGTAGAAGTGGTAGAGGTAACAGAGGAATTTTTTTTTAATGTTCTCAAGAAAAATCCGAGAAATGGGTTTTGTAGGTGCCCGTGTACTAAAGAGACCCACATCATCCCTTTTTTGAAAAAATAAGTTGTTGATAAATATTATTTTTTTGAAAAGTAGAAGCAATAGAGATAACAAACGCAAATTTTTGAATTGTCTTGAGAAAAATATGAGAGATGGTTTTTGTAGAGAATGTCATTCTAAGTAGACCCAAATCATCCGTTTTTTGAAAAAATAATTTTTCACCAACATGCAAGAACCCCTCAAAAATACAATCTATGAAAATATTTTTTTTTCAGAGAAATCGAAGATATGGGTTTTGTAGTCGCTCATGTGCTAAAGAGACCTAGATCGTCTATTTTTTAAAGAATATCATTTTGAGTAGGCCCAAATCGTCCATTGTTCAAAAAACTAATTTTTCTCCAAATGCAAAAACCCATCACTAATAGAATCTACGAAAAAAAAAATATTCTAAGAAAAGACGAGGATAGGTTTCACAGGTGCTTGTGTGCTAGCGACCCAGTTCTCATGACACAGTTGCAACATAGCATTAAAATCAGGTGTTAGATGGACTTGGCTGTAAATCAATAGAAAATGAACGTTCACGAAAAGTGATATAAAATAAAGGATCCTAATAGTCATCTACAACACAATCCTAAATCAAAGTTCTCCAAACATGGTGGATTATGGGTCAAAAATGAGAATTCATGTGGCAAAGATGAAACGTAGCCTTCAAATCAAGTGTTCTCCATTTTTGAATTTAAATCGATGGAAACTCAACATTCAGGAAAATCAATAGAAAATAAAGGTTCTTAATAGTTATCAACAACACAATCTAAAATCAAACTTCTCCAAACTTGGCTGATTATGGGTGAAGAATGGGAATTTGCATGACATAGCTACAACATAGCCTTAAAAACCAGGGGTTAGACGAACTTGGCTATAAATCGATCAAAAATCAATGTTCACAACAGATGATACGAAATAAAGCATCCTAATACTCATCTACAACACAATCCTAAATCAAATTTCTCTAAACATGGTTGATTATGGGTGAAAAATGAGAGTTCTCATGACATAACTACAACATAGCATTAAAATCAGGTGTTCGTCGAACTCAACATTAAATTAATGGAAATTCAACATTCACGATTACTGATAGAAAATAAAGGTTCTTAATAGTCATCTACAACACAATCTAAAGTCAAAATTTTGCCAAACCAGATTGATTATGGGTGAAAAATGTGAGTTTGCATGACATAGCTACATCGTAGCCTTAAAATCAGGTGTTAGACGTCAACTTAGCTGTAAATTGTTTAAAAATCAATGTTCATAAAAGGTGATATAAAATAAAGGTTCCTAATAGTCACCTACAACACAATCTAAAATCAAACTTCTCCAAAATAGGTTGATTAGGGAGGAGAAGGGGAGTTTGCATGACATAGCTACAACGTAGCCTTAAAATCAAGTGTTAGAAGAACTTGGTTGTAAATAGATCAAAAATCAACATTCACGAAAGGCAATATAAAATAAAGGATCCTAATATTCATCTAGAACACAATCCTAAATGAAAGTTCTCTAAACATGGTTGATTCTGGGCAAAATATGGGAGTTTGCATCACGTAACTGCAACATAGCCTTAAAACAAGGTGTTAGATGAACTTGGCTGTAAATCGATCAAAACCATTTATGAAAGGTGATATAAAATAAGGGATCCTAATAGTCATCTAGAACACAATCCTAAATTAAAGTTCTCCAAACATGGTTGATTATGGGTGAAAAATGTGAGTTCATCAAGATTGATTTTTGATCGATTTACAACCAAGTTTGTGTAATGCATAATTTAAAAGCTACGTTGGAACTGTGTCATGCGAACACCCATTTTTCACCAATAATCAACCAGGTTTGGGGAAGTTCCATTTTAAATTATGTTGTAGATGACTATTAGGAACCTTTATTTTCTATCGGTTTTAGTGAATAATGAATTTCCATCGATTTATTGTTGAGTTCGGTAAACACCTTATTTTAAGCCTACATTGCAATTGTGTCATGCGAAATCCTATTGTGCACCCATAATCAACCATGTTAGGAGAACTTTGAATTAGGATTGTGTTCTAGATGACTATTAGGATCCTTTATTTTATTTCGCCTTTTCTGAAAGTTGTTTTTTGATCGATTTACAGCCAAGTTCGTCTAACATGTAGTTTTAAGGCTATGTTGCAGCCGTGTCACGTGAACTCATATTTTTAATCCATAATCAACCATATTTGGAGAATTTTGATTTAGGATTGTGTTCTAGAGGACTATTAGGATACTTTATTTTATATCGCCTTTCGTGAACGTTCATTTTCGATTGATTTAAAGCCAAGTTTGTCTAACACCTGATTTTAAGGCTATGTTGCAATTGTGTCACGTGAACTCCTATTTTTTGCCCATAATCAACCAGGTTTGGAGAAGTTTTAATTTAGATTTTGGTGTAATTAAATATTAAGAACCTTTATTTTCTATCAATTTTTGTGAATGTTGAATTTCCATCGATTTAATGTCGAGTACAATGAACACCTGATTTTAAGGCTACATTGCAGTTGTGATACACGAACTCCCATTTTTCACCCATAATGACCTATGTTTGGAGAACTTTGATTTAGAATTGTGTTTTAGATGACTAGTAGGATCATTTTTTTCTATCATCTTTTATGAACATTTCTTTTCAGTTGTGTTGTAGATGGCTATTAAGAAACTTTATTTTCTATCAATTTTTGTGAATATTGAATTTCCATCTATTTAATGTCGAGTTTGATGAATACCTGATTTGAAGGCTACGTTGCAGTTGTGTCACATGAACTCCCACTTTTCACCCATAATCAACAATGTTTGGAGAACTTTGGTTTAGGATTGTGTTGCAGATAACTATTAGAATCTTTTATTTTTTATCGTGTTTCGTGAAGGGTTATTCTCGATCGATTTACAGGCAAGTTAGTCTAACACCTGGTTTTAAGGCTACATTGGAGCTATCTCATGTGAATTCCCATTCTTTGCCCATAATCAACCATGGTTAGAGAAGTTTGATTTTAGAATGTGTTGTAGATGACTATTAAGAAACCTTTATTTTCTATTGATTTTTTTTAATGTTGAATTTCCATCGATTTAATGACATGTTCGGAGAACACCTGATTTTAAGGCTACGTTGTAGCTATGTCATTCAAACTCCCATTTTTCACCCATAATCAACCATGTTTTGAGAATTTTGATATAGGATTGTGTTGCAAATGACTATTAGTGTCCTTTATATTATATCGACTTTCGTTAACATTGATTTTTGATTGTATTACAGCCAAGTTCATCAAACACCTGATTTTAAGGCTACATTGTAGATGTGTCATACAAACTCCTAGTTTTGCCAAATAATAAACTAGGTTTGGAGAACTCTGATTTTAGTTTGTGCTGTAGATGACTATTAAGAACCTTTATTCTCTATTGGTTTTTGTGAATGTTTAATTTCCATCGATTTAATGTTGAGGTTGACAAACACCAAATTTTAAGTTTGCGTTGCAGTTGTGTCAAGCAAATTCAAAATTTTCACCCATAATCAACCATGTTTGGAGAACTTTGATTTAGGATTGTGTTGTAGATGACTATTCAGATCCTTTATTTTATATCGTGTTTCGTGAACGTTGATTTTTAATCAATGTATAGCCAAGTTTGACCAACACCTGATTTTAAGGCTACGTTGCAGTTGTGTCACTCGAACTCTCATTTTTCACCCATAATCAACCATGTTCGGAGAATTTTGATTTAGTATTGTGTTATAGATGACTATTAGGATCCTTTATTTTATATCACCTTTTCTTAACATTGATATTCGATGAAATTACAGCCAAGTTCGTCTAACACCAGATTTTAAGGCTCATTGCAGCTATGTCATTTGAACTCTCGATTTTCACCCATAGTCATCAAAGTTTGCAGAAAATTGATTTTAGATTGTATTGTAGATGACTATAAGGATCCTTTATTTTATATTTCCTTTTGTGAACATTTACTTTCGATCAAATTATGGTTAGGTTCATCTAACACTTGATGTTAAGACTATGTTGCAGCTGTGTCATGCGAACTCCCATTTTTCAACCATAATCAACAATGTTTGGAGAAGTTTGATTTTAGATTGTGTTGTAGATGACTATTAATAACCTTTATTTTCTATCGATTTTTGTGAACGTTGAATTTCAATTGATTTAATGTTGAGTTCGCCAAACACTTGATTTTAAGGCTACGTTGCAGCTATGTCACACAAACTACCATTTTTCACCCATAATGAACTATATTTGGAGATTTTTGATTTAGGATAGTCTTGCAGATAACTATTAGGATCCTTTATATTTTATTTCCTTTCGTGAACATTGAGTTTTTATCGATTTACAGCCAAGTTCGGCTAACAGATGATTTTAAGGCTGCTTTGCAATTGTGTCATTCGAATTCCCATTTTTCACCCATAATCAACCAGGTTTGGAGAAGTTTAATTTTAGATCGTGTTGTAGATGACTATTAAGATCCTTTATTTTCTATCGATTTAATGTCGAGTTCAAAGAACACCTGATTTTAAGGCTACATTCCAACTGTGTAAATGTGAACTCCCACTTTTCACCCATAATCAACAATGTTTGGAGAACTTTGATTTAGGATTGTGTTATAGATGGCTATTAGGATCCTTTATTTTATATCACCTTTTGTGAACATTTATTTTTGATTGTGTGAACTGGGTTTCTTTAGAACATGAGCACCTGTTTCATAGATTCTATTTTCGAGGGGTTCTTGCATGTTGGTGAAAACTTAATTTTTTTGAAAAATGGACAATCTGGGTTTACTTAAAATGACATTCTCTACAAAACCCATATCTTAGATTTTTTTAAGAAGATTCAAAAAATTTGCCTCTGTTAACCCTATTCTTCTACTTTTCAAAAAATTATCTTTTTCAACAACTTATTTTTTCAATAAAGGGATGATCTGGGTCTCTTTAGCACGTGAGCACCTACAAAACCCATATCTGCAATTTTTCGAAAAAAAAATGTTACATCGAGTTTAGTTTTAAGGGTTCTTGCATGTTGGTGAAATATTTGTTTTTCAAAAAAAGGATGAACTGGGTCTATTTAGAAAGATATTCTCTACAAAATCCATTTTTCAAAAAAATTGCCTCTATTACCTCTACTACTACTTTTCAAAATAATCTATATATTTTTTTAAAACAACTTATTTTTAAAAAACACAGACGAACTGGGCCTCATTAGCACACGAGCCCTTGCAAAACCCATATTTTCTATTTTTCCGAAAAAAAATTGTTTCGTAGATTGTATTTTTAAGAGGTTCTTGCATGTTGCTGAAAAATAAGTGTTTTGAAAAACGGAAGATCTGGGTCTACTCAGAAGAAATTTCTCTACAAAACCCATTTGTATTACTTGTACTGCTTCTACTTTTCAATTTCTCGAACAACTTATTTTTTTTTTTAAATGGACAATCTGGGTCTTTTAGCACATGCTCCTATAAAACCTCTTCGATTTTCCAAAAAAATAATTGTTATTAGCATTCATGAACGATCCTTTTTTATCGATTTACAGGCGAGTTTGACTAACACCTGATTTTAGGCTACACTGTAGCTATGTCATGCGAACCCCCATTTTCTCCCATAATCAACCAAGTTTGGACAATTATAATTATAGATTGTGTTGTATATGACTATAAGGAACCTTTATTTTCTATCGGGTTTGGTGAACGTTGATTTTCCATCGATTTACAGTCAAGTTCACATAACACTTTATTTTATGCCTACATTGCAACTATGTCATGTGAATTCCCATTTTTCACCCATAATCAACCATGTTTTGAAAACTTTGATTTATGATTGTAAGGCTACGTTGGTGCTATGTCATGTGAACTCCCATTTTTCACCCATAATCAACCATGTCTGTAGAAATTTGATTTAGGAATTTGTTGTAAATGACTATTAGGATCATTTATTCTATATTACCTTTCATGAACATTGATTTTCAATCGATTTACAGACAAGTTTGTCTAACACGTAATTTTAATGCTACATTGTAGTTGTGTCACGTGAACTCCTATTTTTCACCCATAATCAACTAGCTTTGGAGAAGTTCGATTTTAGATTGTGTTATGGATGACTTTTAGGAACCCTTATTTTCTATCGATTTAATGTCGAGTTTGGTGAACACCTGATTTTGAGGCTACATTGCAGTTGTGTAATGCAAACTCCCATTTTTCACCCATAATCATCCATGTTTAGAGAACTTTGATTTAGGATTGTGGTGTAGATGACTCTTAGGATCCTTTATTTTTTATCGCGTTTCATGAATGTTGATTTTCAATCGATTTATAGCCAAGTTCGTCTACCACCTAGTTTTCAGGCTACATTGCAGCTGTGTAATGTGAACTCCCATTTTTCACCCACAATCAACCATGTTTGGAGAACATTGATTTTAGATTGTGTTGTACATGAATATTAAGAACCTTTATTTTCAATCGGTTTCAGTGAATGTTGAATTTCCATCGATTTAATATCGAGTTCAGCAAACACCTGATTTTAAGGCTACGTTGCAGCTATGTCATGCAAACTCTCATTTTTCACCCATAATCAACCATGTTTGGACAGATTTCATTTAGGAGTGTGTTGTAGATTACTATTAGGGTCCTTTATATTATATCGCCTTTCGTGAACGATGAGTTTCAATCGATCTATAGCCAAGTTCGTCTAACACTTGATTTTAAGGCTACATTGCAGTTGTGTGATGCAAACTCCGATTTTCACCCATAATCAATTAGGTTTGCAGAACTTTGATATTAGATTGTGTTGTACATTAGGATTAAGAGCCTTTATTTTTTATGGGTTTTTCAAAATTTAGAATATCCATTGATTTAATGTCGAGTTCGGCAAACACCAGATTTTTGGAAAACTTTGATTTTAGATTGTGTCGTGTATGACTATTAATAACCTTTATTTTCTATTAGTTTTCGTGAATGTTCAATTTAAATAGATTTAATGTCAAGTTCGACGAACATTTGATTTTAAGGCTACATTGTAGCTGTGTCATGCGAACTCCGATTTTTCACCCATAATCAACCAAGTTTGGGAAAGTTTGATTTGAGATTGTGTTATACATGACTATTAAGAACATTTCTTTATTATCAATTTTAATGTCGAGTTTGGTGAACACCTGATTTTAAGGCTACATTGCAGCTGTGTCACGAGAACTCCCATTTTTCACCCATAATTAACGATGTTTGGAGAACTTTGGTTTATGATTGTGATGTAGATGACTATAAGGATTCTTTATTTTATATCACCTTTCATAAATGTTGATTTTAAGGGTACGTTGCAACTGTGTCATGTGAGCTTCAATTTTTCACCCATAATCATCAAGGTTTGGAGAACTTTCAATTTAGAATGTGTTGTAGATGACTCTTAAGTACCTTTATTTTCTATCAGTTTTCGTGAATGTTGAATTTCCATTGATTTAATGTCGAGTTCAGCGAAAACGTAATTTTAAGGCTACGTTGCAGCTATGTCACGAGAACTCCCATTTTTTACTCAAAATCAGCCATGTTTGGAGAACTTGTATTTAGGATTGTATTGTAGATGGCTATTAGGATCCTTATTTTATATGGCCTTTTATGAACGTTATTTTTTACCGATTTACAGCCAAGTTCGTTTAACACCTGATTTAAAGGCTACATTGAAACTGTGTCATGCAAACTCCCATTTTTCACCAATAATCAACCAAGTCTGGAGAACATTTATTTTAGATTGTGTTGTA
This sequence comes from Sequoiadendron giganteum, assembly GCA_007115665.2. Taxonomy (NCBI): domain Eukaryota; kingdom Viridiplantae; phylum Streptophyta; class Pinopsida; order Cupressales; family Cupressaceae; genus Sequoiadendron; species Sequoiadendron giganteum. The sequence continues at coordinate 321,811,443 of CM021105.1, forward strand.
GATGACTATTAAGAACCTTTATTTTCGATCAGTTTTCATGAATTTTAAAGTTCCATTAATTTAATGTCGAGTTCGGTGAAGACCTTATTTTAAGCCTATGTTGAATTTGTGTCATGTCAACTCCCATTTTTCATAGATAATCAACCATGTCTCGAGAAATTTGATTTAAGATTGTGTTGTAGATGACTATTAGGGTCCTTTATATTATATTGCCTTTCGTGAAGTTAATTTTCGATCGATTTATAGCCAATTTTGTCTAACACCTGATTTTAAGGCTACATTGCAGCTGTGTGATGCGAACTCTGATTTGTCTCCCATAATCAACTAGGTTTGGAGAACTTTGATATTATATTGTGTTGTAGATGAGTATTAGTAGCCTTTATTTTCTATCAATTTTTCAGAATGTTGAATTTCTATTGGTTTAAAGTCGAGTTCGGCGAACACTAGATTTTAAGGCCACGTTGCAGCTGTGTCATGCAAACTCCCATTTTTCACCCATAATCATCAAGGTTTGGAGTACTTTGATTTTAGATTATGTTGTAGATGAATATTAAGAACCCTTATTTTCCAGTAGTTTTTGTGAATGTTGAAGTCAATAGATTTAATGTCAAATTCGACAAACACTTGATTTTAAGGCTACATTGCACCTGTGTCATGCGAACTCCCATTTTTCACCCATAATCAACCAAATTTGGAGTAGTTTGATTTTAGATTGTGTTGTAATGACTAGAAAGAATGTTTCTTTAATATCAGTTTTCGTGATTGTTTAATTTCCATCGATTTAGTGTCGAGTTCAGCGAACACCTGATTTTAAGGCTACATTGTAGCTGTGTCATGGGAAGTCCCATTTTTCACCAATAATCAACCATGTTTGGAGAACTTTGATTTATGATTGTGTTTCAAATGACTTTAAGGATTCTTTATTTTGTATCGCCTTTTGATGGCAGTACAACCAAGTTTGTCTAACACCTTATTTTAAGGGTACGTTGTAGCTGTGTCATGCAAGCTACCTTTTTTCACCTATAATCATCAAGGTTTGGAGATCTTTCATTTTAGATTGTGTTGTAGATGACTATTAAGAACCTTTATTTTCTATTGATTTTCCTGAATGTTGAATTTCCATCGATTTAATGTCGAGTTTAGCGAACACCTGATTTTAAGGGTACGTGGCAGCTATGTGATGAGAACTCCCATTTTTGACCCATAATCAACCATGTTAGGTGAAATTTAATTTAGGATTGTGTTTTAGATGATTATTAGGCCCTTTATTTTATATTGCATTTCTTGAATGTTGATTTTTGATTGATTTACAGCAAAGTCTATCTAACACCTGATTTTAAGGCTACAATAATCAACCATGTTAGGAGAGCTTTGATTATAGATTGTGTCGTAGATGACTATTAGGATCCTTTATTTTCTATCAACTTTTGTGATTGTTTGTTTTCCATCAATTTACGGTCGAGTTTTGCTAACACCTGATTTTATGGCTATATTGTAGCTGTCATGCAAACTCCCATTTTTGACCCATAATCAACCATGTTTGAACTTTAATTTTAGATTGTGTTGTAGACGACTATTAGGAACATTTCTTTTCAATTGGCTTCTTTGAATGTTGATTTTCTATCTATTTACAAATGAGTTCGGCTAACACCTGATTTAAGGCTAAGTTGCAGCTGTGTCATGCGAACCCCTATTTTTAACCCATAATGAACCAAGTTTGAAGAACATTAATTTTATATTGTGTTGTATATGACTATTAGGAACCTTTATTTTCTATCATTTTTTGTCAATGTTGAATCTCCATCGATTTAATGACGAGTTAAGCAAACACCTAATTTTAAGGTTACATTGTAGCTATGTAACACAAACTCCAATTTTTCACCCATAATCAACTTTGATTTAGGATTGTGTTGGAGATGACTATTAGGATCCTTTAATTTATATCTCCTTTCATGAATGTTGATTTTAGATCAATTTACGGCCAAGTTCGTCTAACACTTGATTTTAAGGCTACATTGCAGCTATGTCATGCAAACTCCCTTTCTTCACCCATAATCAACCATGTTTAGGTAAATTTGATTTAGGATTGTATTGTAGATGACTATTAGGGTCTTTTATTTTATATCACCTTTCATGAACATTTTTGATCGATTTACAGCCATGTTCGTCTAACACCATATTTTAAGGCTATGTTAAATTTATCATGCGAACTCCAATTTTTCACCCATAATCATCAAGGTTTGGAGTACTTTGATTTTAGAGTATGTTATAAATGACTATTAAGAAACTTTATTTTCTATTTGTTTTCATGAATGTTGAATTTCCATTGATTTAAGGTCTAGTTCAATGAACACCTGACTTTAAGGCTACGTTGCAATTGTGTCACGTGAACTCCCATTTTTCACCCATAATCAACATTGTTTGGAGAAATTTGATTTAGAGTTTTCTTGTAGATGACTATTAGAATCCTTTATTTTGTATCGCCTTTCGTGAACGTTGATTTTTGATCGATTTACAATCAAATTCGTCTAACAACTAGTTTTAAGGCTATGTTGCAGTTGTGTCATGCGAACTCCCATTTTTCACCCAGAATCAACATGTTTTGAGAACTTTCATTTAGGATTGTATTCTAAATGAATATTAGGATCATTTATTTTATATTGCCTTTCATGAACGTTGATTTTTTATCTATATACAACCAAGTTCTTCTAACACTTGATTTTAAGGCTACGTTGCAGCTATGCCATGTGAACTCCCATTCTCCTCCCATAATCAACCTAGTTTGGATAAGTTTGATTTTAGATTGTGTTGTGAATGTTGATTTTCAATCGATTTATAGCTAATTTTGTCTAACACCTGATTTTAAGGCTACATTGCAGCTGTGTCATGCAAACTCACATTTTTTCACCCATAATCAACCTGGTTTGGAGAACTTTTGATTTTAGATTATGTTGTAGATGACTATTAAGAACCTTTATTTTCTATCAGTTTTCGTGAATGTTGAGTTTCCATTAATTTAACGTTGAGTTCGACGAACACCTGATTTTAATGCTATGTTGCAGTTGTGTCACGAGAACTCTCATTTTTCACCCATAATCAACCATATTTGGAGAAATTTGATTTAGGATTGTGGTGTAGATGAGTATTAGGATGCTTTATTTTTTATTGTTTTTTGTGAACATCGATTTTTGACCGATTTACAGCCAAGTTCATCTCACCTCTAGTTTTAAGGCTACGTTGCAGCTATGTCATGCAAATTCCCATTCTTCACCCATAATCAGCCAAGTTTGGAGAAGTTTGATTTAAGATTGTGTTGTTCATAACTATTAAGAACCTTTATTTTCTATCGATTTTCCTGAATGTTGAGTTTCCATCGATTTAATGTCAAAAATGGTGAAAACTTGATTTTAAAGCTACGTTTCATCTTTGTCATGCAAACTCCCAGTTTTGACCCATAATCAATCATATTTGGCGAAGTTCGATTTAGGATTTTTCTGAAGATGAATATTAGAATCCATTATTTTATATCGACTTTCGTGAACGTTCAGTTTTTATTGATTTACAGACAAATTTGGCTAAGTCTTGATTTTAAGGCTACTTTACAACTGTCATTTGAACTCCCATTTTTAACCCATAATCAACTAGGTTTGGAGAAGTTTGATTTTAGATTGTGTTGTAGATGACTATTGAGAACCTTTATTTTCTATCAATTTTTTTGGATGTTGAATTTCCATCGATTTAATGTCAAGTTCGACGAACAACTAATTTTAAGGCTACATTTGCAACTGTGTGAGGTGAACTTTCACTTTTCACCGATAATCAACAATGTTTGGAGAACTTTGATTTAGGATTGTGTTGTAGATGACTATTAGGATCATTTATTTTATATCTCCTTTCGTGAACATTCATTTTCGATCGATTTACAGTCAAGTCCATCATTAAGAAGCTTTATTTTCTATCAATTTTCGTGATTGTTGAATTTCAATCGATTTAATGTCTAGTTCGCCGAAGACATGATTGTAAGGCTATGTTGCATCTGTGTCACACGAACTCAAATTTTTCAGCCATAATCAATGATGTTTGGAGAACTTTTATTTCTATTGTGTTGTAGATGACTATTACGAACCTTTGTTTTCTATGGGTTTTCGTGATTGATTAATTTCCATCGATTAAATGTCTATTTCAGCGAAGACATGATTTTAAGGATCCGTCGCATCTGTGTCAAGCAAACTCTCATTTTTCACCCATAATAAACCATGTTTGGAGAACTTTGATTTATATTGCATTTTAGATGACTATTAAGAACCTTTATTTTCTATTGATTTTCATGAATATTGAATTTCCATCAGTTTAATGTTGAACTCGGTGAAGACCTAATTTTTCACCCATAATCAACCATGTCTAGAGAACTTTGATTTAGATTGTGTTGTAGATGACTATTAAGAACCTTTATTTTCTATCGATTTTTGTTAATGTTCAATTTCCATCGATTTAATATCGAGTTCAATGAAGACCTAATTTTAAGGCTACTTTGCATCTGTGACATGCGAAATCCAAATTTTCACCCATAATCAACCATGTTTGTAGATTTTTTATTTACATTGTGTTGTAGATGACTATTAGGAACCTTTATTTTCTATCGATTTTTGTGAATGTTCAATTTGCATTGATTTAATGTCGAGTTCGATGAAGACCTAATTTTAAGGCTATGTTGCATCTGTAACATGCAAACTCCAAATTTTCACCGATAATCAACCATGTTTGGAGAACTTTGATTTACATTGTCTTGTAGATGACTACTAAGAACCTTTATTTTCTATCGGTTTTCATGAATGTTGAAATTCCATCTATTTAATATAGAGTTCGGCGAAGACCTGATTTTTTAAGGCTACATTGCATCTGTGTGACGTGAACTCCAATATTTCACCCATATTCAACCATGTTTTGAGAACATTTATTTAAATTGTGTTGTAAATGACTATTAAGGACCTTTATTTTCTATCGGTTTTCGTGAATGTTGAATTTCAATCGATTTAAAGTCGAGTTCGGTGAAGACCTGATTTTAAGGCTACGTTGCCTCTATGTCACGTGGACTCCAATTTTTCACCCACAATCAATCATATTTGGAGAAATTTAATTTAGATTGTGTTTTAGATAACTATTAAGAACCTTTATTTTCTATTGGTTTTTTTGAATGTTCAATTTCCATCAATTTAATGTCGAGTTCAACGAAGACCTAATTTTAAGGCTATGTTGCATCTGTGACATGCAAACTCCAAATTTTCACCCATAATCAACCATGTTTCAAGAACTTTTATTTACATTGTGTTGTAGATGACTATTAAGAACCTTTATTTTCTTTCGGGTTTCATGACTGATTAACTTCCATCTATTTCATATTGAGTTAGGTGAAGACTTGATTTTAAGGCTACATTGCATCTATGTGATGCGAACTCCAATATTTCTCCCATAATCAACAATGTTTGGAGAAAATTTGATTTAAATTGTGTTCTACATGACTGTTAAGAACCTTTTATTTTCTATCGGTTTTCATTAATGTTGAATCTCCATCGATTTAATGTCGAGTTCAATGAAGACCTGATTTTAAGGCTACGTTGCCTCTATGTCATGCAAACTCAAATTTTTCAGCCACAATCAATCATATTTGGAGAAATTTGATTTAGATTGTGTCGTAGATGACTATTAAGAACCTTTATTTTTTATCGATTTTCGTCAATGTTGAATTTCCATCGATTTAATGTCGAGTTCAGTGGAGACCTAATTTTAAGGCTACGTTGCATTTGTGTCACACGAACACTAAGTTTTCACACATAATCAACCATGTTTGGAAAACTTTGAATTACATTGTGTTGTAGATGACTATTAAGAACCTTTATTTTCTATCAGTTTTAATGAATGTTAAATTTCCATTGATTTAATGTCAAGTTCGGCGATGACCTGATTATAAGATTAAGTTGCATCTGTGTAACACAAACTCAATTTTTTCACACATAATCAACCATGTTTTGGAAAAATTTTATTTAGATTTTGTTGTAGATGACTATTAAGAACCTTTATTTTCTATCAGTTTTTGTGAGTGTTGATTTTCCATCGATTTATTGTCGAGTTTGGCAAAGACCTGATTTTAACGCTATGTTGCATCCATATCATGTGAACTCCAATTTTTCACCCATAATCAACTAAATTTGGAGTAGTTTGATTTATATTGTGTTGAAGATGACTAATAAGTACCTTTATATTTATCAGTTTTCATGAATGTTGAATTTCCATCAATTCAATGTCGACTTCGACGAAAAACTGATATTAAGGCTACATCACATCTCTGTCATGCGAACTATTATATTTCACCATAAATCAAACATGTTTGGAGAATTTTGATTTAGATTGTGTTGTAGATGACTATTAAGAACCTTTATTTTCTATTTGATTTCACGAATGTTGTATTTCCATCAATTTAATGTCGACCTTGGTGAAGACCTAATTTTAAGGGTACATTGGGGCTGTGTCACGCGAACTCCAATTTTTCACCCATTATCAACCATGTTTGGAGATATTTGATTCAGATTGTGTTGAAGATGACTAATAAGAACCTTTATTTTTATCAGTTTTTGTGAATGTTGAATTTCCATAGATTTAATATCAAATTTGGCGAAGACATAAATTTAAGGCAACATTGCATCTGTATCACTCGAAGTCCAATTTTTCAATCACTATAAACCATATTTGGATAACTTTGATTTACATTGTGTTGTAGATGACTATTAAGAACCTTTATTTAATATCAGTTTTCATGAATGTTGAATTTCCATCGATTTAATGTCGAGTTTGGTGAAGACCTGATTTTCAGGCTACATTGCATGTGTGTCACGTGAACTCCAATTTTTAACCCATAATCAACCATGTTTGGAGAAATTTAATTTTGATTGTGTTGTAGATGACTATTAACAAACCTTTATTTTCTATCAGTTTTCACGAATTTTCAATTTCCATTGATTTAATGTCGAGTTCAGTGAAGACCTTATTTTAAGGCTACATTGCATCTATGTCATGCGAACTCCAATTTTTGAACCATAATCAACCATGTTTGGAGAACTTTGATTTAGATTGTGTTGTAGATGACTATTAAGAACTTTTGTTTTCTATCGATTTTCGTGAATGTTGAATTTTCATCGATTTAATGTCAAGTTCGGCGATGACATGATTTTAAGGCTCCGTCACATCTGTGTCACCCGAAAACTATTGAGAACCTTTACTTTGTATCGTTTTTCATGAATGTTGAATTTGCATCGATTTTATTTTGAGTTCCACGAAGACCTGATTTGAAAAATACGCTGCATCTATGTCATGCGAACTCTGAGTTTTCACCTATAATCAAACCATGTTCGAAGATCTTTCATTTAGATTGTGTTGTAGATAACTATTAAGAACCTTTATTTACTATCAGTTTTCATGATTTTTGAATTTCCATCGATTTAATGTCGAGTTTGGCGAAGACATGATTTTAAGGCTACATTGCATCTATGTCACATGAACTCCAATTTTTTGCCCATAATCAACCACGTTTGGAGAAATTTTATTTATATTGTGTTGTAAATGACTATTAAGAACCTTTATTTTCTATCGATTTTTCGTGAATGTTGAAATTCCATCGATTTAATGTCGAGTTCAACGAAGACCTGATTTTAAGACTACATTGCATCTGTGTAATGTGAACTCCAAATTTTAAACCATAATCAACCATGTTTGGAGAACTTTGATTTAGATTGTGTTGTAGATGACTATTAAGAACCTCTATTTTCTATTAGTTTTTGCGAATGTTGAATTTCCATCGATTTAATGTCGAGTTCGATGAAGACCTTAATTTTAAGACTACATTGGGGTTGTGTCACATGAACTCCAATTTTTCACCCATTATCAACCATGTTTGGAGAACTTTGATTTAGATTGTGGTCAAGATGACTACTAAGATCCTTGAATTTTCTATCAGTTTTTGCGATTTTGAATTTCCATCGATTTACTGTCGAGTTTGGCGATGAAATTATTTTAAAGCTACATTGCATCTATCTCACGTGAACTCCCATTTATCAACTATAATTAACCATGTTTGGAGAACTTTGATTTAGATTGTGTTTTAGATGACTATTAAGAACTTTTATTTTCTATCGGTTTTTGTGAATGTTGAATTTCCATTGATTTAATATCGAGTTCAGCGAATACCCTATTTTAAGGCTAAGTTATATTTGTGTCATGTGAACTCCAATTTTCATCTATAATCAACCATGTTTGGAGAACTTTGATTTAGATTGTGTTGTAGTGGACTATTAAGAACCTTTATTTTCTATAACTTTTCATGAATGTTGAATTTCCATCAGTTTAATGTCCAGTTTGACAAACACCTAATTTTAAGGCTACATTATATCTGTGTCACACGAACTCCAATTATTCACTCACAATCAACCAGGTATGAAGAAGTTTGATTTAGATTTTGTTGAAGATAATTATTAATAACTTTTATTTTCTATTCGTTTTTATGAATGTTGAATTTCTAGATATTTAATGTGGAGTTTGTGGAAGATCTGATTTTAAGGCTACATTGCATCTGAGTCACACGAACTATGAGTTTTCACCCATAATCAACAATGTTTGGAGAACTTAGATTACTATTGTGTTGTAGATATTAAGAAATTTTATTTTCTATCTTTTTTTTTAAATATTGAATTTCCAATCGATTTATTGTTGAGTTCAACGAAGACCTGATTTTAAGGCTACGTTGCATTTGTGTCATGCAAACTCCACTTTATATCTCATAATCAACAATGTTTGGAGAACTTTCATTTATAATGTGATGTAAATGACTATGGAGAACCTTAATTTTCTATCGATTTTCACAAATGTTAAATTTCCATCGATTTAATGTCGAGTTCGATGAAGCCCTGATTTTAAGGCTACGTTGCATCTATGTCACGCCAACACTAAGTTTTCACTCATAATCAACAATGTTTGGAAATTTTTGATTTAGATTGTGTCGTAGATGACTTTTAAGAACCCTTATTCTCTATCGGTTTTCATGAATTTTGAATTTCCATCTATTTAATGTTGAGTTCAGCGAAGACCTAATGTTAAGGCTACATTGCATATGTGTCACGTGAACTCCAAATTTTCAACCATAATCAACCATGTTTAGAGAACATTGATTTACATTGTATTTTGTTTTTACTATTAACAACCTTTATTTTCTATCAGTTTTTGTGAATGTTCAATTCCCATCCATTTAATGTCGAGTTCGACGAAGACCAGATTTTAAGGCTACGTTGCATCTGTGTCACATGAACTCCATGTTTTCTCCCATAATCAACCATTTTGGAGAACTTTTATTTAGATTGTGTTGTAGATGACTATTAAGAACCCTTATTTTCTTTCAGTTTTCATGAATGTTGAATTTCCACCGATTTAATGTCAAGTTCGACGAAGACCTGATTTTAAGGCTACATTGCATGTGTTTCACATGAACTCCAATTTTTCACCCATAATCAACCATGTTTGGAGAAATTTCCTTTAGATTGTGTTGTAGATGAATATTAAGAACCTTTATTTTCTATCGGTTTTTTTGAATGATGAATTTCGGTCGCTTTAAATTTGATTTTGGCAAAGGCCTGATTTTAAGGCTACGTAGCATCTATTTCACGTGAACTCCAGGTTTTTAGCCATAATCAACCATGTTTATAGAACTTTGATTTAGAATGTGTTGTAGATGACTATTAAGAACCTTTATTTTCTATTGGTTTTTGTGAATGTTGAATTTCCGTTGATTTAGTGTCAAGTTTTGCAAAGACCTGATTTTAAGGTTACATAACATGTATGTAATGCAAACTGGAATTTTTCACCCATAATCAACCATGTTTGGGGAACCTTTATTTAGATTGTGTTGTACATGACTATTAAGAACCTTTTTTTTTAATCAGTTTTCGTGAATGTTGAATTTCATTTTATTTAATGTCGAGTTTGGCAAAGACTTGATTTTCAGGCTACATTGCATCTGTGTCACACAAACTCTAATTTTTCACCCATAATCTATCATATTTGGAGAACTTTGATTTAGATTGTATTGCTGATGACAATTAAGATCCCTTATTTTCTATCGGTTTTTGTGAAAATTTCCATTTCTTTAATGTCGAGTTCGATGAAAACCTGATTCTAAGGCTACGTTGCATATGTGTCATGAGAATTCCAAATTTTCACCCATAATCAAGCATGTTTGGAGAAGTTTGATTTAGATTGTGTTGTAGATGATTATTCAAAATTTATATTCTACAAGTTTTTTTGAGTGTTGAATTTCCATCAATTTAATGTCGAGTTCAGCGAAGACCTGATTTTAAGACTACCTTGCATCTGTGTCACGCGAACTCAAAATTTTCACTCATAATCAACCATGTTTGGATAACTTTGATTTAGATTGTGTTATAGATGACTATTAAGAACCCTTATTTTCTATTGATTTTCATGAATGTTGAATTTCCATCGATTTAATGTAGAGTTCGACAAAGACCTGATTTTAAGCCTACATTGCATATCTATTGCGCTAACTCAAATTTTTCACCCATAATCAACCATGTTTGTAGAACATTGATTTAGATTATGTTGTAGATGACTTAATAACAATTATTTTCTATCGGTTTTTGTGAATGTTGAGTTTCTATCGATTTAATGCCGAGTTTAGCGAAGACCTGATTTTAAGGTTACGTTGCATCTATGTCACGCAAAATCCATTTTTTCACCCATAATCAACCATCTTTGGAGAACTTTGATTTAGATTGTGTTGTAGATGGCTATTAAGAACCTTTATTTTCTATCGGTTTGTGAATGTTGAATTTTCATCGATTTAATGTCAAGTTCGGTGAAGACCTTATTTTAAGGCTATGTTGCATCTGTATCACACGAACTCCAATTTTTCAATCATTATCAACCATGTTTGTAAAACTCTGATATAGATTATGTTGTAGATGACTATTAAGAACCTATATTTTCTATCGATTTTCATGAATGTTGAATTTCCATTGATTTAATGTCGAGTTCAGCATAGACCATAATTTAAGGCTATGTTGCATCTGTGTCATGCAAACTCCAAATTTTCACCCATAATCAACTATGTTTGGAGAAGTTTGATTTAAATTGTGTTGTAAATGACTATTAAGAACCATTATTTTGCATCGGTTTCCATGAATGATGAAATTCCATCGATTTAATATCGAGTTCGGTGAAGACATGATTTTAAGGTTACATTGCATCTGTGTCACGCGAACACCAATTTCTCACCCATAATCTACCATATTTGGAAAAAAAAATTAGATTGTATTGTAGATAAAAATTAAGATCCCTTATTTGCTACGTTTCTTGTGTGTTATGCTAACTCAAAATTTTCATGCATAATCAACCATGTTTGGACAACTTTGATTTATATTGTATTGTAGATGACAATTAAGAACCTTTATTTTCTATCGATTTAATGTCTACTTCGGCGAAGACATGATTTTATGGCTATGTTGCATCTGTGTCATGTGAACTCAAACTTTTTACCCATAATCAACCATGTTTGGAGAACTTCTATTTCTATTGTGTTGTAGATTACTATTAAGAACCTTTATTTTCTATCAATTTTCGTGAATGTCTAATTTCCATCGATTAAATGTCTATTTCGTGAAGACATGATTTTAAGGATCCGTCACATCTATGTCGAGCAAACTCTAATTTTTCACCCATAATAAACCATGTTTGGAGAACTTTGATTTATATTGTGTTGTAGATGACTATTAAGAACCTTTATTTTCTATTGGTTTTCATGAATTTTTAATTTCAATTGGTTTAATGTCGAGCTCGGCGAAGACCTGGTTTTAAGGCTACGTTGCATCTGTGTCATGCGAATTCAAATTTTTCGCCCATAATCAACCATGTTTGGAGAACTTTGATTTAGATTGTGCTGCAGATAACTATTAAGAACCTTTATTTTCTATCGGTTTTCGTGAATGTTGAATTTCCATTGATTTAATTTGAAATTCGACGATGACTTGATTTTAAGGCTCTGTCGCATTTTTGTCACACAAACTCTAATTTTTCACCCATAATCAACCATGTTTGGAGAACAATAATTTAGATTGTTTTGTACATGACTATTAAGAATCTTTATTTACTATTAGTTTTTGCGAATGTTGAATTTCCATTTATTTAATGTCGAGTTCGACGTAGACTTGAATTTAAGGCTACATAGCATCTGTGTGACGTGAACTCCAATATTTCACCCATAATCAACCATGTTTGGATAACTTTGATTTATATTGTGTTGTAGATGACTATTAAGAACCTTTAATTTCTATCGTTTTTCATGAATATTGAATTTGCATTGATTTAATTTTGAGTTCGACGAAGACCTGATTTTAAAAATATGTTGAATCTGTGTCATGCGAACTCTGAGTTTTCACCCATAATCAACCATGTTTGGAGAACTTTCATTTAGATTGTTTTGTATATAACTATTAAAAACCTTTATTTACTATCAGTTTTCATGATTTTTGAATTTCCATCGATTTAATGTCGAGTTGGCGAAGACATGATTTTAAGGCTACGTTACATCTGTGTCATGTGAACTCCAGTTTTTCACCCATAATCAACCACGTTTTTGTAAAAATTTGATTTAGATTGTGTTGTAGATGACTATTAATAACCCTTATTTTCTATCAATTTTTCGTGAATGTTGAATTTTCATCGATTTAATGTCAAGTTCGATGAAGACCTAATTTTAAGACTGCGTTGCATCTGTGTGACATGAACTCCAAATTTTCACCCATAATCAACCATGTTTGGAGAACTTTGATTTAGATTGTGTTGTAGATGACTATTAAGAACCTTTATTCTCTTTGTTTTCACCAATATTGAATTTCCATTGATTTAATGTCAAGTTCGGCGAAGAACTGATTTTAAGGCTATTTCACATATGTCTCACACTAACTCTAATTTTTAACCTATAATCAAGCATGTTTAAAGAACTTTGATTTAGATTCCTTTTTAGTTAACTATTAAGAACTTTTAGCTTCTATCAGTTTTCGTGATTTTTGAATTTCCATCCGTCTAAGGTCAAGTTCACTGAACACCTGATTTTAAAGCTAATTTGATTGAGATTGTGTTGTAGATGACTATTAAGAACCTTTATTTTCTATTTGTTTTCACGAATGTTCTATTTCCGTCGATTTAATGTTGAGTTCGGTGAAGACCTAATTTTAAGGGTACGTTGGGGCTGTGTCATGCGAACTCCAATTTTTCACCCATTATCAACCATGTTTGGAGAACTTTGATTTAGGTTGTGTTGAAGATGACTAATAAGAACGTTTATTTTTATCACTTTTTGTGAATGTTGAATTTCCATAGATTTAATGTCGAGTTCGGTGAAGACCTGATTTTAAGGCTACATTTCATCTGTGTCACTTGAACTCCAATTTTTCACCCATTATCAACCATGTTTTGAGAACTTTTATTTATAATGTGTTGTAGATGACTATTAAAAACTTTTATTTTTATATCAGTTTTCGCGAATGTTGAAGTTCCATCGATTTCATATGAAATTCAGCAAAGACATGAATTTAAGGCTACGTTGCATCTATATCACTCGAAGTCCAATTTTTCAATCACAATAAACGATGTTTGGATAACTTTGATTTACATTGTGTTGTAGATGACTATTAAGAACCTTTACTTTCTATCAGTTTTTCGTGAATGTTGAATTTCCATCGATTAAATGTTGACTTCGGTAAGGACATGATTTTATGGCTACGTTGCATTTGTGTAATGTGAACTCTGAGTTTTCACCCATAATCAACTATGTTTGGAGAACTTTCATTTAAATTTTGTTGTAGATCAGTCTTAAGAGCCTTTATTTACTAACATTTTTAATGAATGTTGAATTTCCATCGATTTAATGTCGAGTTCGGTGAAGACCTGATTTTAAGGCTACATTGCATGTGTGTCACATGAACTCCTAATTTTCACCCATAATCAACCATGTTTGGAGAACTTTGATTTAGATTGTGTTGTAGATATTTATTAAGAACCTTTTATTTTCTATCGGTTTTCATGAATGTTGAATTTCCATCGATTTAATGTCAAGTTCAACGATGACATGATTTTAAGGCTCCATTGCATCTGTGTCATGCAAACTCTAGTTTTTCACCCATAATCGACCATCTTTGGAGAACATTGATTTAGATTGTGTTATAGATGACTATTGAGAACTTTTATTTACAATCAGTTTTTGTGAATGTTGAATATCCATTGATTTAATGTTGAGTTCAGCGAAGACCTGATTTTAAGGCTACGCTGCATTTGTCTCACGCAAACTCCAATATTTAACCCATAATCAACCATGTTTGGAGAACTTTGATTTACATTGTGTTGTAGATGACTATTAAGAACCTTTATTTTCTATCGCTTTTCATGAATGTTGAATTTGCATCGAGATTTAATTTTTAGTTCGACAAAGACCTGATTTTCGGAGTACGCTGCATCTGTGTCATGCAAACTTTGAGTTTTCACCCATAATCAACCATGTTTGGAAAAATTTCCTTTAGATTGTAATGTAGATAACTATTAATAACCTTTATTTACTATTGGTTTTCATGATTTTTGAATTTCCATAGATTTACTATCGAGTCCAGCGAAGACCTGATTGGCTACATTGTATCTGTGTCACTTGAACTCCAATTTTTCACCCATACTCAACCACGTTTGGAGCAATTTGATTTAGATTGTGTTGTAGATGACTATTAAGAACCTTTGTTTTCTATCGGTTATTGTGAATGTTGAATTTCCATCGATTTAATGTCAAGTTCGGCGATGACATGATTTTAAGGCTTCCTCACATCTGTGTCATGCGAACATTAATTTTTCAACCATAATCAAACATGTTTGGAGAACTTTGACTTAGTTTTTTTTAGATGACTATCAAGAACCTTTATTTACCATCATTTTTTGTGAATGTTTAATTTCCATTGATTTATTGTTGAGTTCGGCGAAGACCTAATTTTAAGGCTACGTTGTGTCTATGTCACGCTAACTCAAAATTTTCACCCATAATGGACCATGTTTGGACAACTTTGTTTTAGATTGTATTGTAGATGATGATTAAGAACCTTTAATTTCTATCGTTTTTCATGAATGTTGAATTTGCATTGATTTAATTTTGAGTTCGACAAAGACCTGATTTTAAAAATACGTTGGATCTGTGTTGGAGAACTTTCATTTATATTGTGTTGGAGATACTTATTAAGAACCTTTATTTACTATCAGTTTTCATGATTTTTGAATTTCCATTGATTTAATGTCGAGTTCGGTGAAGACCTAATTTTAATGCTACACGGGGGCTATTTCACGCGGTCTCCAATATTTCACCCATAATCAACCATGTTTGGAGAAATTTTATTTAGATTGTGTTGTAGTTGACTATAAGAACCTCTATTTTCTAACTGTTTTCACGAATGTTGAATTTCCATTGATTTAATGTCGAGCTCGGTGAAGACCTAATTTTAATGCTACACTGGAGTTGTTTCACGCGAACCTAAGAACTTTGAATTTTCTATTAGTTTTTGCAAATATTGAATTTCGATCGATTTAATGTCGAGTTCGGCAAAGACTTGATTTTAAGGCTACATTGCAACTGTGCCACGCGAACTCCCATTTTTCACCCATAATCATCCGTGTTTGGAGAACTTTGATTTAGTATTGTGTTGTAGATGACTATTAGGATCCTTTATTTTATATCGCCTTTCGTGAACTTTGATTTTTGATCGATTTATAGCCAAGTTCATCTAACACCTAGTTTTAAGAGTACGTTGCAGCTATGTCACACGAACTCCAATTTTTCACCTATAATAAACCAAGTTTGCAGAACTTTGATTTAGGATTTTTTTGTAGATGACTATTAGGATCCATTATTTTATATCACCTTTTGTGAATGTTGATTTTCGATCGATTTACATCCAAGTTCATCTAACACCTAATTTTAAGGCTACGTTGCAGCTATGTCACTGGAACTCCCATTTTTCACCCATAATCAACCATGTTTGGAGAATTTTGATTTAGGATTGTGTTGTAGATGACTATTAGGATGCTTTAATTTATATCACCTTTGTGAACGTTAATATTCGATCAATTTACAGCCAACTTTGTCTAAGACCTGATTTTAAGGTGACGTTGAAGCTATGTCATGCGAACACACATTTTTCACCCATAATCAACCATTTTTGGAGAACTTTAATTTTGGATTACATTGTAGATGACTATTAGGATCCTTCATTTTATATTGAATTTTGTCAACATTCATTTTTGATTGATTTACAGCCAAGTTCGTCTAGCACCTTATTTTAAGGCTACATTGCAGCTATGTCATTTGAAGTCCCATTATTCACCCATAGTCATCAAGGTTTGTAAATTTTTTATTTTAGATTGTATTGAAGATGACTATAAGGATCCTTTATTTTATATTGCCTTTTGTGAACATTGAATTTCGCTCAAAGTATGGCCAAGTTCATCTAACACTTGATGTTAAGGCTACGTTGCAGCTGTGTCATGCAAACTCCCATTTTTCACCCATAATCAACAAGGTTTGGAGAAGTTTGATTTTAGATTGTGCTGTAGATAACTATTAAAATCCTTTATTTTTTATTGATTTTTGTGAATGTTGAATTTCCATCAATTTAATGTCGAGTTCGCCGAACAGTTGTGTCACGCAAACTCCAGTTTTTCACCCATAATCAACTATGTTTGGAGATTTTTGATTGAGGATTGTGTTGTAGATGACTATTAGGATCCTTTATTTTATATTGTCTTTCATGAACATTGAGTTTTTATCGATTTAAGAGCAAGTTTGGCTAACACATGATTTTAATGCTACTTTGCAGCTGTCATTCGAACTCCCATTTTTCACCCATAATCAACCAGGTTTGGAGAAGTTTAATTTTAGATCGTGTTGTAGATGACTATTAAAAACCTTTATTTTCTATCGATTTAATGTCGAGTTCGGCGAACACCTGATTTTAAGGCTACATTGCAACTGTGTAAATGCAAACTCCCACTTTTCACCCATAATCAACAATGTTTGGACAATTTTCATTTAGGATTGTGTTCTAGATGACTATTAGGATCCTTTATTTTATATCACCTTTTGTGAATGTTTGTTTTCGATCATTTTACAGACAAGTACATCTAACAACTGATTCTAAGGCTGCGTTGCAGCTGTGTCATACGAACTGGGTCTCTTTAGCACATGAGCACCTGTGAAACCTATATCATCGAATTTTCCCAAAACAAAAATTGTTTCATAGAATTCTATTTTTGACGGGTTCTTGCATTTGAAAAAAATTTAGTTTTTCGAACAATGGACGATCTTGACTCACTCAGAACGATATTCTCTACAAAACCCATTTCTTAGATTTTTACTTAAGAAGATTAAAAAAAAATTCCTCTAACCTCTACTACTACTACTTTTCAATAAAATCTATCTTTTTCAGAAAAAAACTTATTTTTTCAAAAAATAGATGATCTAGGTCTCTTTAGCACATAAGCACCTGCAAAACCCATATCTTCGATTTCTCCTAAAAGAAAATTGTTTCATAGATTCTATTTTTGAGGTGTTTTTTGCATGTTGGTGAAAAATTATTGTTTCGAAAAATGGACGATCTGGGTCTACTGAGAACGACATTCTCTACAAAATTCATATCTCAGATTTTTCTTAAAATGATTCAAAAAATTTGCCTCTATTACCTCTATTGCTTCTACTTTTCATAAAAATATCTTTTTCAACAACTTATTTTTTCAAAAAAGGGACGATCTGGGTCACTTTAGCACATGAGCACGTACAAAACCCATATCTACGATTTTTCCAAAAAAAAATGTTTTGTAGAATTTATTTTTGAGGGTTCTTGCATGTTGGTGAAAATTTTGTTTTTCAAAAAACGAACGAACTGGGTCTATTTAGAATGATATTTTCTACAAAACCCATTTCTCATTTTTTTCTTAAAAATGTTCAAAAAAATTGCCTCTGTTACCTGTACTACTACTTTCCAAAATAATCTATCTTTTTCAAAAATAACTTATTTTTTAAAAACACGAATGAACTAGGTCTCTTTAGCACATGAGCCCCTAGCAAAACCCATATCTTCAATTTTTCTGAAAAAAAATTGTTTCGTAGATTCTATTTTTGAGAGGTTCTTGCATGTTGTTGAAAAATAAGTTTTTTCAAAAACGGAAGATCTGGGTCTACTCAAAACAACATTCTCTACAAAATCCATTTGTAATATTTTATCTTAAAAAGATTTTTTTTTTTGCCTCTGTTACCTATACACTTCTACTTTTAAAAATAATCTATCTTTTCCCATAACAACTTATTTTTTTAAAAAACAAATGATTTGGGTCTCTTTATCACGTGCTCCTATAAAACCTCTTCGATTTTCCAAAAATAATTGTTATCAACATTCATGAACAGTCATTTTCCATCGATTTATAGGCGAGTTTGACTAACAACTGATTTTAGGCTACGTTGTAGCTATGTCATGAGAACTCCCATTTTTCTCCCATAATCAACCAAGTGTGGAGAATTATGATTTTAGATTGTGTTGTATATGACTATTAATAACCTTTATTTTCTATCAGGTTTTGTGAATGTTGATTTTCCATCGATTAACAATCGACACCTTATTTTATGCCTACGTTGCAGTTATGTCATATGAATTCCCACTTTTCACCCATAATCAACCATGTCTTGAGAACTTTGATTTAGGATTGTGTTGTAGATGACTATTAGGATCATTTATTTTTCTATCAGTTTTTGTGAATGTTGAATTTTCATCGATTTAATGTTAGGTTCGTTGAACACCTGATTGTAAGGCTACATTGCTGCTATGTCATGTGAACTCCCATTTTTCACCCATAATCAACCATGTTTGTTGAACTTTGATTTAGGATTCTGTAGTAAATGACTATTAGGATCCTTTATTTTATATCGCCTTTTGTGAACATTGATTTTCAATCGATTTACTGTGAAGTTTGTCTAACACCTGATTTTAAGGCTACATTGCAGCTGTGTCATGTGAACTCCTATTTTTCACCCATAATCAACCAGGTTTGGAGAACTTTGATTTTAGATTGTGTTGTAGATGACTATTAGGAACCTTTATTTTCTATCGATTTAATGTCGAGTTCGATGAACACCTGATTTTAAGGCTACATTGCAGTTGTATGATGTGAACTCCTATTTTTCGCCCATAATCATCAAGGTTTGGAGAACTTTGATTTTAGATTGTGTTGTATATGACTATTAATAAACTTTATTTTCTATTAGTTTTTGTGAATGTTGAACTTCAATAGATTTAATGTCGATTTCGACGAACACTTGATTTTAAGGCTACGTTGCAGTTGTGTCATGCATACTCCCATTTTTCACCCATAATCAACCATGTTTGGAGAACATTGATTTAGGATTGTGTTGTAGATGACTATTAGGGTCCTTTATATTATTTCGCCTTTCGTGAAAGTTGATTTTCGATCGATTTACACCTAAGTTTCTCTAACACTTGATTTTATGGCTACATTGCAGTTGTATGATGCGAACTTCAATTTTTCAACCATAATCATCAAGAATTGGAGAAATTTGATTTTAGATTGTGTTGTATGTGTCTATGAATAAATTTTATTTTCTATTAGTTTTCATGAATGTTGAATTTCAATAGATTTAATGTCAAGTTCGATGAACACTTGATTTTAAGGCTACGTTGCAACTATGTCATGAGAACTCCCATTTTTCACCCATAATCAACTAAGTTTGGAAAAGTTTGACTTATTATTCTGTTGTAGATGACTATTAAAAATGTTTCTTTATTGTCAGTTTTCTTGAATGTTGAATTTCCATCAATTTAATGTCAAGTTCGACGAACACTTGACTTTAAGGGTACATTGCAGTTGTGTCACAGGAACTTCCATTTTTCACTCATAATTTACTATGTTTGGAGATCATTGATTTATGAATGTGTTGTAGATGACTAGAAGGATTCCATATTTTTATCGCCTTTTGTAAATATTGATTTTCGATCGAAGTACAACCAACTTTTTCTAACACCTGATTTTAATGGTACGTTGCAGCTGTGTCATGCAAGCTACAATTTTTCACCTATAATCATCAAGGTTTGGAAAAATTTCATTTTAGATTTTGTTCTAGATGACTATAAAGTACCTTTATATTCTATTTGTTTTCATGCATGTTAAATTTCCATCGATTTAAAGTCGAGTTCAGCGAACACCTGATTTTAAGACTATGTTCCAACTATGTCACACGATCTCCCATTTCACCCAAAATCAACCATGTTTGGAGAACTTTGATTTATAATTATGTTGTAGATGGCTATTAGGATACTTTATTTTATATCGCCTTTCGTGAAAGTTGATTTTTGATCGATTTACAACCAAGTTCATCTAACATCTGATTTTAAGGCTACATTGAAACTATGTGAAGCAAACTCCCATTTTTCACCAATAATCAACCAGGTTTGGAGAACTTTGATTTTACATTGCATTGTAGATGACTATTAAGAACCTTTATTTTCTATCGGTTTTCACGAATTTTGAATTTTCATCGATTTAATGTCGAGTTCATTAAAGACCTTATTTTAAAGCTACGTTGCATTTGTGTCATTTGAACTCCCATTTTTCACACATAATCATCAAGGTTTGGAGAAATTTGATTTTAGATTGTGTTGTAGATGACTCTATAAGTATCCTTTATTTTATATCGCCTTTTGTGAACGTTGATTTTCGATCGAATTATAGCCAAGTTCGTCTAACAATTGATTTTAAGGCTACGTTATAGCTATGTCATGCGAAGAACCAGCTTTGACCTATAATCAACCATATTAGGAGAAATTTGATTTAAGATTGTGTTCTAGATGATTATTAGGATCCTTTATTTTATATCGCATTAAGTGATCTTTGATTTTTGATCGATTTATAGCCAAGTTCGACTAACACCTTATTTGAAGGCTACGTGGCAGTTGTGTCATTCGAACTCCCATTTTTCACCCATAATCAGCTTTGGAGAAGTTTGATTCTAGATTGTGTGTTAGATGAATATTAAGAACCTTTATTTCCTATCAATTTTTGTGTATGTTGAGTTTCCATCGATTTAATGTTGAGTTCGGAAAACACCTGATTTTAAGGATACGTTTTAGCTGTGTCACGCGAACTCCCACTTTTCACCCATAATCAACAATGTTTGGAGAACTTTTATTTAGGACTGTGTTGTAGATAACTATTAGGATCCTTTATTTTGTATCACCTTTCATGAATGTTGATTTTTGATCGATATACAGCCAAGTTCAGCTAACACCTGATTTTAAGGCTACATTGTAGCTGTGTCATTTGAACTCCCATTTTCTAGCCATAATCAAACAGGTTTGGAGAATTTTGATTTTAGATTTTTTTGTATACGACTGTTAAGAACCTTTATTTTCTATCTATTTTTTTGAATGTTGAATTTCTATTATTTAATATCGAGTTCAGCGAACACCTAATTTTAAGGCTACATTACAGCTATGTCACATGAACTCCCACTTTTCACCCATAATCAACAATGTTTTGAGAACTTTGATTTAGGATTGTGTTGTAGATAACTATTAGTATTTTGCATTGCCTATCGTGAATGTTGATTTTCAATCAATTTAAAAACTAAGTTTGTCTACCACTTAGTTTTCAGGCTATGTTGCAGCTGTGTCATGCAAACTCCCATTTTTTACCCATAATCAACCATGCTTGAACTTTAATTTTAGATTGTGTTGTAGACAACTATTAGGAACCTTTCTTTTCAATTGGCTTCTTTGAATGTTTATTTTCCATTTATTTACAAACGAGTTCGGCTAACACCTGATTTAAGGCTAAGTTGCAGTTGTGTCATGCAAACCCCCATTTTAAACCCCTAATCAACCAAGTTTGAAGAATTTTAATTTTATATTTTATTGTATATGTCTATAGGAACCTTTATTTTTATCGGCTTTCATGAACGTTGATTTTTCATCAATCTTGCATGTTGGTGAAAAAATAAATTTTGAAAAAATGGACGATCTGGGTCTACTCAGAATGACATGCTCTACAAAAACAATTTCTCAGATTGTTCTAAATAAAAATAAAAAATTGCCTATGTTAATTGTACTGCTTCTAATTTTGAAAAAGAATCTATCTTTTTCAAAAACACCTTACTTTTTTGAAAAAACCAATGATCTGGGTCTCTTTAGCACAGGAGCACCTAGAGAACCCATATCTTCAATTTTCCCCCTCAAAAATTGTTTCCTAGATTCTATTTTTTAGCGGTTATTGCATGGTGGTGAAAAATCAGTGTTTTGGAAAACATATAATTTGAGTTTACGCAGAATGACATTCTCTACGAAACCCATTTCTTAGATTTTTATTGAGAAGACTCAAAAAATTGGCCTCTATACCTCTACTACTATTTTTCAAAAAAATCTATAGTTTTCAAAACCAAATTTTTTTTTTTGAAAAAGTAGACTATCTGGGTCTCTTTTTAGCACATGAGCACTTGCAAAATTGTTTCGTAGATTATATTTTTTAGGGGTTCTTGCATGTTGGTGAAAAATCAGTTTTTCGAAAAATGGACGATCTGGGTGTACATGGAATGACATTTTCTATAAAACCCATTTCTATGTTTTTTTTTAAGAAGATTCAAAAGATTTGCATATGTTACCTCTACTACTTTTACTTTTCAAAAAAATATCGTTTTCAACAACTTATTTTTTGAAAAACGGGTGATCTGGTCTCTTTACCACACGAGCACTTAGAAAACTCATATCTTCGATTTTTCCAAATAAAATTGTTTTGTAGAGTCTATTTTTGAGGGTTTTTGCATGTTGGTGAAAAAATTCATTTTTCAAAAACGGGACAAATTGGGTACTCAGAACAACATTCGCTACAAAACCCATTTCTCAGAATTTTCTTAAGAATATTCAAAAAAATTACCTCTGTTACATATGATTCAAAAAAATCTACCTTTTTCAAAAACAACCTATTTTTTTAAAAAATGGACCATTTGGGTCTCTTTAGCACACGAGCCTCTACAAAACCCATATCTTCGAATTGTCCCAAAACGGATGATCTGAGTCTACTCAGAATGACATTCTCTACAAAATCCATTTCTCAGATTTTTATTTAAAAGATTAAAAAAATTTGCTCGTGTTACCCTGTACTACTTCAACTTTCAAAAATAATTCATCTTTTTCAAAAACAACTTATTTTTTCAAAAAGCGGACGATCTAGGTCTCTTTAGCACACAAGTACCTACAAAACCCATATCTTCGTTTTTTGCAAAAAAATATTGTTAACAACTTTCATGAACGTTGATTTTCCATCGAGTTACAAACGAGTTTGGATAACAGCTGATTTTAGGTTACGTTGTAGCTGTTTTATGCAAACTCCCATTTTTTTCCCATAATCAATCAAGTTTGGACAATTTTGATTTTAGATTGTGTTGTATATGACTATTCAAAACCTTTATTTTCTATCGGGTTTTGTGAATATTGATTTTCCATCGATTTACAGTCGAGTTTGCATAACTCCTGATTTTATGCTTACATTGCAGATATGCCATGAGAACTCCCATTTTTCTTCCATAATCAATGAAGTTTGGATAACTTTGATTTTAGATTGTGTTGTACATGACTATTAGGAACCTTTATTTTCTATTGATTTCAAAGTAAGTTTGGCTAACACCTGATTTCAAGGCTACGTTCCCACTATTTCATGCAAATTCTCATTTGTGACGCATAATAAATCAGGTTTGGAGAACTTTGATAAGAAATTATTTTGTAGATGACTATACGGATCCTTTATTTTATATCGCCCTTCGTGAATGTTTATTTTTGATTGATTTACAACCAAGTTCGTCTAGCACATCATTGTAAGGATACATTGCAGTTGTGTCATGCGAACTCCCATTTTTCACCGATAATCAACTAGGTTTGGAAAAGTTTAATTTTAGATTGTGTTGTAGATGACTATTAAGAAGCTTTATTTTCTATATATTTTTCTCAATGTTGAATTTCCATCGATTTAATGTTGAGTTCGACAAACACGTGATTTTAAGGCTACATTACAATTATGTCACACAAACTCCAATTTTTCACCCATAATCAGCCATGTTAGGAGAACTTTTATTTAGGATTATATTGTAAATGATTATTAGGATCCTTTATTTTATATCGCCTTTCGTGAACATTGATTTTCGATCGATTTATAGCCAAATTCCTCTAACAAATGATTTTAAGGCTACATTGCACATGTCATGCGAACTCCTATTTTTCAACTATAATCAACCAGGTTTGGAGAAATTTGATTTTTGATTGTATTGTAGATGAATATTAAGAACCTTTTATTTTCTATCAATTTTCGTGAATGTTGAATTTCCATCGATTTAATGTCGAGTTAGACAAACACCTAATTTTAAAGCTCTGTTGTAGAAGTGTCAACCACACTCCCATTTTGGAGAACTTTGATTTAGGATTGTGTAGATGACTATTAGGATCCTCTATTTTATATCACCTTTCGTGAACGTTGATTTTCAATCGATTTACAGCTAAGTTTGTCTAACATCTGATTTTAAGGCTACGTTGCAAATCTGTCACACAAACACCTATTTTTGACCCATAATCAACCAAGTTTGGAGAAGTTTGATTTTAGATTGTGTTGTATATGACTATTAAGAACCTTTATTTTCTATCGGTTTTTGTCAATGTTGAGTTAAGCAAACACCTAATTTTAAGGCTACATTGCAGCTGTGTAACACAAACTCCAATTTTTCACCCATAATCAACCATGTTTGGAGAGCTTTGATTTAGGATTGTATTATAGATGAATATTAGGATCGTTTAGTTTATATCGCCTTTCATGAACACTGATTTTCGATCGATTTATAGCCAAGTTCATCTTACACATGATTTTAAGCCTACGTTATAGCTATTTCATGCGAACTCCCATTTATAACCCATAATCAACCAAGTTTGGAGAAGTTTGATTTTGGATTGTTGTAAATGATTATTAAGAACCTTTATTTTCTATCAAATTTTGTGAATGTTGAATTTCCATCGATTTAATGTCGAGTTCGATGAACACCTAATTTTAAAGCTACATTGTAATTGTGTTACGTGAACTCCAATTTTTCATCCACAATCAACATTGTTTGGAGGACTTTGATTTAGGATTGTGTTGGAGATGACTATTAGGATCATTTATTTTATATTGTCTTTCGTGAATGTTGATTTTAGATCAATTTACAGCCAAGTTCGTCTAACACTTGATTTTAAGGCTACGTTTGTAGCTATGTTATGTAAACTCCCTTTCTTCACCCATAATCAACCATTTTTGGGGAACTTTGATTTAGGATTGTATTGTAGATGACTATTAGGGTCCTTTATTTTTTATATCACCTTTCATGAACATTTTTGATCGATTTATAGCCAAGTTCGTCTAACACCTTATTTTAAGGCTAAATTAAATTTATGTCATGTGAACTCCAATTTTTCATCCATAATCATCAAGGTTTGGAGAACTTTGATTTTAGACTATGTTATAAATGAGTATTAAGAACCTTTATTTTCTATCGGTTTTCATGAATGTTGAATTTCCATCGATTTAATGTCGAGTTTGGTGAACACCAGACTTTAACGCTACATTGCTGCTGTGTCACGTGAACTCCCATTTTTCACCCATAATCAACAATGTTTGGAGAACTTTGATTTAGAGTTGTCTTGTAGATATCTATTAGAATCCTTTATTTTGTATCGCCTTTCGTGAACATTGATTTTTGATCGATTTACAGGCAAGTTTGTTTAACACCTTATTATAGCGTTACGTTGCAGCTGTGTCATGTGACCTCCCATTTATCAACCAGGTTTGAAGAAATTTGATTTTAGATTGTGTTGTAGATGACTATTAAGAACCTTTATTTTCTATCGATTTTCATGAATGTTAAATTTCTATCGATTTAATGTCGAGTTTGGCAAAGACCTGATTTTAAGGCTACATTGCATTTGTGTCATGCGAACCCCCATTTTCATCTATAATCTACCATTTTTGTAATATTTTGATTTAGGTTTGTGTTGTAGATGACTATTAGGTTCCTTTATTTTATATATCCTTTCATAAACATTGATTTTCAATCAATTTAGATCCAAGTTTGTCTAACACCTGATTTTAAGGCTACATTGCAGATGTGTCATTCAAACTTCCAATTTTTACCCATAATCATCAAGGTTTGGAGAAATTTGATTTGAGATTTTGTTGTAGATGACTATAAGGATCCTTTATTTTATATCACCTTTTGTGAACGTTGATTTTTTATTGAAGCACAGCCAAGTTCGTCTAACACTTGATTTTAAGGCTATGTTGTAACTTTGTCATGCACACTCCCTTTTTTCACCAATAATCAACCAGGTTTGCAGAAGTTTGATTTTATATTGTGTTGTAGATGACTATTAAGAACCTTTTTTTTCTATCAATTTTCGTGAATGTTGGATTTCCATCAATTTAATGTCGAGTTGACCGAACACCTGATTTTATGGCTACATTGTAGCTATGTCATACGAACTCCCATTTTTCAACCATAACAAACATGTTTGGAGAACTTTGATTTAGGATTGTGTTATAGATGACTATTAGGATCATTTATTTCATATCAGATTTTGTGAAAGCTGATTTTCGATTGATTTATAGCGAAGTTCGGCTAACTCCTGATTTTAAGTCTATGTTGCAACTGGACATTCGATTTACCTTTTTTCACCCATAATCAACTAGGTTTGGAGAAGTTTGTCTTTAGATTGTGTTGTTAATGAATATTAAGAACCTTTATTTTCTATCGATTTTTGCGAATATTGAATTTCCATCGATTTAATGTAGAGTTCAATGAACACCTGATTTTAAGGCTACATTGCAGATGTGTCATGCAAATTCCCACTTTTCACCCATAATCAACAATTTTTAGAGAACTTTTATTTAGGACTGAGTTGTAGATAGCTATTAGGATCCTTTATTTTGTATCACCTTTCATGATTGTTGATTTTCTATCAATTTATAGCCAAGTTCGGCTAGCACCTAATTTTAAGGCTATGTTGTTGTTGTGTCATTCGAACTCCCATTTTTCACCCATAATCAATCAAGTTTGGAAAATATTGATTTTAGATTGTGTTGTAGATGACTATTAAGAACCTTTATTTGCTATTGATTTTTCTTAGTGTTGAATTTCCATCGATTTAATGTCGAGTTTGGCAAACACCTAATTTTAAGGCTATGCTGCAGCTATGTCAACTGAACTCCCACTTTTCACCTATAATCAACAAATGTTGGAGAAATATTATTTATGATTGTGTTTTAGATAACTATTAGGATCCTTTCTTTTTTATCGCCTCTTGTGAACATTGATTTTTGATCGATTTACAACAAAATTCGGCTAACACCTGATTTTAAGACTACAATAATAAAGTAGCTTGGCAAAGCTTTGATTTTAGATTGTGTTGTAGATGACTATTAGGAACCTTTATTTTCCATCGATTTATAGTCGAGTTCCTCTGACACATCATTTTAAGGCTACATTACAGTTGTGTCATGCGAATTCTCATTTTTCACCCATAATCAACCATGTTTGAAGAACTCTAATTTTAGATTGTGTTGTAGACGGCTATTAAGAAACTTTTTTTTCAGTTAGCTTCTATGAATGTTGATTTTCCATCTATTTATAGATGAGTTCGACTAATAACCCCGATTTTTAACCCATAATCAACCAAGTTTGAAGAACTTTAATTTTAGATTGTGTTGCATATGACTATTAGGAACATTGGTTTTTCATCAATCTTGCATGTTTGTGAAAAATTAGTTTTTCAAAAAATTGACTATCTGGATCTACTTAGAATGACATTCTCTAAAGAACCCATTTCTCAAATTTTTCGTCAAAAAAAATAAAAATTTGCCTCTATTACCTCTACTACTTCTAATTTTCAAAAAAATCTATCTTTTTCAAGAACAACTTATTTTTTTAATAAACGGACAATCTAGTTCTCTAGCACAAGAGCACCTACAAAACCCATACTTTTGATTTTTTCCAAAAAAAATTGTTTCATAGATTTTATTTTTGAGGGGTTCTCTCATGTCGGTTAAAAATCAGTTTTACGAAAAGTAGACGATCTAGATCTACTCAGAACTACATTCTCTACAAAACCTATTTCTCAAATTTTTCTAAAGAAGTATAATTTTTTTTGCCTCTATTACCTCTACTACTACTTTTCAAAAAAACCTCTTTTTCAAAAACAATTTATTTTTTCAAATCATGGATGATCGGGGTTTTCTTTAGCACACGAGCACCTATGAAACCCATATCTTCAATTTTTCCCAAAAAAAATTGTTTCATAGATTCTATTTTTGATGGGTTCATGTATTTGGAGAAAATCAATTTTTCAAACAACAAACGACTAGGGTCTACTCCAAACGACATTCTCTACAAAACCCATTACTAAGATTTTTCTTAAGAAGATTCAAAAGATTGGAAACCATAATGACTCAGAGAATTATTTAAGTGCGAAAGATATAATAATTGTAAAACTGAAATTCAGGATACAATAGATGATTCCCTTTCTAGTCAAGTACTAGCCTTAACTTCTAAAGTACTTTAGAAACAATTAATTTAAGATTCTAAGATTATCCACAAGTGTTCATCCAAATAAAAGTCCTAACATACCTTGCGAGGTCAATCCAGAGTGTGTGTGTAAGCAACATCACCTTTCTCACAAATTGGAAACCCATTTATTCAGACCCTACACTACAGAAAGCAAACGAAAGCAAAGCGGGAAACTAACCTAAGAAAGCAGGAAAAACCAAAAGCAAAGAAAACCAAACTAGAAAGGAAACTAATCTAACTATATACAAAGGCCAGACTCCCGAGGAGCCTAAGACTTGAAATAATGCTTGAGGAATTGCCCATTGACTGGCAATGGGACATCCTCTCCGGTTAATGCCTTCAGTCTGAATGCATTTTCTCCAAGAATTTCTGAGATCTGATAGGGACCCTTCCATAGATTGTCAAACTTGTTGTGATCTCCTTTTTGTTCATGAGCCTTGTCCCAACATAGGACTAAATCCGAAATTCTAAATGCTTTTATCCTTGCTCGCCGAACAAACCATCTTTTTACGACACCTTGGTGCTTTGCGAAACCTCTACTATTTCTACTTTTCAAAAAAATCTAACTTTTTCAATAAAAACTTATTTTCTCAAAAAAACATGATCTGTTGGGTGTCTTTAGCACACGAGCACCTGCAAAACTCATATTTTCAATTTCTCCCAAAAAAATTGCCTCTGTCTACTGCTTCTACTTTTCAAAAAATATATTTTTCAACAACTTAGTTTTTCAAAATACGGAAAATCTTTGATTTTTCCAAAAAAAAAAATTCATAAAGTCTATTTTTCAGGGTTTTTGCATGTTGGTGAAAAATTAGTTTTTCGAAAACTGGACAAACTGGGTGTACACAGAACAACATTCTCTACAAAACTCATTTCTCATATTCTCCTTAAAAAGATTCAAAAAAATTGCCTCTATTACCTCTACTACTACTTTTCAAACAAATCTATCTTTTTCAAAAACAACTTTAACAAAAAAATAAAAATGGACGATCTAAGTCCCTTTAGCACACGAGCTTCTGCAAAACCAATATCTTCGATTTTCCCAAAAAAAATTGTGTCGTAGATTCTATTTTTGAGGGGTTCTTGCATGTCGGTGAATTTTTTGTTTTGCAAAAAATGGATGAACTGGGTGTACTCAAAACGACATTCTCTACAAAACCCATCTCTTAGATTTTTCTTAAAAGGAATCAAAAAATTTGCCTCTGTTACCTATATTGCTTCTCCTTTTAAAAATAATCTATTTTTTGCAAGAACAACATATTTTTTCAAAAAAATAGATGATCTGGGTCTCTTTAGCACACGAGCACCTACAAAATCCATATCTTTGATTTTTCCCAAAAGAAAATGTTATCAGCTATTATGAATGTTGATTTTCCATCAATTTACAGGCGAGTTTGGCCTACACCTGATTTTAAGCTACATTGTAGTTATGTCATGCGAACTCCCATTTTTCTACCCTAATCAACTAGGTTTGGAGAATTTTGATTTTAGATTGTGTTGCATATGACTATTAGGAATCTTTATTTTCTTTCGTGTTTTTTGAACATTGATTTTCCATCAATTTACAATCAAGTTTGCATAACACTTGATTTTATGACTACGTTGCAGCTATGTCATGCGAACTTCCATTTTTTACCCATAGTCAACCATCTTTGGAGAACTTTGATTTAGTATTATGTCGTAGTTGTGTCATGCGAACTCCCATTTTTCACCCATAATCAACAATTTTTGGAGAGCTTTGGTTTTATATTGTGTTGTAGATGCCTATTGGAAATGGTTATTTTCTATCGGCTTTCATGAATGTTGATTTTCAATCGATTTACAGTGAAGTTCAGCTAACACCTCATTTTAAGGCTATGTTGTAGCTGTGCCATGCGAACTCCCATTTTTCATCCATAATCAACTAAATTTGGAGAAATTTGATTTTAGATTGTGTTTTAAATGACTATTATGAACTTTTATTTTCTATCGGCTTTCATGAACATTGATTTTGCATCAATTTATAGTCAAGTTCGGCTAACATCTGACTTTTAGGCTACCTTGTAGTGTGTCATGCGAGCCCCCATTTTTCTTCCATAATCAACGAAGTTTGGATAAATTTGATTTTAGATTGTGTTGTAGATGACTATTAGGAAACTTTATTTTTTGTTTGCTTTTAGGAACATTGATTTTCCATCAATTTCTAGTCAAGTTCGGCTAACACCTGATTTTATGGCTACGTTGTAGGTATTTCATGCTAACTCCAATTTTTCACCCATAATCAACTCTGTTTGAGAACTTTTATTTTACATTGTTTTTTAGATGACTATTAGGAACCTTTATTTTCTATCAGCTTTCTTGAACATTGATTTTTCATGGATTTACAACAAAGTTCAGCTAACACCTGATTTTAAGGCTACATTGTAGTTGTGTCATGCGAACTCCCATTTTTCACTTATAATCAACAATGTTTGAAGAAATTTGATTTTAGATTGTGTTGTAGATGACTGTTAGGAAACATTATTTCATATTGGTTTTCATGAACGTTGATTTTCCATCGATTTATAGACAAGCTAACAATTGAATTAAAGGTTGTGTTGCAACAGTGTCATTCGAACTCCCATTTCTTACCCAAAATCACCAAAGTTTGCTGAACTCCCATTTTTTACCCATAATCAACAAAATTTGGAGAACTTTGCTTTTCTATTGATTTACACTCGAGTTTGGTTGACAGCTGATTTTAAGGCTACATTATAGCTATGTCATGCGAACTCAAATTTTTCACCCATAATAAATTAAGTTTGAACAATTTTGATTTTATATTGTGTTGTAGATAACTATTAGGAACCTTTAATTTCTATCAGTTTTCATGAATGTTAATTTTTTATTGATTTACACCGGAATTCGGCTAACACCTAATTTTAAGGCTACACTTCAGCTATGTCATGTCATATCCTATTTTTCGACCATAATCAACCAAGTTTAGAGATTTTTCACTTTATATTATGTTTTACATAACTATTATGAACCTTTATATTCTATTGACTTTCATGAACTTTCATTTTCCATTGATTTATAGACAAGTTTGGTTAACACCTGATTTTAAGGCTACATTGGAATTGTGTCAAGCGAACTCCCAATTTTCATCCATAATCAATGAAGTTTGGAGAACTTTCATTTTAGATTGTGTTGTTATTGAATATCAGGAACCTTTACTTTCTATCGACTTTTGTGAATGTTGGTTTTCCATCAATTTACAGCTGAGTTTGGCTAACACCTAATTTAAGGCTACATTGCAGATGTGTCATACAAAATCCCATTTTTCACCCATAATTAACCAAATTTGGAGAACTTTGATTTTAGATTGTGTTGTAGATGACTATTAGGAACCTTTATTTTGTATCATCTTTCATGAACGTTGATTTTCCAACGATTTACAGCCGAGTTCAGCTAACGCCTAATTTTAAGGCTACATTACAATTGTGTCAAGTGAACTATATTTTTCACGCATAATAAACAATGTTTGGAGAACTTTGAATTAGCATTGTGTTGTAGATTACTATTAGGAACCTTTATTTTCTATTGGTTTTCATCAACATTTACTTTCCATCGATTTATATCTGAGTTCAAATAACACCTGATTTTAAGGCTACATTGCAGTTGTGTCATGCGAACTCCCATTTTTCACCCATAATCAATGTTTGGAGAACTTAGATTTAGGTTGTGTTGTCAATTACTATTAGTAACCTTTACTTTCTATCAACTTTCATAAACGTTTAATTTCTATTGATTTACAGTCTAGCTCGGCTAACACCTAATTTTAAGGCTAGGTTGTACTGTGTCTTTTGAACTCCCATTTTTCTCCCATAATCAACCATGTTTGGAGAGCATTGATTTTAGATTATGTTTCAGATTACTATTAGGAACCTTTATTTTCTATCAATCTTCATGAATTTTGATTTTCAATCGATTTACACTCAAGTTCATCTAACACCTGATTTTAAGGCTACGTTGAAACTCTATCATGCGAACTCCCGTTTTTAACCCATAATCAACAAAGTTTGGAGAACTTTTATTTTAGATTGTGTTGTAGATGATTATTAGGAACAGTTATTTTCTATCAGCTTTTGTGAATGTTTATTTTCAATCGATTTACAGCCGATTTTGGCTAACACTGGATATCAAAGCTACATTGTAGCTATGCCATGCAAACTCCCATTTTTCACCTATAATCAATAAAGTTTGGAGATATTTCACTTTAGATTGTGTTGTAGATGAATATTCAGAACCTTTATTTTCTATCGAATTTTGTGAACATTGATTTTCCATCGAATTACAACCAAGTTCGACTAACACCTGATTTTAAGGTTACGTTGCATTTGTTTCATGCGAACTCCCATTTTTCACCCTTAATAAACCAAGTTTGGAGAACTTTGATTTTAGATTGGTTTGTAGATTATGAGGTGTAAACAATCTCATTTTTATGATAAGTTAAATACCCTTCTTTGTTCTTACTCACCACTTTAGCCATGCCAATTTTTTTATTTTTAGAAGCAATAGTTGTCTACTTTTTATAAAATAGTATAAATCTTTATTTATCAAATTTATTGGAATTAGTTAACTAATGTTGATATAATGGTATAGGCTTTCAGTAATTGTACTAGACTTATGCAGGGTCCAACTTGAGTTTCTAACTCGGTTCCCAACTCGAATTCCCAATTCAGGTTCCCAACTCGGATTCCCAGCCCGGTTCCATGAGCATGGACCTTTAACCATGAACATGGACCCCGAACCCTGAACATGGACCCTGAACCCTAAACCTTGAACTCAAAAGCTAAACCCTAAATGTTGAGTCCAGACCCTAAACACTGAGCCCCTAATTGTGGACCTTTAATCCTGAACCCTGAACCCTGAACCTGGTCCCTAAAACCCCGAAGCCTAGACCCTTGACCTTGAACCCAAAACCTTAGACATTGGACCTTGAAACTTGAACCCTGGAGCCTGAACGCTTGCCATTAACAGCGAGCCTTTGACCCTCAACACTTGACCATTCACCCCAAACCCTTAACCCACGACCTTGAACCTAGAACCTCAAACCATAAACTCTAGACCATGAACCATGAACCCTGGACCCTGGACATTAAACCTTGAACCTTGACCCCAAACCCTCGATGCTCAACACTTGAACACAAACCTTGAACCTTGGACCCCGAACACTTGACCCTCGACCTTGAATCCTGAACCATTAACCTTGGACCCTAAATCTTGGACCTAGACCTGGACCCTGAACACTGGACCTAGACTCTTGGACCCTGAACTATGAGCATGGACACTGAACCCTTTTCCCTAGACTTTGAACCCTGAACCTCAAATCCATAACCCGAATCGTAGACCTTGAACCATGAACCCTAACCCTAAACCCAAAACCTTGGATCTTAGACCTTAAAACCTAAACCTAAACTGAGGACCCTAGACCCTAAACCTCAATTGTTAGACCATTAACCATGAACATGGGCCTCGAACCCTTAACCCTAGACCTTGAACCTTGAACTTAGACCCTAAACCCAGTACCCTAAACCCAAACCCTACACCCCTGTCATTGGACCCTGGACTTTGAACCCTGACCTTGGACATTAAACCCTAAATCCTCGACCTTGGACTCCAAGATGAGACCCATTTTTGGAATAGGAATTCAAATGGTTGAAGTTAGAGTGTCGAATGTTTGGGCGCCATAAATTTAAGTGTGCACAAATGAACGATTTGCTTTAAAGCTTTTTGTTAATTTTCTCTTTAAGGCTTTATGGCTCCACTCATAACCTTTATTATGTGTAACTACCAAAACAAGGATATGCTATTATGATATGCTTTGAATACTCTTCATCTATGTTCTTTGTGTTGTTACACTTTTTGATATGAATAATCAAATATCGCCAGTCTTATTTTGAGTCAATAGTTATGAGTAATGGAAGTACCATGAATGGATTTATTTTGAAGTTTCGACAGTACCACATGTGATTTCATCTAATCGTAGGAATGCTCGAGAGCTAGGCCACTCGAGGGATCTCATAGAGTAGATAAGTATTTTTATTGTTAATATTGTTACTTTCATTATGTACATCTTAAATTTAGATGAATTTTATTTTGTGTTGAGCTTATCATGTGTTCTTACAGGTTGTGGTTTTAAGTTTACAATCTTTATGATCTGTTTACATAGAAATTTTGGAGCACACACTCCTATTGTTAATTACAAGTTGTAAGTCTACTTTCAATTAGTAGTTAGTCGTTAGTAATTAGTTATCTTTATTTAATTTTGATAGTTTAACTGCAAGTGTTGTTTCTTAGGTAATTTACAAGTTTTCTAGCTTAACCAATTTTTTGCTTCCTAGTTTAATTTCTATTTTCAACCATTTAAAAAATTCAAAAAATCTTTCTAAAAGAGATGGCCAAATTATCCCTTATTGTATACAACCTAAAGACACTACCCGATCGACATATTTTTAACTAAAGTGTTAGGACCTATGACAACCTACCATAGATGACTATTAGGAGCCTTTATTTTCTATCGTCTTTCGTAAACATTGATTTTTAATCGATTTACTTTCGAGTTCAGTTAACACCTAATTTTAAGGCTACATTGTAGCTGTGTCATGCGAACTCCAATTTATCACCCATAATCGACCAAGTTTCAAGAAATATTATTTTGGATTGTGTTGTAGATAACTATTATGAACCTTTATTTTCTATCGGCTTTCATGAACATTTATTTTTGATCGATTTATAGCTGACTTCGGCTATCTCCTAATTTTAAGGCTCCATTGCACCTATGCCATTCGAACTCCCATTTTCCACCCATAATCAACAAATTTTAGAGAACTTTGGTTTTAGATTGTGTTGTAGATGACTATTACAAACCTTTATTTCTATCAACTTTTGTGAATGTTGATTTTGAATCAATTTACAACTGAGTTCGGCTAACACCCAATTTTAAGGCTATGTTGCAGCCATGTCTTGTGAACTCCAATTTTTATCCCATAATCAACCAAGTTTAAAGAACTTTGATTTTAAATTGTATTCTAGATGACTATTATGAACCTTTATCTTCTATAAGCTTTTGTGAACATTGATTCTCCACTAATTTACAGCCAAATTCGGCTAACACCTGATTTTAAGGCGACATTGAAGCTATTTCATGCAAATTCCCATTTCTCACCCATAATCAATCAAGTTTTGAGAACTTTGATTTTTTAGATTTACTTTACAGCTGTGTCACACAAACTCCCACTTTTCACCCATAATCAACAATGTTTGGAGAACTTTGATTTAGGATTGTGTTGTAGATTACTATTAGTATCCATTATTTTATATCGCCTTTCGTAAATGTTTATTTTCGATCGATTTACTTCCAAGTCTGTCTAATACTTGATTTTAAGGCTACATTGCAGTTGTGTAATGCAACTGGGTCTCTTTAGCACACAAGCACTTGTGAAACCTATATCTTTGATTTTTCCCAAGAAAAAAATCTTCATAGATTCTATTTTTGATGGGTTCATGCATTTGGAGAAAAAATAGTTTTATGAACATTAGACGATTTGGGCCTACTCAGAACAATATTCTCTACAAAACCCATTTAGCAAAACCCATGTCTTTGATCTAGGTATCTTTAGCACACGAGCACCTACAAAACCCATATCTTTGATTTTTCCAAAAAAACTTATTTCGTAGAGTCTATTTTTTAGGGTTCTTGCATGTTGGTGAAAAATCAATTTTTCGAAAAATGGACAAACTAGGTCTACTGAAACTAAAATTCCCTACAAAATCCATTTCTCATATTTTTCTTAAGAAGATTAAAAAAATTTGCCTCTATTACCTCTACTACTTCTAGTTTTCCAAAAAATCTATGTTTTTCAATAACAACTTAGTTTTTCAAAAAATGGAGAATCTGGGTCCCCTTAGCACACAAGCACCTGCAAAACCCATATCTTCGATTTTTCCCTAAAAAAATTCTTTCGTAGATTCTATTTTTGATGGGTTCTTGCGTTTGGTGAAAATTCAGTTGTTTGAAAAATTGACGATCTGCATCTACTTGGAAAGACATTTTCTACAAAACCTATTTCTCAGATTTTTCCTAAGAAGGTTCAAAATTTTTGCGTCTATTACCTCTACTACTACTTTTCAAAAAAATCTATTTTTTTTCAAAAATAACTTATAATTTTTTAAAAACACGGATGATTTGGGTCTCTTTAGCACACGAGGCCCTACAAAACCGATATCTTTAATTTTTTAGAAAAAAAAATGTTATGTAGATTCTATTTTTGACGAGTTCTTGCATGTTGCTGAATAATAAGCTTTACGAAAAATGGAAGATCTGGGTCTACTCAGAACGACATTCTCTACAAAACCCATTTCTCATATTTTTCTTAAAAGGATTCAAAAATTTTGCCTCTTTTACATCAACTGCTTCTACTTTTCAAAAGAATCTCTCTTTTTCTAGAACTACTTTTTTTTTTTTTAAAGGGACAATCTAGGTTTCTTTAGCACACGAACACCTATTAAACCCATATCTTCGATTTTTCCCAAAAAATATTGTTATGAGTATTCATGAACGTTTATTTTCCATCGATTTAAAAGCGAGTTTGGCTAACACCTGATTTTAGGCTACATTATAGTTGTGTCATGTGAACTCCCATTTTTCTCCCATAATCAACAAAGTTTGGAGAATTATGGTTTTAGATTGTGTTGTATATGACTATTAGGAACCTTTATTTTCTATCGGATTTTGTGAACATTGATTTTCCATACATTACAGTTCACTTCACATAACACCTGATTTTATGCCTACATTGCAGCTATGTCATGCAAATTCCCATTTGTCACCCATAATCAACCATGTTTTGAGAACTTTGATGTAGAATTGTGTTGTAGATGACTATTAGGATCCTTTATTTTCTATTGATTTTTCGTGAATGTTGGATTTCTATCGATTTTATGTCAAGTTCGGTGAACACCTAATTTTAAGGCTACATTGCAGCTATGTCATGCGAACTCCCATTTTTCACCCATAATCAACCATGTTTGTAGAACTTTGATTTACGATTGTGTTGTAAATGACTATTAGGATCCTTTATTTTATATCGCCTTTTATGAACGTTGATTTTCAATCGATTTACAGCCAAATTCATCTAACACTTGATTTTAATGCTACATTGCAGATTTGTCACGTGAAATCCTATTTTTCACCTATAATCAACCATGTTTTGAGAAGTTTGATTTTAGATTGTGTTGTAGATGACTATTAAGAACCTTTATTTTGTATCAATTTTTGTGAATGTTGAATTTCCATCAATTTAATGTCGATTTCGGTGAACACTTGATTTTAAGGCTACATTGCAGCTGTGTCATGCAAACTCCCATTATTCATCCACAATCAACCATGTTTGGAGAACATTGATTTAGGATTTTGTTCAAGATGACTATTAGGATCCTTTATTTTATATCACCTTTAATGAATGTTGATTTTTGATTGATTTATAACCAAGTTTGTCTAACACATGATTTTAAGGCTATGTTTTAGCTATGTCATCCAAATTCCAATTCTTCCCCAATAATCAACCATGTTTGGAGAACTTTGATTTTAGATTGTGTTGTAGATTACTATTAAAAACCTTTATTTTCTATCGGTTTTTGTGAATGTTGAATTTCCATCGATTTAATGTCGAGTTCAGCAAACACCTAATTTGAAGGCTACGTTGCATCTGTGTCACGTGAACTCCCATTTTTCACACATAATCAACCATGTTTTGATAAATTTGATTTTGCATTGTGTTGTAGATGACTATTAGGATCCTTTATTTTATATCTTCTTTCGTGAATGTTGTTTTTTCATCGATTTAGAGCCAAGTTTGTCTAACACTAGATTTTTAGGCTATGTTTAAGTAGTTTCATGTGAATCCCATTTTCCACCCATAGTCATCAACGTTTGGAGAAATTTGATTTTAGATTGTGTTGTAGATTACTATAAGGTTCCTTTATTTTATATTGCCTTTCATGAATGTTGGTTTTCAATCAAAGTATAGCCAAGTTCGTCTAACTCTTGATTTTAAGGCTACGTTGCAGTTCTGTCATGCGAACTACCATTATCAACCATGTTTGGAGAACATTGATTTAGGATTGTGTTCTAGATGACTATTAGGATCCTTTATTTTATACCACCTTTTGTGAATGTTGATTTTCAATCGATTTATAGTCAAGTTCAGCTATCACCTGATTTTAAGGCTACATTGCAGCTATGTCATTCAAACTCCCATTTTTCAACCATAATCAACTAGGTTTAGAGAATTTTGATCTTAAATTGTGTGTAAGATGACTATTAAGAACCTTGAGTATATATCTTTTTTTGTGAATGTTGAATTTCCATCGATTTAATGTCGAGTTTGTCGAACACTTGATTTGAAGGATACGTTGCATGTATGTCACGTGAACTCCCACTTTGCACCCATAATCAACAATGTTTGAAGAATTTTGATTTAGGATTGTGTTGGAGATAACTATTAGGATCTTTTATTTTGTATCAGTTTGCATAAACTTTGATTTTTGATAGATTTACAGCCAAGTTCGACTAACACCTATTTTTTAGGCTACCTTGCAGCTATGTCATTCGAACTCCTATTTTTCACCCATAATCAACAAGGTTTGGAGATCTTTGATTTTAGATTGTGTTGTAAATGATTATTAAGAACCTTTATTCTTTATCGATTTTTGTGAATGTTGAATTTCGATTGATTTATTTTCGAGTTTAGTGAACACCTGATTTTAAGGCTACATTGCAGCTATGTCATGTGAACTCCCACTTTTCACCCATAGTCAACAATGTTTGGAGAACTTTGATTAAGGATTGTGTTTTAGGTAACTATTGGTATCCTTTATTTTGCATTGCCTTTCTAGAACGTTGATTATCGATCAATTTTCATCCAAGTTTGTCTACCACTTAGTTTTAAGGCTACGTTGCACTTGTGTCATGCAAACTCCCTTTTTTTACCCATAATCAACGAGGTTAGGAGAACTTTGATTTGTAGATGACTATTAAGAACCTTTATATTCTATCAGTTTTTGTGAATGTTGAATTTCTATCGATTTAATGTTGAGTTTGGTGAACACTTGATTTTAAGGCTATGTTGCAACTATGTAATGTTGATTTAATGTTTTAGATGATTATTAGGATCTTGTATTTTATATTGCCTTTCGTGAATGTTGATTTTCATGGATTTACAACCATGTCCGTCTAACACCCTATTTCAAGTCTATGATAATCAACCAAAGCAGGAGACCTTTGATTTTTGATTGGGTTGTAGATGACTATTAGGAACCTTTATTTTCTATCGACTTTTGTGAACATTTATTTTCTATCGATTTACGGTCGAGTTTGGCTAACACCTGATTTTAAGGCTACATTATAGCTGTGTCATGCGAACTCCCATTTTTCCTGCATAATCATCTATTTTTGGAAAAAAAATGATTTTGGACTATGTTAGATCACTATTAGGAATATTTATTTTCTATCTTTCATGAACATTGATTTTCCATCGACTTACAATCGAGTTCAAGTAACACCTCAATTTAAGGCTATGTTATAACTATGTCATGCAAACTCCCATTTTTGACACATAATCAACCATGTTTGAATAACTTTAATTTTAGATTGTGTTGTAGAAAACTATTATGAACCTTTCTTTTCAATTGGTTTCTATGGATGTTGATGTTCCATCTATTTACAGAGGAGTTCATCTAAGACCTGATTTAAGGCTATGTTACAACTCTGTCATGTGAACCCCCATTTTTAACCCATAATCAATCGAGTTTGAAGAACTTTAATTTTAGATTGTGTGTATATGACTATTAGGAACCTTTATTTCTATCGGCTTTCATGAACGTTGATTTTTCAAAAAATGGACGATCTGAATCTACTCAGAACAACATTCTCTAAAAAATTCATTTACCAGATTTTCTGAAGAAAATTTTTTAAAAATGACACTATTAACTCTACTACTTGTTATTTAAAAAAAAAAAATTATCTTTTTCGAGAACAACTTATTTTTTTGAAAAAGTGTACGATCTGGGTCTCTTTAGCACACGAGCACCTACAAAACCCATACTTCGATTTTTCCCCAAAAAAAAAAATCGTAGATTCTATTTTTCAAGGGTTCTTGCATGTTGGTGAAAAATTAGTTTTTCGAAAAACAGATGATTTGGGTCTATTCACAATGACATTTTCTACAAAACCCATTTCTCAAATTTTTCTTAAGAAAAATTAAAAAAACTGCCTTTGTTATCTCTTTTGCTTCTACTTTTCAAAATAATCTAGTTTTTCAAGAAAACAATATATTTTTTCAAAAAACGGATGATGTAGGTCTCTTTAGCACCCGAGCACCAACAAAAGGCATAGAATGTTGATTTTCCATCATTTTAATAGGCGAGTTTGGCTAACACCTGATTTTAGGCTATATTGTACCTATGTTATGCAAACAAACATTTTTCTCCCATAATCAACCAAGTCTGGAGAATTTTAATTTTACATTGTGTTGTATATGACTATGAGGAACCTTTATTTTCTATCGGATTTTGTGAACGTTGATTTTCCATCGATTTATAGTCAAGTTCGCGTAACACCTAATTTTGTGCCTACATTACAGTTATGTCATGCGAAGTCCCATTTTTCACCCATAATCAACCATGTTTGGAGAACTTTGATTTAGGATTGTGTTGTAGATGACTATTAGGAACCTTTATTTTCTATCGACTTTCATGAACATTTATTTTCCATCGATATACAACAAAGTTCAAATAACACTTGATTTTAGGGCTACATTGAAATTGTGTCATGCGAACTCCCATTTGTCACCCATAATCAACAAAGTTTGGAGAGCTTTAGTTTTATATTGTGTTCTAGATGCCTACTAGGAACGTTGATTTTCTATCGGCTTTCGTGAATGTTGATTTTCTTGTAGTTGTACCATTCGAAATACAATTTTGAACCCACAATCAACCAATTTTGGAGAGCTTTGATTTTATATTGTGTTGTAGATGGCTATTAGAATCTTTATTTTATATCAACTTTTGTGAATGTTTATTTTTTATTGATTTATTGTTGAGTTCGACTAACACCTGATTTTAATGCTACATTGCAGCTTTGTCATGCATACTCCCATTTCTCACCAATAATCAACCATGTTTTGAGAACGTTGATTTAGGATTGTGTTGTAGATAATAATTAGAAACCTTTATTCTTTATCGACTTTCGTGAATGTTTATTTTCCTTGAATTTACTGTCGAGTTTGGCTAACACTTGATTTAACAAAAACCAATACAAAATACAGGTTCTTAATAGTCATCTATCACACAATCTAAAATCAAATTTCTCCAAACTTGGCTGATTATGGGATAAAAACATGGAGCCTGTATGACACAACTGTAATGTAGCCTTAAAATTAGGTGTTAGATGAACTTGGCTGTAAACTGATCGAAAATCAATGTTCACAAAGGGTGATATAAAATAAAGGATCCTAAAAGGCATCTACAACACAATCCTCAAACAATGTTCTCCAAGCATGGTGTATTATGGGTTAAAAATGGGAGTTCGCCTAACACAGCTGTGACGTAGCCTTAAAATCAGGTGTTAGATGAACTTTGCTATAAATTGATCGAAAATAAACGTTAACAAAAGACAATATAAAATAAAGGATCCTAATAGTCATCTACAACACATTCCTAAAACAAAGTTCTCAAAACATTGTTGATTATGGGTGAAAAGTGGGAGTTCGCATGACATAGGTGTAATGTAGCCTTAAAATTAGGTGTTCACCGAACTCGACATTAAATTGATGGAAATTCAACATTCACAAAAATATATAAAAAATAAAGGTTCTTAATA
Organism: Sequoiadendron giganteum; assembly: GCA_007115665.2. Classification (NCBI taxonomy): domain Eukaryota; kingdom Viridiplantae; phylum Streptophyta; class Pinopsida; order Cupressales; family Cupressaceae; genus Sequoiadendron; species Sequoiadendron giganteum. The sequence continues at coordinate 321,854,123 of CM021105.1, forward strand.
GTCATCTACAACACAATCAAAAATCAAACTTCTTCAAACTTGCTTGTTTATGGTTGAAGAATGGGTGTTTGCATGATATAGCTACAATGTAGAACTAGAATAAAGTGTTAGACATACTTGGCTTGAAATCAATAAAAAATCAACGTCCACGAAAGACGATAAAAAATAAAGGATCCTAGTAGTCATCTACAACATAATGCTAAATGAAAGTTCTCCGAACATTGTTGATTGTGGTTGAAAAATGTGAGTTTGCATGACACAACTGCAACGTAGCCTTAAAAATAGATGTTCATCGAGCTCGACTTTAAATCAATGGAAATTCAACATTCATGAAAACTGATGGAAATAAAGGTTTTTAATAGTCATCTACAACACAAACTAGAATCAAAGTTCTTTAAACCTAGTGTATTATAGGTAAAAAATGGGAGTTTGCATGACATAGCTGCAACGTAGCCTTAAAATTAGGTGTTAGACAAACTTGGTTGTAAATAGATCGAAAATCAACATTCACAAAAGGTGAGATAAAATAGAGGATTCTAATAGTCATCTAAAACACAATCCTAAATCAATATTTGCATGACATAGCTGCAACATAGCCTTAAAATTATGTGTTAGATGAACTTGGTTGTAAATCGATTGAAATTTAACATTCACGAAAGGAAATATAAAATAAAGAATCCTAATAGTCATCCACAACACAATAGTAACTCAAAGTTCACAAAACATAGTTGATTATGGCTGAAAAAATGGGAGTTCGTGTAACACAACTATAAAGTAGCCTTAAAATCAGGTGTTCATCAAAGTCAACATTCAATCGATAGAAAATAAAGGTTCTTAATAGTCATCTAAAACACAATCTGAAATCAAAGTTATCCAAACTTGGTTGATGATGGGATAAATATGGGAGTTCACATGACACAGATGCAATGTAGCTTTAAAATCAGGTGTTAGACGAACGTGGCTATAAATCGATCGAAAATCAACGTTCAAGAAAGACGATACAAAATATAGGATGAAATAGTCATCTACAACACAATCCTAAATCAATGTTTTCCAAACATGGTTGATTATGGGTGAAAAATGGGAGTTTGTGCGACATAGCGGCAAAGTAGCCTTAAAATCAATTTTTTCACCGAATTCGAAATTAAATCGATGAAAATTCAACATTCAAGAAAACCAATAGAAAATAAAGGTTCTTAATAATCATCTACAACACAATCGAAAATCAAATTTCTCTAAACCTAGTTGATTATAGGTGAAAAATGGGAGTTTGCATGACACAACTGCAAAGTAGCCTTAAACCTAGGTGTTAGACGAACTTGGCTTTAAATCGTTCAAAAATCACCATTCATGAAAGAAGATACAAAATAAAGGATCCTAATAGTCATCTACAACATAACCATGAGTCAAAGTTCTTCAAACATGGTTGATTATGGGTGAAAAATGGGAGCTTATGTGACACAACAACAATCTAGCCTTTAAAATAAGGTGTTTACCGAACTCAACTTTCAATCGACGGAAATTCATTATTAGAAAACACGAATAGAAATTAAAGGTTCCTAATCCTCATCTACAACATAATTTAAAATCAAACTTCAACAAACCTGGTTGATTATGGGTGAAAAATGGGTGTTCGCATGACAGAGCTGCAAAGCCTTAAAATCTGGTGTTCGCCAAACTCAACATTAAATAGATTGAAATTAAACATCCACAAAAGCCAATAGAAAATAAAGATTCTTAATACTCATCAACAACAAAATCTAAAATCAAAGTTCTCCAAACCTAGTTGATTATGGGTGAAAAATGGGTGTTCGCATTACATAGTTGCAACTTAGCCTTAGAATTAGGTGTTGATGAAGTTGGATGTAAATCGATCAAAAAACAACGTTCACGAAACACGATAAAAAATAAAAGACCCTAATAGTCATCTACAACATAATTTTAAATCAAAGCTCTCCAAACATCGTTGATTATGGGTGGAAAATGGGAGTTTGCATGACATAGCTATAATGTGGCCTTAAAATTAGGTGTTTTTTTCGAACTCAATATTAAATCGATAGAAATTCAACATTCACGAAAATTAATAGAAAATAAAGGTTCTTAATAGGCATCTACAACACAATCTAAAATCAAACTTCTCCAAACTTGGTTAATTATGGGTGAAGAATGGGAATTTCCGTGACATAGCTGCAATGTAGTTTTAAAACTAGGTGTTAGATGAATTTGGCTGTAAATCAATCAAAAATCAACGTTCACGAAAGGTGATACAAAATAAAGTATCCCAATAGTCATCTACAACACATTCCTAAAACAAAGTTCTCCAAACATGATCGATTATGGGTGAAAAATGAGAGTTCTTAGGACATAGTTGTAACGTAGCCTTAAAACTAAGTGTTAGACAAACTTGGCTGTAAATCGATCGAAAATCAACGTTCACGAAAGATGATATAGGATAAAGGATCCTAATAGTCATCTAGAACATAATCCTAAATGAAAGTTCTCTTAACATAGTTGATTATGGGTGAAGAATGGGAGTTCACATGACACAGCTGTTCGGCAAACTCGACATTAAATCGATGGAAATTCAACATTCACGAAAATCTATAATAAATAAAGGTTCTTTATAGTCATCTACAATTAAATCTAAAATCAAACTTCTCCAATCTCGGTTGATTATGGGTTAAAAATGGGAGTGTGCACGACATTCATGCAAAGTAGCCATAAAATCATCTGTTAGATGAACTTGGTTGTAAATCGATCAAAAATCAATGTTCACGAAAGGCGATATAAAATATAGGACCCTAATATTCACCTACAACTCAATCCTAAATCAAACTTCTCCAAACATGTTTGATTATGGGTGAAAAATGGGAGTTTGCATGACATAGTTGCAATGTAGCATTAAAATCACATGTTCATTGTACTAGACATTAAATCATTGGAAATTCAACATTCACGAAAACCAATAGAAAATATAGGTTCTTCATAGTCATCTACAACACAATCAAAAATCGAACTTCTCCAAACTTGGTTGATTATGGGTGAAGAATGGGAATTCACATGACATAGCTACAATGTAGCCCTAGAATCAAGTGTTAGACGATCTCGGCTGCAAATGAAATGAAAATCAACTTCACGAAAGGGGATATAAAAAAAAAGGATCCCAATAGTCATGTGCAATTCAATCCTAAATCAAAGTTCTCCAAACATGGTTGATTATGGGTGAAAAATGGGAGTTTACGTGATATAGCTACAACATAGCTTTAAAATCGGGTGTTCACTAAACTCGACATGAAACCGATGGAAATTCAACATTGATGAAAACTGATAGAAAATAAAAGTTTTTAATAGTCATCTACAACACAATCTAAAACAAAAGTTCTTCAAACCTAGTGGATTATGGGTGAAAAATGGGAGTTTGCATGACATAGCTACAACGTAGCCTTAAAATTAGCTGTTAGATGAATTTTTGCAGTAAATCGATCGAAAATCTATGTTCAGAAAAGGCAATATAAAATAAAGGACCTAATAGTCATTTACAACACAATCCTAAATTAAATTCCCCAAACATTGTTGATTATGGGTGAAAAATGGGAGGTCTCGTGACATAGCTGCAACATAGCATTAAAATCGGGTGTTCGTCGAACTCGACCTTAAATATATAGAAATTCAACATTCACAAAAACTGATAGAAAATAAAGGTTTTTAATAGTCATCTACAATAGAATCCAAAATCTAAGTTTTTCAATACTTGTTGATTATGGGAAAAAAATTGGAGTTTGCATGACACAACTACAACGTACCCTAAAAATCAAGTGTTAGATATAGCGATCGAAAATAAACATTCACGAAAGGTGATAAAAGAAAGGATCCTAATAGTCATCTACAACAAAATCTTGAATCAAATTTCTGCAAACATGGTTGATTATGGGTGAAAAATGGGAGTTCACATGACACGGCTACAACGTAGCCTTAAAATCAAGTGTTTGTCGAACTCAGCATTAAATAGATGGAAATTCAACATTCACAAAAACAAATAGAAAATAAAGGTTCTGAATAGTAATCTACAACACAATCTAAAATCAAACTTCTAGAAACTTGGTTGATTATGTGTGAAGAATGGGAATTTGCATGACATAGCTGCAACGTAGCCTTAAAATCAGGTGATTAACAAACCTAGCTGTAAATCAATGTTCACAAAATGCGATATAAAATAAAGGATCATAATAGTCATCTACAACACAATCGTAAATGAAAGTTCTACAAACATGGTTGATTATGGGTGAAAACTGTGAGTTCGCATGACATAGCTGCAATGTTGCCCTAAAATCAGGTGTTCACTAATCTCGACAATAAATCGATGGAAATTCAACATTCACGAAAATCGATAGAAAATAAAGGTTCCTAATAGTCATCTACAACACAATCTAAAATCAAACATAATCAACAAGGTTTGGAGAAGTTTAATTTAAGATTGTATTGTAGATGACTATTAAAAACCTTTATTTTCTATCAATTTTTGTCAATGTTCAATTTCCATTGAGTTAATGTCGAGTTCGATAAACACCTGATTTTAAGGCTACATTGCAGATGTGTCACACAAACTCCCTTTTTTCACCCATAATCAACCATGTTTGGAGAACTTTGATTTAGGATTGTATTGTAGATGACTATTAGCATCCTTTATTTTATATCGCCTTTCGTGAACATCGATTTACAACCAAGTTTGTCTATCACATGATTTTAAGGCTACGTTGTAGTTGTGTCATGTGAACTCCAATTTTTCACCCATAATCAACCATGTTTGTAGAACTTTGATTTATGATTGTGTTGTAAATGACAATTAGGTTCATTTATTTTATATCATTTTTTGTGAACTCCTATTTTTCATTTATTTTATATCATTTATTTTCAATCAATTTAAAATCAAGTTCATCTAACACCTAATTTTAAGGCTAGGTTGTAGCTATGTCCCGCGAACTCCTATTTTTCACCAATAATCAACCAGGTTTCGAGAAAATTGTTTTTAGATTGTGTTGTAGATGACTATTAAGAACCCTTATTTTCTATCAATTTTTATGAATTTTGAATTTCCATCAATTTAATGTCGAGTTCAGTGAACAAATGATTTTAAGGCTACTTGCAGTTGTGTCACATGAACTCTCATTTTTCACCCATAATAAACCATATTTGAAGAACTTTGATTTAGGATTGTGTTGTACATGACTATTACGATACTTTATTTTGTATCAGTTTTCATGAACATTGATTTTCATTCGATTTATAGTCAAGTTCATCTAACACCTAGTTTTAAGGCTATGTTGTAGTTGTGTCATTTCAACTCCCATTTTTCACCCATAATCATTTAGATTTGGAAAAATTTAAATTTAGATTGTGTTGTAGATTACTATTAAGAGCCTTTATTTTTTGTCGATTTCGTGAATATTGAATTTCCATTGATTTAATGTTGAGTTGAAAGTACACCTGATTTTAAGACTACGTTGCAGTTGTGTCATGGGAATTCCTATTTTTCACCCACAATCAACCATGTTTGGAGAACTTTGATTTAGGATTATGTTGTAGATGACAATTAGGATCCTCCATTTTATATTGAATTTTTTGAACAATCATTTTCGATTCATTTACAGCCAAGTTTATCTAACACCTGATGTTAAGGCTATGTCATAGCTATGTCAACCGAACTCCCATTTTTCACCCATAATCAACAAGTTTGAAGAAGTTTGATTTTAGATTGTGTTGTAGATAACTATTAAGAACTTTTATTTTCTATCAATTTTTGTGAATATTGAATTTCCATTGATTTAATTTTGAGTTCGCCGAACACCTGATTTTAAGGCTACGTTGCAACTATGTTATCCGAACTCCCATTTTTCACCCTTAATCAACCAAGTTTGGAGACCTTTGATTTTAGATTGTTTTGTAGATTATGAGGTATAAACAACCTCTTTTTTCTAATAAGCTAAATACCCTTCTTTGTTCTTACTCACCACTTTAGCCATGCCAATTTGTTTATTTTTAGAAGCAATAGTTGTCTACTTTTTATAAAATAGTATAAATCTTTATTTATCAAATTTATTGGAATCAACTAACTAATGTTGATATAATGGTATAGAATTTCAGTAATTGTACTAGACTTATGCACAATCGATGAATGGAGTGGACTTCAAATGGTTGAAGTTAGAGTGTTGAATGTTTGGGCACCATAAATTTAAGCCTGCACAGTGGAACAATTTCCTTTAAAGCTTTCTATTAATTTTATTTTTAAGACTTTAAGGCTCCACTAAGAGCCTTTATTATGTTTTATGTCACGAATATTAGTTAGTTGGTTAGTTGTAATTATGTTTAAGACATTTTGAATGGTATACTCCCACCATCTGAAAATTGGGATTTTGTAGTAGTATAGTATATATATGTGTAACTACCAAAACAAGGATATGTTGTTATGATATGCTTTGAATACTATTTAGCTATGTTCTTTGTGTTGTTACACTTTATGATATGGATAAATAAATATTGTCAGTCTTATTTTGAGTCAATAGTTATGAGTAATGGAAGTACCATGAATGGATTTATTTTGAAGTTTCGACAGTACCACATGTGATTTCAGCTAATCGTAGGAATGCTCGAGAGCTGTGCCACTCGAGGGATCTCATAGAGTAGATAAGTATTTTTATTATTAATACTGTTAGTTTCATCCTATATATCTTAAATTTAGATGGATTTTATTTTGTGTTGAGCCCATGATGTGTTCTTACAATCTTTATGTTTTGTTTACATAGAAATTTTGCAGCACACACTCCTATTGTTAGTTACAAGTTGTAAGTGTACTTCCAATTTCTAGTTAGTCATTAGTAATTAGTTGTCTTTATTTAACTTTTATAGTTTAACTGCAAGTGTTATTTCTTAGGTAAATTACAAGCTTTTTAGCTTAACCAATTTTTCACGCACACTCAACCATGTTTGGAAAACTTTGATTTAGGATATTCTTGTAGATAACTATTAGGATCCATTATTTTATATCACCTTTCGTGAACGTTGATTTTTGATCAATTTACACCCAAGTTTGTCTAACACCTGATTTTAAGGCTACATTGTAGCTATGTCATGCAAACTCCAATTTTCGCCCATAACCAACTAGGTTTGTAGAACTTTGATTTTAGATGACTATTAAGGAACCTTTATTTTCTATCGATTTTCGTGAATGTTGAATTTCCATCGATTTAATAACAAGTTTTACGAACACCTGATTTGAAGGCTATGTTGCACCCGGTCACATGAACTCCCATTTTCCACCCAAAATAAACCAAGTTTGAAGACCTTTGATTTAGGATTATGTTGTAGATAACTAGTACGATCCTTTATTTTATATCGACCTTCGTGAATGTTGATTTTCAATTAATTTACAGCCAAGTTTTGTTAACACCTAATTTCTATCAGTTTTCTTAAATCTTGATTTGCATCGATTTAATGTCGAGTTTCGTGAACACCTAATTTTAATGATACGTTGCAGCTGTGTCACACGAACTCCCACTTTTCACCCATAATCAATCAGGTTTGGAGAAGTTTAATATTAAATTGCATTTAGATGGCTATTAGGAACCTTTATTTTCTATGGAATTTCATAAATGTTGAATTTCCATCAATTTAATGTTGAGTTCGGTGAACACCTTATTTTAAAGCTACATTGTAGTTGTGTCACGCAAACTCACATTTTTCACCCATAATCAACCATGTTTGGAGAACTTTGGTTTAGGGTTATGTTGTATATGACTATTAAGATGCTTTATGTTCTATTAGTTTTTGTGAATGTTAAATTTTCATCGATTTAATTTTGACTTCGGCGAACACCTGATTTGACAGCTATGTTGGAGTTGTGTCATGCGAACTCCCATTTTTCATCCACAATCAACCATGTTTGGAGAACATTGGTTTAGGATTCTATTGTAGATAACAATTAGGATCCTTTATTATATATCAAATTTCGCGAACGTTGATCTTTTACTGATTTACAACCAAGTTCGTCTAACACCTGATTTTACGGCTACGTTGCAGTTGTGTCATGGAAAACTCCCATTTATCACCTATAATCAACTAGGTTTTGAGAAGTTTGATTTTAGATTGTCTGTTAGATGAGCATTAAGAACTTTTATTTTCAATCGGTTCTTGTCAATGTTAAATTTCCATTGATTTAATGTCGAATTCATTGAACACCTGATTTTAAGGCTACATTACAGCTATGTCACACGAATTCCCATTTTTCACCCATAATCAACCATGTTTGGAGAACTTCGATTTAGGATTGTATTGTAGATGACTATTAGGATCTTTTATTTTATATTGCCTTTCGTGAACATTGATTTTCAATTGATTTACATATAAGTTTGTTTAACAAATGATTTTAAGGCTACGTTGCAGCCGTGTCATTCAAATTCCCATTTTAAAAAAAAAAATTGCCTTTGTTACCTCTATTACTACTATTCAAAAAAATCTATCCTTTTCAAGAACAACTTATAATTTTTAAAAACAGACGTTCTGGGTCTCTTTTACACAGGAGCCCTTGCAAAACCCATATCTTTTATTTTTCCCAAAAAAATAGTTCCAAAGATTCTATTTTTTAGGTGTTCTTGCATGTTGGTGAAAAATAAGTTTTTCAAAAAATGAACAATCTGGGTTTATTCAGAACGACATTCTCTACAAAACCCATTTCTCATATTTTTCTTAAAAAGATTCAAAAAATTTACCTCGCTTACATCTACTGCTTCTACTTTTCAAAATAATCTCTTTTTCAAAAACAACTTATTTTTTCAAAAAAGAGATGATCTGCGTCTCTTTAGCACACAAGCAACTACAAAACCCATATCTTCGATTTTTCCCCAAAAAAATTGTTATTAGCTTCCATGAATGTTGATTTTCTATCGATTTACTTGTGAGTTTAGCTAACACCTTATTTTAAGCTACGTTGTAGCTGTGTCATACGAACTCCCATTTTTCTCCCATAATCAACCAAGTTTGGAGAATTTTGATTTTAGATTGTGTTGTATATGTCTATTAGGAACCTTTATTTTCAATCAGGTTTTGTGAATGTTGATTTTCCATCGACTTACAATTGAGTTCGCATAAAACCTGATTTTATGCCTACATTGTAGGTATGTCATGCGATCTCCCATTTTACACCCTTAATAAACCATGTTTGCAGAACTTTGATTTAGGATTGTGTTGTAGATGACTATTAGGAACCTTTATTTTCTATCGACTTTCATGAACATTTAATTTCCATTGATTTACAACACAGTTCGGCTAACACCTGATTTTAAGGCTTCATTGTAGTTGTGTCATGCGAACTCCCATTTTTCATCCATAATAAACAAAGTTTGGAGAGATTTGGTTTTATATTATGTTGTAGATTCCTATAAGGAACATTTATTTTCTATCAGATTTCGTGAATGTTGATTTTCCATCGATTTAAAGTAAAGTTCGGCTAACACTTTATATTAAGGCTATGATGTAGCTATGCAATGCGAACTCCTATTTTTCACCAATATTCATCCAAATTTTGAAAACTTTGATTTTATATTTTGTTTTAGATGACTATAAGGAACCTTTATTTTCTATTGGCTTTCATGAATATTGATTTTACATTAATTTTGTTTTATATTGTAAATCACCTGATTTTAAGGCTACATTGTAGTTATTTCATGCGTGCTCCCATTTTTCACCTATAATCAATCAGGTTTGGAGAAATTTGATTTTATATAATGTTGTAGATGACAACTAAGAACCTTTATTTTATATCGGTTAACACCTGATTTTAATGCTACATTGCAGCTTTGTCATGCGAACTCCCATTTTTCACCAATAATCAACCATGTTTTGAGAAGTTTGATTTAGGATTGTGTTGTAGATGACTATTAGGAACCTTTATTTGCCCATCACCTTTCGTGAACATCTATTTTGAATCGATTTACAGTCGAGTTCGACTAACACTTGATTTTTAAGGCTACTTTGCAGTTGTTTCATGCGAACTCCCATTTTTCACCCATTATCAACAAAGTTTGGAGAATTTTGATTTTAAATTGTGTTTTAGAAAAGTATTAGCAACCTTTATTTTCTATCAGCTTTCGTGAATGTTGATTTTCCATCAATTTATAGCTGTGTTTGGCTGACACTTTATTTTAAAGCTACATTATAGTTGTGTCATGCGAACTCCCATTTTTCACCTATAATCAACAACATTTGAAGAGCTTTGATTTTAGATTGTGTTGGAGATGACTATTAGGAATGTTTATTTTTTATTGGTTTTTGTGAATGTTGATTTTCCATCAATTTATAGCCAACTTGGACTACCAACTTAATTTAAACCTATCTTGCAATAGTGTCATACGAACTCCCATTTTTTACCCAGAATCAACAATGTTTAGAGATCTTTGACTCTATATTGTCTTGAAGAAAATTATTAAGAACTTTGATTTTATATTGTGTTGTAGATAACACCTAATTTTAAGGCTATCTTCAAGCTGTGTCATTCAACCTCCCATTTTAAACCTATTATAAATAAAGTTTGAAGAACTTTGATTTTAGATTGTGTTGTAGATGACTATAAGCTAGCTTTATTTTTTTATCAGTTTTTTTCAATGTTGATTTTTTGTTGATTTATAGTCGAGTTCAGCTAATGCCTAATTTTAGGACTACATTGTAGTCGCGTCATGTAAACTCCCCCTTTTTTACCAATAATAAATGAAGTCTGAAGAATTTTGAGTTTATATTGTGTTGTAGATGACTATTAGGAACCTCCAATTTCTATCGGTTTTCATGAATGTTTATTTTCCATTGATTTACAATCGAATTTAGCTAATACCTGATTTTAAGGCTATAATTCAGCTATGTCATGTGAGCTCTTATTATTAAACCCATAATCAACCAAGAATGCAGAAATTTGACTTAAGATTATGTTGTAGATGACTATTAGGAACCTTTATTTTCTATCGGATTTCGTGAATGTTGATTTTCCATCGATTTATAGCTGAGTTCAAATAACACTTGATTTAAGGCTACATTGCGGATGTTTCATGTAAACTCCCAGTTTTCACCAATAATCAAACAAATTTGGATAAAATTGATTTTAGATTGTGTTGAAGATGACTATTTGGAACCTTTATTTTCTATCAGCTTTCGTGAACATTAACTTTCCATTAATATACAGTCAAGTTTGGGTAACACTAGATTTCAAGGCTACATTTTTTAGACATAATTAATTAGATTTAGAGAACTTTTATTTTAGATTGTGGTTTAGATGACTATTAGGAACCTTTATTTTCTATCGACTTTCATGAACATTGTTTTTGCTACAATTTACAGTCAAGTTCGGCTAACATTTTATTTTTAGGCTACGTTATAGTGTGTCATGAGAACCCCCATTTTTCTCCCATAATCAAAGAAGTTTTGATAACTTTTATTTTTAGATTGTGTTGTAGATGACTATTAGGAATCTTTATTTTCTATTTTCTTTCATGAACCTTGATTTTCCTTCAATTTCCAAGCAAGTTCGGCTAACATTTGATTTTAAGGCTACGTTGTAGCTATGTCATGCGAACTTCCATTTTTCACCCATAATCAACCAAGTTTGAAGAAATTTGATTTTAGATTGTGTTGTAGATGACTATTAAAAACCTTTATTTTCTGTTGGTTTTCGTCAATGTTCAATTTCCATCAATTTAATGTTCAGTTTGGCGAACAACTGATTTTAAAGCTACATTGTAGTTTGTCACATGAACTCCCATTTTTCACTTATAATCAACCATTTTTTAAAAACTTTGATTTAGAATTGTCTTGTAGACGACTATTAGGATCCTTTATTTTATATCGCCTTTTGTGAATGTTGATTTTCGATTGATTTACAACCAAGTTCGTCTAACACCTAATTTTATTGCTACATTTCAGCTGCGTCATGCGAACTCGCATTTTTCACCCATAATCAATGACATTTTTTGAACTTTGATTTTAGATTGTCTTGTAGATGACTATTAAGAACCTTTATTTTCTATCGATTTTTCATTAATATTGAATTTCCATTGATTTAATGTCTAGTTCGACGAACACCTGATTTTAAGGCGACGTCGCAACTGTGTAACGCGAACTCCCATTTCTCACCCATAATCAACCATGATTGGAGAATTTTGATTTATGATTCTGTTGTATATGACTATTAGGATCGTTTATTTTATATCGCCTTTCGCGAACACCTAATTTTAAGGCTACGTTGCAGCTTTGTCATGCAAACTCCTATTTTTCATCTAGAATCAACTATATTTGTAGAACTTTGATTTAGGATTGTTTTGTAAATGACTATTATGATCCTTTATTTTATATCGCCTTTCGTGAATGTTGATTTTCAATCAATTTATAGCCAATTTCGTCTAACACCTGATTTTAAGGCTACGTTGCAACTGTGTCATGCAAAATCCTATTTTTCACCTATAATCAACCAGGTTTGTAGATGTTTGATTTTAGATTGTGTTGTAGATGACTATTAAGAACTTTTATTTGATATCAATTTTTTTAAATATTGAATTTCCATTGATTTAATGTTGAGTTTGGTGAATACCTGATTTTAAGGCTACTTTGCAGCTATGTCATGCAAATTCCCATTTTTCACCCATAATCAACCATGTTTGGAGAACTTCGATTTAGGATTGTGTTGTAGATGACAATTAGCGTCTTTTATTTTATACCGCCTTAAGTGAATGTTGATTTTCAATTGATTTACAACCAACTTCTTGTAACACCTGATTTTAAGGCTATATTGTAGCTATGTCATGGGAATTCCTATTCTTCACCCATTATCAACCAACTTTGGAGAAGTTTGAGTTTAGATTGTGTTGTAGATGACTATTAAGAACCTTTATTTTCTATTGGTTTTCGTGAATGTTGAATTTCCATCAATTTAATGTCAAGTTCAGCGAACACCTAATTTTATGTTTCGAGAACTTTGATTTAGGATTGTGTTGTAGATGGTCAAGCTATTGCCAAATTTTAAAAAATATAGGATCCATCTTATTCCAAGAAGAAGAACAATTACGATTCTTCTAAGAGAAAAAAGAACCCCGATTCTACCAAGAAGATAAAGAGTCTGGATCCTGCAACAACTAAAAAGAACTCATATTATTACTTCCAATTCTAATTGTTCTGGGATATTAGAAAAAAGGTTAACAATTCCAAAAGACTTGATAACCTTTATCCTCTGGATTTACTAAGAAAACAGATTATATCACCTTTCATGAATGTTGGTTTTCGATCGATATAAAACCAAGTTCATCTAACACTTGATTTTAAGGCTCTATTGCAGCTATGTCATGCAAATTCCCATTTTTCACTCATAATCAGCTAGGTTTGAAGAACTTTGATTTTAAATTTTTTTGTAGATGACTATTAAGAACCTTTATTTTCTATTGGTTTTTCTAAATGTTGAATTTCCATCTATTTAATATTGAATTCAGCGAACATCAAATTTGAAGGCTACGTTGCAGCTGTGCCACGCGAACTCCCATTTTTCCTCAATAATCAACCATGTTTGGAGAACTCTGATTTAGGATTGTGTTGTGGATGACTATTAGGATCCTTTATTTAATATCACCTTTTGTGGAATTTGATTTTCAATTTATTTACAGTCAAATTCATCTAACACCTCATTCTAAGTCTATGTTACAGCTGTATCATGCGAACTCCCCTTTTTCACCAATAAGCAACTAGGTTTCGAGAAATTAGATTTTAGATTATGTTGTGGATGATTATTAGGATCCTTTATTTATATCGCCTTTTGTGAACATTGATTTTCGATCGATTTACAGCCAAGTTCGTCTAACACCTAATTTTAAGGCTACCTTATAGTTGTGACATGCGAACTCCAATTTTTCATCCATAATCAACCAAGTTTAGAGAACTTAGATTTTAGATTGTGTTGTAGATGACTATTAAGAAATTTAATTTTCTATTGGTTCTCATGAATGTTGAATTTAAATCGATTTAATGTCGAGTTCGATGAACACCTCATTTTATGTCTATATTCCAGCTATGTCATGAGAACTCCCATTTTTCACACGTAATCGGCCATGTTTGGAGAAATTTAATTTAAGATTGTATTGTAGATGAAAATTAGGATACTTTACTTCATATTTCCTTTCGTGAACGTTGATTTTCGATAGATTTACAGCCAAGATCATCTAAGACCTTATTTTAAGGCTACGTTGCAACCATGTAATGCGAACTCTTTATTGGTGAAATTTTATTTTAAATTATGTTGTAGATGACTATTAAGAAATTTTAATTTTTGTTGGTTTACGTCAATGTTGGTTTTTCATCAATTAATTGTTTAGTTCGGCGAAGACCTGATTTTAAAGGCTATGTTGCATCTGTGTCACACGAATTCCCATTTTTCACCCATAATCAAGCATGCTTGGAGAACTTTCATTTTGCATTGTGTTCTAGATGACTATTAGGATTCTTTATTTTATATCGCCTTTCGTCAACGTTGATATTCAATTGAATTACAGCCAAGTTCGTCTAACACTTGGTTTTAAGGCTACATTTCAGCTGTTTCATGCAAACTTCTATTTTTCACCCATAATTAACCATGTTTGGAGAACTCTGATTTAAGATTTTGTTGTAGATGACTATTATGATCCTTTATTTATATCGTCTGTTGTGAACGTTGATTTTCGATCGATTTACAACCAACTTAGTTTAACACCTGATTTTAGGGCTATGTTGCAACTGTGTCATGCAAACTCCCATTTTTCACCCATAATCAACCAAGTTTGGTTAACTTGAATTTTAGATAGTGTTGTAGATGACTATTAAGAACCTTTATTTTCTATTGGTTTTCGTTAATGGTGAATTTCCATCGATTTAATGTCGAGTTCATCGAACATCTAATTTTAGGGCTATGTTGCATCTGTGTCACGTGAACTCCCAGCTTTCACCCATAATGAACCATATTTGGAGAGCTATGATTTAAGATTTTATTGTAGATGACTATTAGGATCCATTATTTTATATCACCTTTCGTGAACATTGATTTTTAATCGATTCACAGCCAAGTTCGTCTAACAACTGATTTTAAGGCTACCTTGCAGCTGTGTCATGCGAACTCTAATTTTTCACCCATAATCATCAAGGTTTGGAGAACTTTGGTTTTAGATTGTGTCGTAGATGACTATTAAGAACCTTTATTTTCTATCGGTTTTCATGAATGTTGTGTTTCCATCAATTTACTGTCGAGTTCAGTGAAACACTTGACTCTAAGGCTATGTCAACTGTGTTATCCGAACTCCCATTTTTCACCCATATTCAACCATGTCTAGAGAAATTTCACTTAGGATTGTGTTGTAGATGACTATTAGGATCCTTTATTTTCTATCACCGTTCATGAACATTGATTTTCGATAAATTTACAGCCAAGTTCATCTAACACCTAATTTTAAGGTTATGTTGTAAATGTGTCATGTGAACTCCCATTTTTCAGCCATAATCAACCAGGTTTGGAGAACTTTGAATTTAGATTGTGTTTTACATACCTATTAAGAACCTTTATTTTCTAATGATTTTTGTGAGTGTTGAATTTCCATCGATTTAATATGGAGTTTGGCAAAGACTTGATTTTAGGGCTACTTTGCATCTGTGTCACGCGATCTCCCATTTTTCATCCATAATCAACCATGTTTGGAGAAATTTGATTTAGGTTTGTGTTGTAGATGACTATTATGATTCTTTATTTTATATTTCCTTTCGTGAGCTTTGAGTTTAAGGCTATGTTGCAGCTGTGTAATTTGAACCCCCATTTTTTCATCCATAATCATCAAGGTTTGGAGAAGTTTGATTTTAGATTGTGATGTAGATGACTATAAGGATCCTTTATATTATATTTCCTTTTATGAATGTTGATTTTTGATCAAAGTACAACCAACTTTGTTTAAGACTTGATTTTAAGGCTGCATTGCAGTTGTGTCATGCGCACTCCCACTTTTCACCCATAATCAACCAAGTTTGGAGAAGTTTGATTTTAGATTGTTTTTTAGATGACTATTATGAACCTTTATTTTCTATCGATTTTCGTGAATGTTTAATTTCCATTGATTTAATGTCGAGTTCGTTGAACACCTGATTTTAAGGCTACGTTGCAACTGTGTCTCGCGAACTCCCATTTTTAACCCATAATCAACCATGTTTGGAGAACTTTGATATAGGATTGTGTTCTAGATGACTATTAGGATCCTTTATTTTATATTGCATTTCGTGAACGTTGATTTTCAATCAATTTAAAATCAAGTTTGGCTAACTTCTAATTTCAAGGCTACGTTGCAGCTGTGTCGTCCAATCTTCCATTTTTCACTCATAATCAATCAAGTATGGAGAAGTTTGATTTTAGACTATGTTGTAGATAGTCACTAAGAACCTTTATTTTCTATTGATTTTTGTGAATGTTGAATTTCCATCGATTTAATGTCGAGTTCGCCGAACACCTAATTTTAAGGCTAGGTTGCTTTTGTGTCATGTGAACTCCCACTTTTCACCCATAATCAACAGTGTTTGGAGAACTTTGATTTAGGATTGTGTTTTAGATATCTATTACGATCCTTCTAAGACCTGATTTGAAGGCTATGTTGCAATTGTGTCATTCGAACTCCCATTTTTCACCCATAATCAACCTAGTTTTGAGAAGTTTGATTTTAGATTGAGTTGTAGATTACTATTAAGAACCTTTATTTTCTATAAATTTTTGTCAGTGTTGAATTTCCATCAATGTAATGTCGAGTTTGGCAAACACATGATTTTAAGGCTACGTTTCAATTTTGTCACACGGACTCCCACTTTTCACCCATAATCAACAATTTTTGGAGAACTTTTATTTAGCATAATGTTGTAGATATTTATTGGATCCTTTATTATTCCATTGATTTAATGTCGAGTTCAGCGAACTTCTGATTTAAAGGCTACATTTCAACTTTGTGATGTGAACTACCACTTTTCACACATAATCAACAATGTTTTAAGAACTTTGATTTAGGATTGTGTTGTAGATGACTTTTAGGATCCTTTATTTTACATCACCTTTAATAAATGTTCATTTTCGATCGATTTACAGCCAAGTCCATCTAACACCTGATTTTAAGGCTACGTTGTAGTTGTGTCATGCGAACTGGGTCTCTTTAGCACACGAGCACCTGTGAAATCTATATCTTCGATTTTTCCACAAAAAAAACTATTTTGTATATTCTATTTTTTCTTAGGAAGATTTTAAAAAATTACCTCTACTACTTCTAGTTTTCAAAAAAATGATCTTTTCAATAACAGCTTATTTTTTCATAAAATGGAGAATCTGGGTCTCTTTATCACATAAGTACCTACAAAACCCATATCTTCGATTTTTCCAAAAAAAATAAGAATTTGTAGATTTTGTTTTTGATGTGTTTTTGCATTTGGTGAAAATTCTATTTTTCCAAAAATGGACGATTTGGGTTTTTTACTTAGAACAACATTCTCTACAAAACCCATTTCTCAGATTTTTCTTAAAAAGATTCAAAAAAATGGCCTTTATACCTCTACTACTTCTACTTTAAAAAAAAATCTATCTTTTTCAAAAACAGCTTAATTTTTCAAAAACGGACAATTTTTCTCTCTTTAGCACACGAACACATGATTTCAAGGCTATGTTGTAACTATTTCATGCAAACTCCCATTTTTCACCCATAATCAATCACGTTTGGAGAACTTTGATTTTATATTATGTTGTAGATAACAATTAAGAACTTTGATTTTATATTGTGTTTTAGATAACACCCGATTTTAAGGTTACGTTCGAGCTATGTCATGCGACCTACCATTTTTTACCTATATTAAACAAAGTTTGAAGAACTTTCATTTTAGATTGTGTTGTAGATGACTTTAGTAACCTTTATTTTTTATCAATTTTCATGAACGTTGATTTTTTATCGATTTAAGATTGTGTTGTACATGACTATTAGAATCCTTTATTTTATATCGTCTTTTGTGAACATTGATTTATGATCAATTTATAGCCAAGCTCAAATAACACCTGGTTTTAAGGTTATGGTGTAGCTACATCACGCGAACTCCAACTTTTCACCCACAATCAACCATCTTTAAAGAACTTTGATTTTTGATTGTGTTTGTAGATGACTATTAGGATCCTATATTTTATATTTCCTTTCATGAATGTTGATTTTCAATCTATTTACAACCAGGTACATCTTACACCTGATTTTAAGTCTACGATAATCAACAAAATTAGGAGAGCTTTGATTTTAGATTGTCTTGTAGATGACTTTTAGGAACATTTATTTTCTGTTGACTTTTGTAAACATTTGTTTTCCATTGATTCACGAAAACTGATAGAAATAAAGGTTCTTAATAGTCATCTACAAAAACAATCTAAATCAAATTTCTCCAAACATGGTTGATTATGGGTGAAATATTGGAGTTCACGTGACACTGATGCAACGTAGTCTTAAAATAAGTTCTTCGTCAAACTCGAAATTCAAATCGACGAAAATTCAACATTCACGAAAATCGATAGTAAATAATGGTTCTTAATAGTTATCTACAACATAGCCTAAATCATAGTTCTCCAAACATGGTTGATATGGGAGAAAATATAGAGTTCGTATGACACAAATGCAACATAGCCTTAAAATCTTATTGAAGTCGACATTAAATCGATGAAAATTCAACATTCACGAAAATCAATAGAAATTAAGGGTTCTTAATAGTCATCTACAACACAATCCAAATGAATGTTCTCCAAACATGGATGATTATGGGTGAAAAATTCGAGTTCGCGTTATACAGATGTGACATAGCCTTAAAATCAGGTCTTCACAAAACTTGACATTAAATCGATGAAATTCAACAGTCACGAAAATTGATAGAAAATAAGGGTCCTTAATAGTCATCTACAACACAATCTAAATCAAAGTTCTCCAAATATTGTTGATTATTAGTGAAAAATTAGAGTTCGCGTGTCACAGATGCAAAGTAGCCTTAAAATCAGGTCTTCACCGAACTCGACATTAAATCTATGGAAATTCAACATTCACGAAAACCTATAGAAATTAAAAGTTTTGTATAGTCATCTATAATACAATAAAAATCAAAGTTCTCCAAACATGTTGATTATCATTGAGAAATAGGAGTTCACATGACACAGATGCAACGTAGCCTTAAAATCAGGTCTTCGTCAAACTCGACATTAATTCAATGGATATTAAACATTCACGAAAACTTATAGAAGATAAGGGTTCTTGATAGTCATCTACAACAGTATTTAAATCAAAGTTTTCCAAACGTGGTTGATTATGGGTGAAAATTTTGAGTTCACGTGACACAGATGCAATCTAGCCTTAAAATCGGGTCTTCACTGAACTCGACATTAAATCTATGGTAATTCAACATTAATGAAAACCGATAGATAAAAATGGTTCTTTATAATCATCTACAACACAATCTAAATCAAAGTTCTCAAACATGGTTGATTATGGGTGAAAATTTGGAGTTCACGTCACACAGATGCAACGTAGTCTTAAAATTAGGCTTCATCGAACTCGACATTAAATCGATGGAAATTCAACATTCGTGAAAAATTGATAGAAAATAAGGGTTATTAATAGTCATTTACAACACAATCTAAATCAAATTTCTCCAAACGTGGTTGATTATGGGTGAAAAATTGGAGTTCACATGACATAGATGTAACATAGCCTTAAAATCATGTCTTCACCGAACTCGACATTAAATCGACGAAAATTCAAAAATCATGAAAACTGATAGTAAAGAAAGGTTCTTAATAGTTATCTACAACACAATCTAAATGAAATTTCTCAAAACATGGTTGATTATGGGTGAAAACTCAGAGTTCGCATTACACAGATGCAATGTATTTTTAAAATCAGGTCTTCGTCGAACTCAAAATTAAATCGATGCAAACTCAACATTCATGAAAAACGATAGAAATTAAAGGTTCTTAATAGTCATCTACAACACAATGTAAATCAAAGTTATCCAAACATGGTTGATTATGGGTGAAATATTGGAGTTCACGTCACACAGATGCTATGTAGCCTTAAATTCAAGTCTATGCCGAACTCGACATTAAATAAATGGAAATTCAACATTCACAAAAACTGATAGTAAATAAATATTCTTAATAGTCATGTACAAAACAATCTAAATTATTGTTCTCCAAACGTGGTTGATTATGGGTGAAAAATTAGAGTTTGTGTGACAAAAATGCAACAGAGCCTTAAAATAAAGGCATCATCGAACATGAAATTAAATCAATCGAAATTCAACATTCATGAAAACCGATAGAAAATAAAGGTTCTTAATAGTCATTTGCAACACAATCTAAAATCAAAGCTCTCCAAACATGGTTGATTATGGGTGGAAAAATGGAGTTCACGTGACACAAATGCAATTTAGCCTTAAAATCAGGTCTTCACCGAATATGACGTTGAATCGACGGAAATTAAACATTCACAAAATTTTGTAGAAATAAAGGTTATTAATAGTCATCTACAACACAATATAAATCAAAGATATCCAAACATGGTTGATTATAAGTGAAATCTTGGAGTTGACCTGACACAAATGCAACAACATAACCTAAAAATCATGTCTTCATTGAACACGACATTCAATTGATTGAAATTAAATATTCATGAAAATTGATAGAAAATAAAGGTTCTTAATAGTCATCTACATCACAATCTAAATTAAATTTCTCCAAACATGGTTGATTATAGGGGAAAAAATGGAGTTTGCGTGACACAGATTCAACGTAGCCGTAAAATCAGGTCTTCGCTAAACTTGGCATTAAATGGATAGCAATTCAACATTCACGAAAACTGATTGAAAATAAAGGTTATTAATAGTCATCTAAAACATAATCTAAATCAAATTTCTCCAAACATGGTTGATTATGGGTGAAATATTGGAGTTTGCGTGACACAGATACAATTCAGCCTTAAAATTAAGTCTTTGCGAAACTCGACATTAAATCGATAGAAAATAAAGGTTCTTTATAATCATCTACAACACAATATAAATCAAATTTCTCCAAACATGGTTGATTATGCGTGAAAACTCAGAGTTCATGTGACATAGATGCAACGTAGCCTTAAAATCAGGTCTTCACCGAACACGACATTAAATCGATGGAAACTCAACATTCACGAAAACTAATAGAAATAAAGGTTCTTAATAGTCATCTACAACAAAATCTAAATCAAAGTTCATGAAACATGGTTGATTATGGGTGAAAAACTGTTGTTCTCATGACACCGATGCTACGTAGCCTTAAAATCAGGTTTTCGCCGAATTTTACATTAAATCGATGGAAATTCAACAGTCACGAAAATCGATAGAAAATAAAGGTTTTTAATAGTAATCTATAATATAATCTATATCAAAGTTCTCCAAACATGCTTGATTATGGGTGAAAAATTGGAATTCTCATGACACAAATGCAACGTAGCCTTAAAATCAATTTTTCACTGAACTCGACATTAAATCGATGGAAATTTAACATTCACAAAAATTGATAGAAAATAAGGGATTTTAATTGTCATCTACAATACAATCTAAATGAAATTTCTCCAAATATGGTAGATTATGGGTGAGAAATTGGAGTTTGCGTGACACAAATGCAACATATCCTAAAAATCATGTCTTCACCGAACTCAACATTAAATCGATGGAAATTTATTATTCATGGAAACCGATGCAAAATAATGTTTCTTAGTAATCATCTATAACACAATTTAAATCAAACTTCTCCAAACATGGTTGATTATGGGTGAAAATTTGGATTTTGTGTGACATAGATGCAACATAGCCTTAAATTATGGTCTTCGCTGAACTCGACATTAAATCAATGGAAATTCAACATTCATGAAAATCAATAGAAAATATAGGTTCTTAATATTCATCTACAACATAATCTATATCAAAGTTCTACAAACATGGTTGATAATGATTGAGAAATTGGAGTTCGTGTGATAGAGATGCAATATATCCTTAAAATAAGCTCTCCACCGAACTCGACATTAAATCGATGGAAATTCAACATTCACGAACCGATAGAAAATAAAGGTTCTTAATAGCCATCTACATCACAATCTAAATACAAGTTCTCCAAACATGGTTGATTATGGGTGAAAAAATGGAGTTTGCATGACATAGATGCAACGTAGCCTTAAAATCAAGTCTTCGCTAAACTCGACATTAAATCGATAGAAATTCAACATTCACGAAAACTAATAAAAAACAATGGTTTTTAATAGTCATCTACAACATAATCTAAATCAATGTTCTACAAACATGGTTGAATATGGGTGAAAATTTTGAGTTAGCGCGATAGAGATGCAATGTAGGCTTAAAATCAGGTCTTCGCCGAACTCTACATTAAATCGATGGAAATTCATCATTCACGAAAATCGATAGAAAATAAGGGTTCTTAATAGCTATCTATAACACAATATAAATCAAAGTTCTCCAAACATGGTTGATTAAGGGTGAAAAATTGGAGTTGCATGACACAGCCCCAACATAGCCTTAAAATTAGGTCTTCATCAAACTCGACATTAAATCGATGGAAATTCATCATTCGCGAAAACTAATCGAAAATAGAGATTCTTAATAGTCATCTACAACACAATATAAATCAAATTGCTCCAAACATGGTTGATTATGGGTGAAAACTCAGAGTTCGCATGACATAGATGCAGCATATTTTTAAAATCAAGTCTTCGTCGAACTCAAAATTAAATCGATGCAAATTCAACATTCATGAAAAATGATAGAAAATAAAGGTTCTTAATAGTCATCTACAACACAATTTAAATCAAATTTCTCCGAACATGGTTGATTATGCGTGAAATATTGGAGTTCGCGTCACATAGATGCTATGTAGCCTTAAATTTAGGTCTACGTTGAAATCGACATTAAATAAATGGAAATTCAACATTCACAAAACCGATATTAAATAAAGATTCTTAATAGTCATGTACATAACAATCTAGATCATTGTTCTCCAAACATGGTTGATTATTGGAGAAAAATTAGAGTTCACGTGACAAAAATGCGACGAAGCATTAAAATCAAGTCAGCGTCGAACTTGACATTAAATCAATGGAAATTCAACATTCACGAAAACTGATAGAAAATAAAGGTTCTTAATAGTCATCTATAACACAATCTAAATCAAAATTCTCCAAACATGGTTGATTATGGGTGAAAAATTGGAATTCGCGTGACACAAATGCAACGTAGCCTTAAAATCAAGTCTTTGCCGAGCTCGACATTAAACCGATGGAAATTCAATATTCATGAAAATCTATAGAAAATAAAGGTTTTTAATAGTCATCTACAACACAATATAAATCAAAGTTATCCAAACATGGTTTATTATGGGTGAAAAATTAGAGTTCGCTTGACACAGATGCGATGGATCCTTAAAATCATGTCTTCGGTGAAATAGACATTTAATCGATGGAAATTAAACAATCACGAAAACCCATAGAAAATAAAGGTTCGTAATAGTCATCTATAACACAATAGAAATAAAAGTTCTCCAAACATGGTTGATTATGGCTGAAAAATTTGAGTTCGCGTGACACAGATGCGACATAGCCTTAAAATCATGTCTTCGCCGAACTAGACATGAAATCGATTGAAATTCAACATTCACGAAAATCAATAGAAAATAAAGCTTCTTAATAGTCATCTACAATACAATCTAAATCAAAGTTGTCCAAACATGGTTGATTATGGGTGAGAATTTTGAGTTAGTGTGACACAAACATAACGTAGCCTCAAAATTAGGTCTTTGCCGAACTCGACATTAAATCAATGGAAATTCAACATTCACAAAAAATGATAGTAAATAAAGGTTCTTGATAGTCATCTAAAAAAAATCTAAATCAAAGTTCTCCAAACATGTTTGATTATGGGTGAAAAATTAGAGTTCATGTTACACAGATGTGACAGAGCCTTAAAATCATGTCATCGCCGAACTTGACATTAAATCGATGAAAATTCAACATTCACAAAAACTAATAGAAAACAAAGGTTCTTAATAGTCATCTACAACACAATCTAAATCAAAGTTCTCCAAACATGGTTGATTATGGTTCAAAATTGGAGTTCGCATGACATAGATGCAACGTAGCCTTAAAATTAGGTCTTCACTGAACTCGACATTAAATCGATGGAAATTCAAAATTCATGAAAACTCATAGAAAATAAAGGTTTCTTAATAGTCATCTACAACACAATCAAAATTAAATTTCTCCAAACATGGTTGATTATGGGTGAAAAATTGGAGTTCAGGTGACACACATGCAACGTAGCCTTAAAATCAGGTCTTCACCAAACTCGACATTAAATCGATGGAAATTCAACATTCATGAAATCTGATAGTAAATAAAGGCTCTTAAGAGTGATCTACAACACAATTTAAATGAAATTTCTCATAAAATAGTTGATTATTGGTGAAAACTCAGAGTTCACATTACACAGATGTAACGTAGCCATAAAATCATGTCCTTACTGAAGTCAACATTTAATCGATGAAAATTCAACATTCACGAAAAATCGATAGAAAATAAAGGTTTTTAATAGTCATCTACAACACAATGTAAATTAAAGTTATCCAAACATGGTTTATTGTGATTGAAAAATTGGACTTCGAGTGATACAGATGCAATGAAGCCTTAAACTCATGTCTTCGCCAAATTTGATATTAAATCGATGGAACTTCAACATTCGCGAAAACTGATAGAAAAATAAAGGTTCTTAATATTCATCTACAACACAATCTAAATAAAATTTCTCCAAACATGGTTGATAATGTGTAAAAAATTGGAGTTCACGTGACACAGATGCAACGTAACCTTAAAATCAGGTCTTCCTTGAACTCGACATTAAATCTATGGAAATTCAACATTCACGAAAACTGATAAAAATAATGGTTCTTATTAGTCATCTTCAACACAATCTAAATCAAATATATCCAAACATGTTTGATAATGGGTGAAAAATTGGAGTTCGTGTGACACAGCTCCAACGTACCCTTAAAATTAGGTCTTCAGCGAGCTTGACATTAAATTGATGGAATACAACATTCGTGAAAACAAATAGAAAATAAAGGTTCTTAATAGTCATCTACAACACAATATAAATCAAAGTTCTCATAACATGGTTGATTATGTTTGAAAAATTGGAGTCTGCATGACATAGATGCAATGTAGCTTTAAAATAAGGTGTTCGCTGAACTTGACATTAAATTGATGGAAATTCACCATTCACGAAAACTGATAGAAACTAAAATTTCTTAATAGTTAACTACAACACAATCTAAATAAAATTTCTCTAAACATGCTTGATTATAGGTGAAAATTTAGAGTTAGTGTGACAAATATGTGACATAGCCTTAAAATCAATTCTTCACTGAACTTGACATTAAATCGATGGAAATTCAATATGGGCGAAAACAAATAGAAAATAAAGGTTCTTAATAGTCATCTACAACACAATCTAAATCAAAGTTATCCAAACATGGTTGATTATGGTTGAAAAATTGGAGTTCACATGACACAGATGCAACGTAGCCTTAAAATCAGGTCTTCGCCAAACTTGACATTAAATCTATGGAAATTCAACAATCAAGAAAACCTATAGTAAATAAAGGTTCTTAATAGTTATCTACAATGTAATCTAAATGAAAGTTCTCCAAACACAGATGATTATGGGTGAAAACCCAGAAATCGCATGACATAGATGCAATGTAGTCTTAAAATCATGTCTTAGCAAAACTCGACATTAAATCGATGGAAACTCAACATTCATGAGAACCGATAGAAATTAAAGGTTCTTAATAGTCATCTACAACACAATCTAAATCAAAGTTCTCAAAACATGGTTGATTATGGTGAAATAAATACTTCGCATGACACAGATGTGACGTACCCTTAATATCAATTTTTTCATCGAACTCGACATTAAATTGGTGGAAATTCAACATTCAGGAAAACTGATAAAAATAAAGGTTCTTATTAGTCATCTTCAACACAATATAAATTAAACCTCTCCAAATATAGTTCATTATGGGTTAAAAATTGGTGTGCACGTGATATGGATGTAACATAGCTTTAAAATAAGGTCTTTTCCGAACTCGACAGTAAATCGATGGAAAATCAACATTCAAAAAAATTGATAGAAAATAAAGGTTCTTAATAGTCATCTACAAAAAAATCTAAATCAAAGTTCTCCAAACATGGTTGATTATGTGTGAAAAATTTGAGTTCGCGTGACACAGATGCAACGTAACCTTAAAATCAGGTCTTTGCCGAACTCAACATTAAATCGATGGAAATTTAACATTCATGAAAATTGATAGAAAATAACGGTTATTAATAGTCATCTACAACACAATGTAATTCAAAGTTCTCCAAACATGGTTAATTATGTGTGAAAAATTAGAGTTCGTGTGACACAAATGCAAGGTAGCCTTAAAATTAGGTCTTCGCCAAACTCGACATTAAATCGATGGAAATTCAACATTCACAAAAATCGCTACAAAATAAAGGTTCTTAATAGTCATCTACAACACAATCTAAATCAAATTTCTCGAAATATGATTGATTGTGGCTGAAAAATTTGAGTTTGCATGGCATAGAGGCAATGTAACCTTAAAATCAGGTCTTCGCTGAACTCGACATTAAATCGATGGAAATTCAACATGCACGAAAATCGATAGAAAATAAAGGTTCTTAATAGTCATCTACAACACAATCTAAATATAATTTCTTCAAATATGATTGATTGTGGCTGAAAAATTTGAGTTCACATGACATAGAGGCAACGTAGCCTTAAAATCAGGTCTTCACTGAACTCGACATTAAATCGATGGAAATTCAACATTAACGAAAACCGATAGAAAATAAAAGGTTCTTAATAATCATCTACAACACAATTTAAATCAAAGTTCTCCAAACATGGTTGATTATGGTTGAAAAATACGAGTTCGCATGACACAGATTCATTGTAGCCTGAAATCAGGTCTTCGCCAAACTCGACATTAAATCGATGGATATTCAACATGTTTGAAAAATGATAGAAAATAAAGGTTCTTAATAGTCATCTACAACACAATCTAAATCAAAATTGTCCAAACATGGTTGATTATGGGTGAAAAACTAGAGTTTGTGTGGCACAAGTCTTTGTAGAACTCAACATTAAATCGATGGAAATTCAACATTCATGAAAACCTATAGAAAGTATAGTTTCTTAGTAGTCATTTTCAACTCAATCTAAATCAAATTTCTCCAAAAATTGTCGATAATAGGTGAAGAATTGGAGTTCGTGTGAGATAGATGCAATGTAGCCTTAAAATAAGGTCTTTGATGAACTCAACATTAAATCGATGGAAATTCAACATTCACAAAACCGATAGAAAATAAAGGTTCTTAATAGTCATCTACAACACAATTTAAATAAAAACTCTGCAAACATGGTTGATTATGGGTGAAAAATTGGAGTTCCCATGAAACAGATGCAATGTAACCTTAAAATTAGGCCTTCACCGAACTCAACATTAAATCGATCGAAATTCAACATTCACAAAAACTGCTAGAAAATAAAGGTTCTTAATAGTCATCTATAGCACAATCTAAATTAAAGTTCTCCAAATATGGATGATTATGGGTGAAATATTAGATTTCACGTGATACAGATGCATGTAGCCTTAAAATTAGGTCTTCATTGAACTCGACATTATATAGATGGAAATTCAACATTTC
Source organism: Sequoiadendron giganteum (assembly GCA_007115665.2). Classification (NCBI taxonomy): domain Eukaryota; kingdom Viridiplantae; phylum Streptophyta; class Pinopsida; order Cupressales; family Cupressaceae; genus Sequoiadendron; species Sequoiadendron giganteum. The sequence continues at coordinate 321,882,013 of CM021105.1, forward strand.
CAAAAACTGATAGAAAATAAAGGTTCTTAATAGTCATCTACAATACAATTTAAATAAAAAGTCTCCAAACATGGTTGATTATGGGTGAAAAATTAGAGTTTGCGTGACACAAATGCAAGGTAGCCTTAAAATTAGGATTTCGTTGAACTCAACATTAAATGGATCGAAATTCAACTTTCACAAAAATTGATAGTAAATTAAAGGTTCTTTAATAGTCATCTACAACAAAATCTAAATCAAAGTTCTCAAAACATTGTTTATTATGGGTCAAAAAATAGAGTTCACGAGACACAAATGCGAGCGAGCCTTAAAATAACATCTTTGCCGAACTAGACATTAAATCGATGTAAATTCAATATTCACAAAAATCGAAAGTAAATAAAAGTTCTTAATAGTAATCTACAACGCAATCTAAATGAAAGTTCTCCAAAAATAGTTGATTATTGGTGAAAACTCAGAGTTCGGATGACACAGATGCAACGTAGCCTTAAAATCATGTCCTCCGCGAAGTCGACATTTAATCGATGGAAATTCGACATTCATGAAAATTGATAGAAAATAAAGGTTCTTAATAGTCATCTACAACACAATCTAAGTCAAATTTCTCCAAACATGGTTGATTATGGGTGAAAAATTGGAGTTCACGTGACACTGATGCAACGTAGTCTTAAAATCAGGTCTTCATCGAACTCGAAATTAAAATCTACGAAAATTCAACATTCAGAAAAATCTATAGTAAATAATGGTAACATTCACAAAAACTGATAGAAAATAAGGGATCTTAATTGTCATCTACAATACAATCTAAATCAAAGTTCTCCAAATATGGTAGATTATGTGTGAGAAATTGGAGTTCGCATGACACAGATGCAACGTAGCCTTAAAATCAGGTCTTCACCGAACTCGACATTAAATCGATGGAAAATAACGGTTCTTAATAGTCATCTACAACACAATTTAAATCAAAGTTCACCAAACATGGTTGGAGTTAGCATGACACAGATGCAACATAGCCTTATAATCAGGTCTTCGCTAAACTTGACATTAAACTGATGGAAATTTGACATGCACAAAAACTGATAGAAAATAAAGGTGCTTAATCGTCATCTACAACACAATGTAAATCAAACTTTTCCAAACAAGGTTGATTATGGGTGAAAAATTGGAGTTTACATTGCATAGATGCAACATAGCCATAAATTAAAGTCTTCGCTGAACTCTACATTAAATCAATGGAAATTCAACATTCACAAAAATCGATAGTAAATAAAGATTCTTAATAGTCATGTACAAAACAATCTAAATCATTGTTCTCCAAACATGGTTGATTATGGGTGAAAAATTAGAGTTCATGTGAAAAAAATGCGACAGAGCCTTAAAATCAAGTCATCGTCGAACTTGATATTAAATCAATGGAAATTTAACATTCATGAAAACCGATAGAAAATAAAGGTTCTTAATAGTCATCTACAACACAATCTAAATCAAAGTTCTCCAAACATGGTTGATTATGGGTGAAAAATTGGGATTGGCGTGACACAGATGCAATGTAGCCTTAAAATCAGGTGTTCGTTGAGCTCGACATTAAACCGATGGAAATTCAACATTCACGAAAATCGATAGAAATTAAAGGTTCTTAATAGTCATCTACAACACAATATAAATCAAAGTTCTTCAAACATGGTTTATTATGGGTGAAAAATTAGAGTTCGCTTGACACAGATGCGACGGATCCTTAAAATCATGTCTTCGCCGAAATAGAAATTTAAACGATGGAAATTCAACATTCACAAAAACTGATAGAAAATAAAGGTTCGTAATAGTCATCTACAACACAATAGAAATAACAATTCTCCAAACATGGTTGATTATGGGTGAAAAATTTGAGTTCGCGTGACATAGATGCAACATAGCCTTAAAATCATGTCTTTGGCGAACTAAACATTAAATCAATAGAAAATAAAGGTTCCTAATAGTCAACTACAATACAATCTAAATCAAAGTTGTCCAAACATGGTTGATTATGGGTGAAAATTTTGAGTTAGCATGACATAGATGCAACGTAGCCTTAAAATCAGGTCTTCACCGATCTCAACATTAAATAAATGGAAATTCAACATTCACAAAAAACGATAGTGAAAAAAGGTTCTTGATAGTCATCTAAAAAAAATATAAATCAAAGTTCTACAAACATGTTTGAGTATGGGTGAAAAATTAGAGTTCGCGTGACACAGATGTGACAGAGCCTTAAAATGATGTCATCGCCGAACTTGACATTAAATTGATGGAATTTCCACATTCACAAAAACCAGTAAAAAATAAAGGTTCTTAATAGTCTCAATCTAAATCAAAGTTCTACAAACAAGGTTGATTATGTTTCAAAAATTGGAGTTCGTGCGACACTGATGCAACGTAGCCTTAAAATCAGGTCTTCACCGAACTCGACATTAAATTGATGGAAATTCAACATTCATGAAAACTGATAGAAAATAAAGGTTTCTTAATAGTAATCTACAACACAATATAAATCAAATTTCTCCAAACATGGTTGATTATGAGTGAAATATTGGAGTTCCCGTGACACAAATGCAACGTAGCCTTAAAATCATTTCTTCGCTGAACTCAACATTCACAAAAACTGATTGTAAATAAACGTTCTTAATAGTCATCTACAACACAATCTAAATCAATATTCTCGAAACATGGTTGATAATGGGTAAAAAATTAGAGTTTGCGTGACACAGATGCAAGGGAGCCTTAAAATCACGTCATCATCAAACTTGACATTAAATCAATGGAAATTCAACATTCATGAAAACCGATAGAAAATAAAGGTTCTTAATAGTCATCTACAACACAATCTAAATCAAAGTTCTCCAAAATTGGTTGATTATGGGTGAAAAATTGGAGTTCATGACACATGCAACGTAGCCTTAAAATTAGGTCTTCACCGAACTTGACATTAAATCGATCGAAATTCAACATTCATGAAATCTGATAGTAAATAAAGGCTCTTAAGAGTGATTTACAACACAATTCAAATGAAATTTCTCCAAACATAGTTGATTATGGGTGAAAACTTAGAGTTCGCATTACACAAATGCAACGTAGCCTTAAAATCATGTCCTTACCGATGTCGACATTTAATCGATGGAAATTCAACATTCACGAAAAATCGATTGAAAATAAAGGTTTTTAATAGTCATCTACAACACAATGTAAATCAAAGTTATCCAGACATGGTTTATTGTGATTGAAAAATTGGACTTCGAGTGATACAGATGCGAGGTAGCCTTAATTTCATGTCTTCGCCAAATTTGATATTAAATCGATGGAACTTCAACATTCGTGAAAACTAATAGAAAAATAATGGTTCTTAATAGTCATCTACAACACATTCCAAATAAAAGTTCTCCAAACATGGTTGATAATGGGTGAAAAATTGGAGTTCACGTGACATAGATGAAACGTAGCCTTAAAATCACGTCTTCACCAAATTAGACATTAAATCTATGGAAATTAAACATTCACAAAAACTGATAAAAATAAAGGTTCTTATTAGCCATCTTCAACACAACCTAAATCAATTTTTTCCAAAAATGGTTGATAATGGGTAAAAAATTGGAGTTCGCGTGCCACAACCCCAATGTACTCTTAAAATTAGGTCTTCACCGAACTCGACATTAAATCAATGGAAATACAACATTCGTGAAAACAAATAGAAAATAAAGGTTCTTAATAGTCATCTACAACACAATCTAAATCAAATTTTTCAAAACATGGTTGATTATGTTTAAAAAATTGGAGTTTGCTTGACATAGATGCAATGTAGCTTTAAAATAAGGTGTTTGCTGAACTCGACATTAAATCGATGGAAATTCAACATTCACAAAAATTGATAGAAAGTAAAAGTTCTTAATAGTTAACTACAACACAATCTAAATCAAAGTTCTCTAAAAATGCTTGATTATAGGTGAAAAATAAGTAGTTAGTGTGCACATATGTGACATAGCCTTAAAATCAATTCTTCATCGAACTTGACATTAAATCAATGGAAATTCAATATTGGCAAAAACAAATAGAAAATTAAAGTTCTTAATAGTCATCTACAACACAATCTAAATGAAATTTCTACAAATATGGTTGATTATGGTTGAAAAATTGGAGTTCACATGACACAAATGCAACGTAGCCATAAAATCAGGTCTTCGCCAAACTCGACATTAAATCTATGGAAATTCAACAATCACAAAAATCGATAGTAAATAAATGTTCTTAATAGTTATCTACAACATAATCTAAATGAAAGTTCTCGAAACAAGGTTGATTATGGGTGAAAACTCAAAAATCGCATGACATAGATGTAATGTATTCTTAAAATCATGTCTTAGCCAAACTCGACATTAAATCGATGGAAACTCAACATTCACAAGAACTGATAGAAAATAAAGGTTCTTAATAGTCATCTACAACAAAATCTTAACCAAAGTTCTCCAAACATGGTTATTATGGTTGAAAAAGTGGAGTTTGTGTGACATAGATGCTACGTACCCTTGAAATCTGGTCTTCGCCAAACTTGGCATTAAGTCGATGGAAATTCAACACTCACGAAAATGATAGAAAATAAATGTTCTTAATAGTCATCTACAAAACAATCTAAATCAAAGTTCTCCAAACATGGTTAATTATGGGTGAAAAATTGGAGTTTGCGTGACACAGATTGAACGTAGCCTTAAAATCAAGTCTTCATTGAACTCGATATTAAATCGATGAAAATTAAACATTCATGAAAATTGATAGAAAATAAAGGTTTTTAATAGTCATCTACAACACAATCTAAATAAAATTTCTCCAAACATGGTTGATTATGGGTGAAAAATTGGATTCCGCGTGACACAAATGCAACGTAGCCTTAAAATTAGCTCTTCGAGATTTGACGTGACATAGATGCATTGTGGCCTTAAAATCAGATCTTGGCATCCATAGCCAATTCTAACATGGTATAGGTCATAGGATACCACTCATACCTGGATGCACCCATGGGCTACCGCGTGGCAAGGGCAAGAGGCCACACCACCGTAGCCCTTTACTCCGCCGGCCAATGAAGCCGGCCACTAGTGGACACATCCAACCGGCCAGGCAGTTCAATATTGGCGAACCGGTCAATGCAAAATTTTTGGCAGAAAATTCAAATCCGGCGCCAGTCAAAGAAATCGGGGGGCTCATAAAAAATCTGGCAAAAATTTCCAGTGTCGGCAAAAAAGTTCAGATTTCGGCCGCAGCATATTCCATCAGGAGGGAATATTTATTTGTGATGGTTTGGCGCATGTCACATTTAATTGCGTAAACTGCTGACATCAGCATCTCGTCAACGATGACGTCAACAATCTTTTGAAAAAATTTCCCCTCTCACCATTTGCATTATGGTTTTGGAAGGCGATTTTCAAATGCTCATAACTCAATCATTTTGGCTCCTTTTTTTGAGCAATGTTTTTTTCTTTGGGCTAATTTTTCACGCTCTTCATAGTGGTGCAACTAGTTTTTGGTTTTTGCTTATGATTTTTCTAGAAATTGCAGATTCTCACAAGTGTTGTTGCTTTGTTCTCATTTTGGGAACTTCGGGAGTTCATATCCTTCTCCTATAGTAACATTTTTTAGTGCCGTTTTTTTTTTGTACATAATTTTTCATTTACTTCTTAGTGGTATGATCAGATTGACTCATTTTATACCAAAAATTGTACTTGAATCTATGACCTATTTTGGCAATTTGCATGTACCAAGATCAAAGTCCACTTTGTTATTTTTGGTAGTGGAAACTATAAATGCACTAAATATAAAGTGCCAAATCAAATATTTCTTGGGGGGTTCCTTGATTGAGTGAATTTGGGGGGGTTTCTTTTGTGTGATTATGCCTATTTTGTGCTCTTGTATTCCATCATTGGTTCATCTAATGTTCCACTCTTAACTGCACATAATTATGCTACATGGAAAGTATGTGCATGTAGTAAACTAATGGAAAAAGGTTTAATTTACTACATTGATGGAACCATAACTGTCACCTACAGATCCTAAGGAAAATGCAACTGCATATATGGCATTGGGTACACTTAGAGAGTTTATTTCAGATGATCTCATTTTTCATGTTGATAAATGTACTACAGCCAATGAAGCTTTGGATAAGCTTGCTACTTTGTATGACAAGGTTGATAAGGTTAAGGGATACAAACTTGAAAATGATGTCTTAAACCTTGATCCTAAGAATTTTGACACTATTCAAGATTATGTCACTAAAGCAAATGAGCTAAGAGCAAAACTAAAAGATTTTGGTATTGAGAAAGAGGATGATCAATTGGTCTTTAACTTGTTGGAAAAACTTTCAGCTGAGTATGTAGCCTTTGTTTCAAGTTTTTAGACTCAACAATTAACAATTAGCAACTTCACATCACCATCTTTTGAGGCTCTCACAGATCTTTTGATTCGGGAGAAAAATAAGCTTATTCAAATGGGTACTTTGTGTACACATCTAAAATTGGTCACGGTCGATCAAACCTGTTAATTAATGTTCTTAAGTCATCTACATATAAATAAATTTAACTATTTATTTATATTGTTCATTTTTTAATTCTTCTAATTTAATTAAATAAATAAAGTTTATTTAATTAATGCTACCTTCCTCTTAATTAATTAAATAGATTTTACAATTTATTTACATTAATTATCACAAGTTTAAATTCACAATTTAAATGATATTCTTCTCTCCACATTTAATTAAATACTTAATTAAATCATTTTCCAAATTCCCACTCCTCTCACAAAAATTAAATATTCTTAATATTTAATTAAAAGGCTTTTCCTTTTCTCACATAATTAAATATTTGTAATATTTAATCAAAGCCTTTTCATATTTCTCTCACACATAATTAAATATTTATTTATTTAATTATGAGAGACACCTTTCAATTGTCTCTTCATTTTCTATCACTCAGAATTCCATCTCCTTTTCAAATTCTCGATCTCTCACCGTTCATTCTAACAAGTTTGAACTCGACCGTCGATCTTGGCTAATCGAATTCCTACCTTCAAAAATCTATAAATACATCCCTTTCATGAGTTGAAAAGGACCTCGAATCTCAAATTTTCATGCGTAGTTACTATAGTTGCATCTTAGCATTCATAGCATTTTCAATTCAATATTTTAATATTTTAGATGCATATGCATTTTTAATCTCATTCTCTCAAGCTGCCATTCTACAAGCTGCTGTTTAAAACAACTAAGAGTAAGCATCTTGAAACGAATCCTTGGAGATAGAGGAAAATGGAACGAATTTGAAGAAACTGTGGTTTAGAGTTTGCATTTAATTTCTTTAATTTAATTTCTTCAATCTAATGTTTCATTGGTGTATTAGATTAGATTCAATTTGATTAACACATTCTAACGTACACATTTTTGGTGCCCACCGTGGGGCATCCTCCCGTATTAATCTTTTTCTTGCAGAAAATCTTATGTTTTTATAGGTGACGGATTGAAAAATTGGCTTTGGCACATATAATCCTTGGTTTAGTGCATCCACAGATTGTTTCGGTGCATCCACAGACTGTTTTTTCGCATCCAGAGACTATTTTCACGCATCCAGAGACTGTTTTCGCGTATATACAGATTGTTTTAGCGCATTTGGCACCTGTTTTAGCGCATACGAGCCTTCTTTTAGCGCATCTGGGTTCTATTTTAGCACATACAAGCTCTATTTTAGCGCATAGACCGCTGTTTTGTGCTTTTACAGTCAGTTTTTAAAATAGCAATATCTTGGTCATACGAAGGTCTTTTTTGATGATTTTTTTTTTTGAAATGGGGTAGAATTTCATAAGCTAGCCAATGGTGTAGGTGTTTATCAGTTTTATTTGAGTTAAAATTATAAATTTCAAATCTAATGTCAAATCACACTATAACTTTGTCTAATTTTTAGGATTTTTATGTTGAATGATTCATGTAACCCTTATACCTTCTTGTTTCTTGGTTTAATCTAAAATTTGGAGAATTTTTGCAGGTTAGAGAATCAAAAAGGGAAGAGGAAACAAAGGAAAAGCTTCTGATGAAATCATTTTTCTATTGTATCAAGTATTTTTAAACACTTTGGGAGCAATTATAATTTCATTCTTAAATTGTTGTCTGGATCCGACGCGACCGCGGCCAGAGGTTTTATTGATTTATGGGGAATAAAATGAACCAATCCTAGGGTAGACATCTAAATCAGAATTAACTAATCCTAGGATAGTCACGAAACATAATTTTCTTTGGTTAAAATGAACTCCATGTTTTTAGTGAAGCAACATCTTCACTTAGAATAGAAAATTTGTCAATTTGGGATTTAAAATTGAACCATTATTTTCTTGTTGTGATTGTGGGTAATAGGTCTATGCTCTCCCCTTAACTGGGTGATCAAAATACCAGACTTACCTTTTATTTTATGCAATTTAATGTCTTATTACATCATTTAGAAGGCCTGCCGTAGTGGGAAAAAGTACTCACCCTACGGGAACGACTTAAGTGGGAACACCTAAAGCCAAGGTTTCCAACCCAGTTTAATCAAAAGCAAGTTGTTAATGAAAATCCAACTTGACAGTAGTGCGCAGGATAACCATCCCCAAAACCTTTGTTCTAAAGGCTGGGAGGTCTCTCGAGGGAGTATATCTATTTGCCACACTAAACGAATACCCTTACTACGAACCATAGTGTAGAAAGCCAACCGTGTCAATATCCAAACATCATTTTAATCACGGTGCAAGGGGAGGGAAGAATCTGCCCACAAGACACTCACCATATAGTCACCATGGATTGTTTGCTCAAGGGATTTGGTATCCACTTCTGTCACTTTGAGTATGCACCTGGAAAAGACAAAAACACGGGCGCCCTCTAGGGGGTGACAAGGCTGTGTGAGTTGACGCGATTTTAAGCTGTGGGTTGTGATTACTATGATGAACTATTTGACAAATTAAGAGTGAGTCTGATTGAACTACTTATCTTTTTTAAAACCTGTGGAAATCTCAAGAACATACACTCTTTGTTTAGATTTTAGGATTAACAGAACGACTGTCTGCTTCTATGCCGTGTTTTTCACATTTAAATTAGATTAAGATCATCCAAAACAAGAAAATTTTATCAAACTGTTAAAACATGTCGGTCTCAGAGCTATTTTAGCGCATTCGATCTCTGTTTTAGTGCATTCGATCTCTATTTTAGCGCATTTGGTCTCTGTTTTAGTGCATTCGGTCTCTGTTTTAACACATTCAGTATCTATTTCAGTGCATTCAATCTCTGTTTCCGCGCATCGGTGCTCTATTTCAATGCATCTATGCTCTATTTTGGCGCATTCAGTCTCTGTTTTGGCGCATCTATTTTTCCGAGTCTAGGTGAATTTTCTAACTGTCAGAAATAAAGTTTTATAAGTCTAGTCTTTCCCATGCTTAGAGTTTGGAAGTCTACAACATTTGCCAAGAGGTTCTTAGAAAGGAAGATCATAAAGCCCAAGAAGTTTCTCAGTTATAATAAAGTGTTGAAGAAGAGGAAATTTCTATATCAAAGTCGAAAGGTCCTACTTGAACAAAAAACCTTTTTTCATAGATATCACGATTATATTAGAGGTTTCACTGATGATTATGTTGTAGAACCCTTATATTTGAGAGCTTTCTTTCAAAGAAGAGCCCTTTCTCAAAGGCATAACCACAGTCAGCATATTCGTCCTTCTTATATTCCCCAACCTGCTATCACATACGCTACTCGTCCAAATCAAATTCTGCAATAAGAGAAACTCAAACACATTAGGCATCTAGTAAATTCATCTCTTTACAAAGTTAAGATCAAATTTCACAAAGTGCAAAATCATCTTTATTTTTTGATCTTTGGTTTAATTCCCGCAAACAGGATTTTCATCCTTTCAATCAGGGAATCACAAGCTAAAGATTAAAAAATCTTTTAAGTCATAGAATCTTCATTCTATCCTGACTTTCATCATCTTTGCACTATTTCATTCCTTTGATCAAAGTTAGTAGGATTTGAGTAAAGCTTATGCCTATTACTACGAGATCTCGAAAGCACATAGAAAAAGATGAAAGTACAATAAGCAAAATGGGTGAAAATAATGAGAGGGAGGAAAACCTCTTTAACAATGCAAATGTTGAAGAGTTAACGGAAGAAAAACTTCAAGAGGCAGAACATGATCCCCAATTCCATACTCTTATGGAAAAGATTTTAGAAAGAAACAAGGAAAGATACTTTCTGTCATTAGCTGTTCAAGGAGCTAAGTTACTTGCTGATTTCGATACAGAAGGGATTAAAGAAGATCCCAAGCTCCTCTTAATGATTTTAGCACCCTTACTCGACAAATCAAGGAATTAAAAGGGAAAATAAAAGAAATGCAAGGAGGAACAACAAAGAAATATGTCCTTATCCATTCAAGAGGAGTCTTCGAGTGATCCCTTTTCCAAAACATTTCAAAATCCCTAAGTTTGATAAGTATAATGGGAAAACTGACCCCATTGAGCATGTAAGGGATTTTTGAAATATGAGCTTGGAGTTTGCTCATAATGATACCTACTTAATGCAGTTGTTTCCATGAAGTATGGGTGGACAATCCATGGAGTGGCTCTCCAAGATCACTCCCCCCATCAAAACCTTTGAAGAGTTGATAAATAAGTTCATATCACAATACTCTTACAACATTCAACACCAGGTAACCATGCTTGATCTTTGTAAGATAAAACAAAAAGTAGGGGAATCTTTCACTACATTTTTGCAAAGATGGAGAAGAATGTTTGCTAGATACTCTCGTTCTGTTCCTGAAAAGGAAAAGATGGAGATCTTCATCGATAGTCTTAATCAAGAAATGAGTTATAGACTAAACCTTCATTGTCCTCCATCATTTGAAAAATTGATTGAAAACGCAGTTACTATTGAGGGTGCATTGATCAAGCGTGGAGTTCTAAAAATTGATAAAGAGGGTTCAAATTTGTACAACAACCATAATAACAACAATGACAAGTCATGATTTTGGACTCGAAATAAAAATATTGTAAATGATGGGGTAGTAGGTGCTAACAACGTGAATATGAAGCCCATTGTCCTTAATGTGTCAGGTGTTCAACGTAACAATAATACCAATAATTCTAGCACCCAAGGCAATGTCTCTAATCAAGGGAACACAGCTAATGCTCATGGAAATAATTTTGACAATAATCAAAATTCAAATGCACCCAGACCATCATATTTTTCGAATCGACGAAGTTTTACTCCCTTGGGCCAATCTTTGGAATCCATTCTCAAAGAATTATTGAATCAAAACGCATTTAAATTGCCACCACAAAGAGAGTATGAGCCTCGAGTTAAACCACCATTGTGGAATGATTCACACTTCTTTGATTATCATAGGTGTAAAGGTCATAAGACAAACAGTTGCCAAGGGTTAAAGAATATTGTTCAAGATTTGATTGATAACCATACCATCACAGTTGAGGGACATAATGTCAATAATGATCATCAAGCATTCAAGAATCTGCTCCCTAATTATCACAAAGGGGAATCCTCGAGTGACAAGGGCAAGAATGTTAATAACATCCAAGACATTATTATCAATCATATCTATACTGATGACCCTCAAATCAATGCTCTCTGAATCAAAGGTAAGCCAAAATATCGAGAGGTCAATGTTACCACAAGGGGACAAGCCAAGATCATTGTCAAAGGTGACTCATCTAAAACAACAATTCCCCCTCCAAGTCAATACAATTTGCTTGAGCAATTACGAAAAACATCAGTGCAAATTTCTATCTTGGAGCTTTTAAAGTTATCACCTGCACATAAGGACATTCTGGAAAAGGCTCTTGTAGATACAATTGTATCTCCTGATCTAGATACCGATAAATTTCAAGCCATGGTGGGACACTTGTCCTCCTACACATGTCTATCTTTCTCTGAAAAAGATGATTCATCCATAACCCATCCGCATAATTCATTGCTCTATTTAGAAGTCATGGTTCACAAAGCCCACATTAGAAGTTTTCTTATAGATGGGGGAGCCGGATTAAATATTTGTACTTTGAAATTGGTCCTAGCTTTGGGATATTCAGCAGATTCTATAGATCCACGGAGAAAAATTACAATCAAAGCCTATGATGATGAGGAAAGAACGTCCAAAGGTCTCATCATGTTACCAAACAAAGTGGGACTTGTTGTGAAGAATACCTTTTGTCAAGTTCTCGATCGGGATCTAACCTATAACATACTATTGGGTCATCCATGGATTCATGACATGCAAGCTATTCCATCTACTTATCATCAGTGTTTGAAGTTTCCATATGATGGATAGGAAGTAACAATACCCACTGATCACAATAGCAGTCAAACTTGTTCTAACCTAAGAGCAACTCAGGACACATTTGTCCCACATAATAGAGAGGCTTTGGCCATCTCTACCTCCAAAAACAAAGAACAAGTGCAAGAAATGATAAGTAATTTTGGCACCAAGTTAAAATTAAAAGACAATGGGGTGAGAGAATATTCTTTATCTCTCTCTAATCTACCCCTATCACCAAGATCTCATGGACAACCATTGACATCTACACAACAGGCTACAATAGCTTTAGCCTCAACTTCAACCCCCATTACCAAGTTTAATGGGAGGTTTATCAAAGAAACTGAAGGAGAAGATAGCTCTATAAAGATGAAGGAGAATCTGTACAACATATCAAGATACCCACACAACAATATGGAAAGGGTTATGCTATCATGCAACAGATGGGCTATGAAGGAAATGGCCCTCTAGGTAAGAGAAAAGAAGGTATTGTTGAACCTGTCCAATTAAAAACAATGCATCCAAAAGATAAGACTGGGTTAGGATATGGTGAAAATACTAAGGAAAAAGTAACACAGAGACCATCTTACGAAGAAATAGCTAAATCAATTTTGAGAATTCAAGCGGATAATTCTGAAACAGACTCAAATGAATGTGAATGGGATGATTTCTCAGATGATACTTTCATCTTAGAAAAAAAGGTGGATGTCATACACAAATTCTCACCTACATTCTTACAAGGAGAAAGCTCAAGACCTCACTTTGAATACGTCATACAAAGTGACCAAGACTTTAGTGAGACCAATTCGATTCAAAGCGAGATAGATCATTTTGAGGAGGATACCATCCCAGACCTTCCCTATAATGACGATGACAATAACATCATGACCCTCACGGCCAATGACCTTACTCATCCTAATGATCCATTACCTTTGTTTCATCCCGAACTCATTGATTGGGAACAAATTGTACCCATTGATGTTCCAACTTTTCCAAATGACGAAACCATAATAAAATTTCTTTGTTCATCCCATCCCGAAACAAGTTCCACCGGGGAATCACAAGATCAAAGTTTTCGACAAGAAAGTGCCAAGTTTCTCAGCTATGAAATAAATAATATAAAAGAAGACCTAATGGTGAAAACCTAACAAAGGCAGTATTAGGTCAAGAAAAAAGAAAAATGAAAGAAAGATCTAATGGTGAAAACCTAACAAAGGCAATATTAGATCAAGAAAAGAGGAGAATAAAAAGCATATCTAATGGTGAAAACCTTTTAAAGGTGCTAGATGATGGGAAACTTGACACTCTTCGGGAGTATTATCAGGAAAGATCTTCCATTCTAATCGAACCAACAGAGGCTCTCAATATAGGTACTACAGAAAATCCTAAAGTTTTGCAATTGGCTGCATCTCTAACAGATGAAGAAGTACCTAGATTCATAGAATTTTTGAAAGATAATCAAATCAGTTTTGCATGGTCCTACACAGATATTCCTGGATTAGATCTAGATCTAATCATGCATCATCTATCTATTACGCCTGGGGCAAAGCTTGTAAAATAGAAACTCAGAAAAATGCATCTGCATGTGGCATTGTTGGTTAAAGAAGAATTAAAGAAAATTTTGGATGTTGGATTCATTCGATCCATGGATTATGCAGAATGGATCTCGAATATCGTGCCTATTTCAAAGCCAGACGGAAGGATCAGAATTTGCACAGATTTCAGGGATTTGAATAAAGCATGTCCAAAAGATGACTTTCCCTTACCAAACATTTATATGATTGTGGATTTAATGGCTAGACATGCAATGTACTCATTGATGGATGGATTCTCAAGATACAACCAGATAAAGATCACACCAGAAGATCAAGATAAAACAGCATTTACATGTCCTTGGGGAACCTATTGCTAGAACGTAATGCCATTTGCATTGAAAAATGCAGGAGCTACATACCAATGAGCAATGACAACAATTTTTCATGATATGATGCATACATTCATGGAAGATTATGTTGATGATCTTCTTGCCAAGTCTAACACTAGAGAAGGACACATCGATATCTTATCTAAAATCTTCAAAAGAATGGAGCAATTCAAAGTAAGACTTAATCCAAAGAAATGTGTTTTTGGAGTAAAATCTGGAAAGTTATTAGGATACATTGTGTCAGAAAAGGGAATTGAAGTGGATCCTGATAAGGTACAAGTAATTATTGACATGCCACCACCAAGAAACATCAGTCAGCTACGCTCTTTACGAGGACGATTACAATCCATTTGAAGATTCATTGCTCAACTAGCAGATAAAAGTTTACCATTTACGCATCTCTTACATAAGAATGTTCCTTTCAAGTGGGAACACAAATGTGAAGTAGCCTTTAATCAAATAAAGCAGTATCTCATGAATCCACTAGTATTGACTCCACTAATACAAGGTGCGCCTCTCATATTATATATTGCTGCCACGAAAGTATCTTTAGGAGCATTATTGGCACAGGAAGATTACTCAGGAAAATAACGAGCTATTTATTACATCAGTTGAACCTTGACAAGTCATGAGATAAATTATACCTTCATTGAAAAAGCTTGTTTAGCAGTGGTGTTCACTGCTCAAAAGTTACGTGACTACATGTTAACCCATACAGTAAAGCTTGTGGCTAAGATTGACCCACTCAAATATTTTCTAAGTAAGGAAACCTTAACTGGCAGGTTGGCTAAATGGGTTATGATCTTAAGCGAGTTCGATATTCAGTATGTAGATCGCAAAGCTATAAAGGGACAAGTAATTGCAGATCAATTAGCAAAAGCATCACTGCCAACAGAACACCCAATGCATGTTGATTTTCCTGATGTTGATATTTTCGCAACAGATATCCAATAGTCATGGTCACTCTACTTTGATGGTTCTTACACTCAACATGGTTTGGGAGTAGGAATTCTTTTTATTACACCTCAAGGACATACAATCCCAAAATCTTATCGGCTAATGTTTCCTTGCACAAACAACATAGTTGAATATGAGGCATTGATAATCGGCATAAGAATTGCAGTAGATTGGAAAATCACAGAACTTCAAGTTTTCGGTGATTCACAACTTGTTATAAATCAAATCAATGATGAATATCACACTAAAGATGATAAGTTGATACCTTACAAAAGAATGGTGGAGGATCTCAAGAAATACTTTGTTAACATCCAGTTCATACATATTCCACGCATTGATAACAAAGCAGCAGACTCTATGGCTACAATCGCCTCTCTACTCCAATTGTCAAAGAATAAAAAATGGTACGATTTCCTGGTGGAACAATTGTTTTCTCCTGCCCATAACAATCCTGAAACACAAATCATTTGCCATTTGACGAGTTCTGAATCTTCCTTATATGGCCAAATCTACTCTTCACTTAAAAGATACTACTTTACCCTTAGACTTGTCTAGAAATCAAAAATGAAATTTCATTTGCCAATCATCTCGTTACACCTTAATTGCTAACATCTTGTACTGGCATGGTCTGGATGGTACCCTCCTTAGGTGTCTTAAACGCGATTAATCAGAAAAAGCCTTACAGGAGGTCCATGGTGGAATTTGTGGGACACTTTCAAGTGGACTAACCTTAGCTAAGAAACTTGTAAGATTAGGATACTATTGGCCCACCATGGAGAAAGAATCATTCGCCTTTGTGAAGAAATGTGCAAAATGTCAGATTCATGGGAATCTCATTCACGCTCCTGCTCAAGAATTACAACCCTTCACCACAACATGGCCTTTCACTCAGTGGGGATTGGATTTGGTTGGCAAGATACATCCATCCTCTTCAAATGGACACTAATTTATCATTACAGCCACTGAGTATTTTACTAAGTGGATTGAAGTTGTTCCTCTAACGACTGTTACGGGCAAACAAATCTCTTCGTTCATCTTGAATTATATCATTTGCAGATATGGCATTCCTAACTCCATTATCACAGATAATGGTAGACCCTTTAAAAATCAGGATGTTAATGAATTATGTGAAAGATTTCACATCCAACACAGGTTCTCTACACCTTATTATCCATAAGGGAATGGTCAAGCCGAAGCTTCAAACAAAACAATTTTAAATATTTTGAAGAAAACAGTGAATGAAGCAGGCCTTGATTGGCATGTCCAATTAAATCTAGCATTATGGGCTTATAGAACAAGCATTCGCACACCAATGGGAGCTACCCCTTATGCTTTGGTCTATGGTGCAGAAGCTATTTTAGCACTGGAAGTTGAGATTCCTTCACTTCGAGTATCACTCAAAGGGCTAATCAATGACGAAGACTACAGAGTATCAAGATTACAAGAGCTGGAACTGCTTGATGAACGGCACCAAACTGTGGTTAATCACTTGAAGGGATATCAACAAATCATGTCCCGCAACTACAATCATAGAGTCAAACCACGGAATTTTCAAGTGGGTGATTTGGTTCTCAGAGAAAACCCTCGAAATCAACAAAATAGGGAAAAGAAAGGCAAGTTTGAACCTAATTGGCTAGGCCCGTTTGTTATCGTTGCAGCCTACGGATTGGGGGTATATTAGTTGTCAACGGCAGAAGGGCACTTGTTTGAAGATCCAATCAACAACCTTCATTTGAAAAGGTTTTACACCTGAGAAAAAACCAAAAACAATATAAAATGTCTTGGAAAAAATAAAAAAATAAAAAAAAATTCCTAGATGAAAACTTGGCAAACAGGCGTCTTGGTAATAGCAAAAAAATCAAAAAAGAAGGAAAAAGTGCAATAAAAACAAACTGTGAAAATCTGGCAAATAGGCATTGTTTGTGATTTTTTTTGGGCTCTCTCATCTATTAGGATTCAATCTGCACATGCATCCTTTTTATCGGCATCACGCACACACCTCACCATCACATTCGCATTGCATGATCTCCTTGGATCGATAAGGATCTCATCATGGCTTGATGATTTGAGGATTATCCATCGCAATAGTTGTGTTTAGTAGGAGTCAAAGTACAAGGTCACTAAGGGGCAGTTTGCTTTCCTAGCAGGTAATCGGTAGCTGTGTCTAGCATCAGAATATTGGAAACAACAGTCTTGTCCAGTTAAACTGAGATTACATGAATCTTTTGACAGATATTTTAAAGCAAATTAGATGATCTTAATTTGAAGAAAATGAATGACAAACTTAAAGCAATAAGTTGCAAATTGTTGTTTTGATATTTGATGACATCATATCTTTGGAGTGGTTCAATGATGTGTTGAACTAGAATCACAAGGAAGAAGTATGATTTTTCTTTACTTGTTGTCTGTAAGTTAATCCTTAGTATGATTCAAATTGGTCGTGGGACATGATCTACAATAGATCATTGATGACATTTCAAAATTTGCATAGGAAAATGGTTAATTTTTGTTTATTTATGCAGGCAATACTCAGGTCATCTTGGTTCAATTATACCTTGATGCTTGTATTAACTTGCTACATCAAACAGCATGAAACCAGTACTCAGGTCATCATTGGTGCTAACATACCCTTTGATGCTTGTACTAACTCTCAACATATTAAAAGGCTCAATGATGACAACTAAACACAGCAGGAAATGACAACAAGGAGAATGGTTCATTATTTCATTTAGGACTGCATAATTCATTTGCATTTCGAGGGCCTTTTCAATAGATTTTTGAGGGTTGGCCACATTCTTGAATATCTTTTTCAGACAACGATTGAGTATGATTGGACATATGGTACATCTCATTTTCATTATCATTCACATCATTTTCCATTATCATTATCATTGCACTTTCATACTTACATCATCATTTCATTTCATCATCATATCCATCACATCTCATCTGCATCATTTCAATCAATATCATTAGGCAATCATGCAAATCAATCAGCAATGGATATCATCAATCAATCAGTACATCAAGCAAGTTCAAATCAATTTCTATTTTTTTTTCATATCGCATGGAAACAAATTTAACATTCATCGCGACTCAATCTATTTGACTTTCAATCAGGAAAGCAAATCTATCAATACTATTTGTTTTTCATATCACATGGAAAGAAATTTAACAATCATCGCGACTCAATCTATTTGACTTTCAATCAGGAAATCAAATCTATCAATACTATTTGTTTTTCATATCGCATGGAAATAAATTTAACAGTCATCGTGACTCAATCTATTTGACTTTCAATCAGGAAAGCAAATCTATCATTTCTAATTGTTTTCATATCACATGGAAGCAAATTTATCAATCAAAACTACTATTTGTTTTTCATATCACATGGAAGAAAATTTATCAATCAAATCAAATCTACTATTTATTTTCCATATCGCATGGAAGCAAATTTATCGATCAAAAGGCATCATCAATCGAGGCAAAATCAAAGTTCTTCATCTTCATATCAATCTTTCAATAGGGGTTTTCATCAAATCATCTTTATCGGTCAATGAATCAGATAGAAAATCAGTAAAAAAATTTCCAAAAAACATCTTTATCTGATTCATCACCCGAGGGGGCATATAGCATCATCAGTAAATTTTTCAAAGTTAGGGGCAAATTCTTTGAAGCAATGCGTGAAACACATCAATTCAAATAGAGGCAACATGTACACATCTAAAATTGGTCACGGTCAATCGAACCTGTTAATTAATAAAATATGAATTATTTAATTAATGTTCTTAAGTCATCTACATATAAATAAATTTAATTATTTATTTATATTGTTCATTTTCTAATTCTTCTAATTTAATTAAATAAATAAAGTTTATTTAATTAATGCTACCTTCCTCTTAATTAATTAAATAGATTTTAAAATTTATTTACATTAATTATCACAAGTTTAAATTCACAATTTAAATGATATTCTTCTCTCCACATTTAATTAGATACTTAATTAAATCATTTTCCAAATTCCCACTCCTCTCACAAAAATTAAATATTCTTAATATTTAATTAAAAGGCTTTTCCTTTTCTCACATAATTAAATATTTGTAATATTTAATTAAAGCCTTTTCATATTTCTCTCACACATAATTAAATATTTATTTATTTAATTATGAGAGACACCTTTCAATTGTCTCTTCATTTTCTGTCTCTCAGAATTCTATCTCCTTTTTGAATTCTCGATCTCTCACCATTCATTCTAACAAGTTTGAACTCGACTGTCGATGTTGGCTAATCGAATTCCTACCTTCAAAAATCTATAAATACAGCCCTTTCATGAGTTGAAAAGGACCTCGAATCTCAAATTTTCATGCGTAGTTACTATAGCCGCATCTTAGTATTCATAGCATTTTCAATTCAATATTTTAATATTTTAGATGCATATGCATTTTTAATCTCATTCTCTCAAGCTGCCATTCTACAAGCTGTTGTTTTAAACAACTGAGAGCAAGCATCTTGAAACGAATCCTTGGAGATAGAGGACAATGGAACAAATTTGAAGAAATTGCGGTTTAGAGTTTGCATTTACTTTTTTTTAATTTAATTTCTTCAATCTAATGTTTCATTAGTGTATTAGATTAGATTCAATTTGATTAACACATTCTAACATACACACTTTGAAGTCTTCAAAATCACATGCCTTGGTTGTAAAAGATGAGAAGTCTTCAAGTGGCAAAGAAAAGAAAAAGAACAAGCCTAAAAAGAACACACAATCCATAGAAGAACATAAATATTCATTTTCAAAAGAGAAATCATCCAAGAAGGAGAGGTCTTTTTGTGCATATTGCAAGAAGGATGGACATGAAGAACATTATTGTTATAAGAAGGATATTGATGAGTTGAAAAATCTTCTCAAAAGAAATTAGATTGATATGCCTTCTAGAATGTCTGAATCACCTCCTTCTTCTTCAAAACAGTCTAAGGGAAAAGGTCATGCTTTTTTTTCATCTACATCAGGATATAAAGGACAAGCTCTTTGTGCTTTTTCAAGTTCAGGATCAGGTAGATGGCTTCTAGATTCAAGAGCATCATATCATATGGCATCTTCGCAGTCTATATTCTCTTCATTTCAGCCTTGTTCTATGTCTCCTATCTTGATGGGAAACAATACATACATGAGTGTAATTGGGAAGGGATCTATTAGTTTTGGGGACAACACTTTTTAGGATGTTTTGTGTGTTCCTCATTTGATGAACAATCTTCTTTCCATATATCAGATTACACATGGGGGAGATGGGAGAACTGTGGAGTTCACACCTGATTCAGTCATCATTCGAGACTTGGAGAGTAGAGAGATCATTGCTAATGGGGTGGTTGATCATTCATCTTAGTTGTATACCTTTGTAGATTTTGCTTTTGATGGTGACATTGTTCCTTCGGCGGTTGATCACACTTCACGTGTGAACCATGATTTAGAGGAGACATTTGGCTACTTAAACTTGGGATTTCTCACATCAGATCCAATACTTGAGCCATGCATTTCATCTCCTCCATCTACTGTTGTAGTTGATGATACTTGTGCTTCCACAGTTTGGGTTCCTTGTGCTTTAGTGCAATAGGACATACATTGTCTTCCAGATATGGCTACTTTGGATGGCTTCTTGACAGGTATTTTAGACTTTTTTGTGGAGTCTCATCTTGCAGATTTGGGGGACACTATTGATGACATTCATCTTCTCTTTGATGAAGATGCTCCTTCTTCAGTTGTTGCGAGGGAACACTTTGACCCTCTTGTTCATTCTCTACATGATCATTCTTTGCAGTTTGGCGTGAGTGTGGATATTTTTGGACAACATTTGGAGGAGGCTTCTTTGTCTTTAGAGGGGATATCCTTGTCTTTGGGTTGTGCTCTACATTCATCTCTACTAGATGCGGGATTGTCCTCTTCAGCAGTGTGGCCTAGAACACCTGTTTGGAGTGTGTCAGCTTTCGGCATCGACATGGAGATACTTGAGCATGCTTCAGAGACATCATACAGCATCCATCATCTTGATATCCTACATACACCCTTGGTTTTGTTTCTTCCTAAGGGGAGGAACGTTGTTCGGCGAGATTGGATCATCTTCAGCATTCAATGTCGAGCTTCTACCATCATTGTAGGAGACTCAACATTGAGGGGGGGCTGCCTTGTCTCTCTTCTACTTCTCTCTTATGGGGGGTCCTTTTTCCTCACATGGGGTTTTTACCTTCTCATGCATCATTGAGAGAATTTCTATTTTGTATTTCATCTCTCTTTTGGGGAGGAGTTTTGTCCCACTGGGTTTTCTCCTTTTCTTTGTTTGTGAGAGATTGCATTGCATTTGTACATGGGTACCTAACATGGCCTAGTTGTCGGGACCTATCTTGCATTGTTTTCTTTTGTGTTTATTCTCCCTAAGTTGCACTTAAGGGGGTGTTGGTGTAATTAATTGTTTTGTACCTTGTCCTAGGTCATAATTACACCTTAGTTAAGTTTACTTAGGGACCACATAAGAGTTGTTGGAGAATTTCTACTTTTGGTGGATTTATCTTCTTATTACTTTATCACCTCCACCTTTCATGGACATATCATGTGATTAGGTTTCCAACTTTTATGGCAGTTCTCACATTATCACTTTCCACTTGAGGTGGAGTGATAGATTTTCATTATTATCTCATGTCATAAGATTACGACACTTGTCATAATCTTATACTCTTATGTACTCACCTTGGCTATATAACCAAGGTGACTCTCATTGTAAAATCAATTCTATTATCATTTGACATTGAATATAGTTTATTCTTGTCATGTTATTTTCTCTTTTCTTGTGCTTTCTATTTGGTCCATAGATCTTGGTATCCATAGCCAATTCTAATAGAACTCGACATTAAATCGATGGAAATTCAATATTCATGAAAACTGATAGAAAATAAAGGTTCTTAATAGTCATCTAGAACACAATCTAAATGAAATTTCTCCAAACATGGTTGATTATGGGTGAAAAATTGGAGTATGCGTGATACATATGCAATGTAGCCTTAAAATCAATTCTTCATCGAACTCAACATTAAATTAATGGAAATTACACATTCAACAAAACCGGTAGAAAATAAAGTTTCTTAATAGTCATCTACAACACAATCTAAATCAAAGTTCTCCTTACATCCTGGATTATGGGTGAAAAATTGGAGTTCGCATGACACAGATGTGAGGTAGCCTTAAAATCATGTTTTCGCCAAAGTCGACATTAAATCGATGGAAGTTCAACATTCATGAAAATTGATAGAAAATAAAGGTTCTTAATAGTCATCTACAAAACAATCTTAATCAAAGTTCTCCAAACATGGTTAATTATGTGTGAAAAATTGGAGTTTACATGACATAGATGCAACATAGCCTTAAAATCAGGTCTTCACTGAACTCGACATTAAATCGATGAAAATTTAACATTCATGAAAATTGATAGAAAATAAAGGTTCAAAATAGTTATCTACAACATAGTGTAAATCAAAGTTCTCCAAACATGGATGATTATAGGTCAAAACTTGGAGTTCGCATGACATAGATGCAATGTAGCCTTAAAATCAGGTCTTCGCCAACACTACATCAAATTGATTGAAATTCAACATTCACGAAAAATTGATAGAAAATAAAAGTTCTCAATAGTCATCTAAAACACAATCTAAATTAAAGTTCTCCAAACATTGTTGATTATGGGTAAAAACTTAGAGTCTGCGTGACACAGATGTAACATAGCCTTAAAATCAGGTCTTCATCGAACTCAACATTTAACTGATGGAAATTCAACATTCACGAAAACCAATAGAAAATAAAAGTTTTTAATAGTCATCTACAATAGACTCTATATCAAAATTCTCCAAATATGATTGATCATGGGTGAAACTTGGAATTTGCATGACATAGATGCAACGTACCCTTAAAATTAGGTCTTCTTCGAACTAGACATTAAATCGATGGGAATTTAACACTCACAAAATCTGATAGAAAATAAAGGTTCTTAATACTCATCTACAACACAATCTAAATCAAAGTTCTCTAAACATGGTTGATTATCGATGAAAATTTGGAATTCACGTGACACTAATGTAACATAGCCTTTTAAATCGGGTCATTGCCGAAGTCGACATTAGATCAATGGAAATTCAATAGTCACAAAAATCGATAGAAAATAAAGGTTCTTAATAGTCATCTAAAATACAATCTAAATAAAAGTTCTCCAAACATGGTTGATTATGAGTGAAAAATTCCAGTTTGCATTACATAGATTCTATGTAGCGTTAAAATCGGGTCTTTGCAAAACTTGACACTAAATCAACGGAAATTCAACATTCACAAAAACCGATAGAAAATAAAGGTTCTTAATAGTCATCTACAACACATTCTAAATAAAATTTCACCAAACATGGTTGATTATGGCTTAAAAATTGGAGTTCACGTGAAATAGATGCTACGTAGCCTTAAAATTAGATGTTTGCCACACTTGACATTAAATCAACCTAAATTCAACATTCAAAAAAACCAATAGAAAATAAAGGTTCTTAATATTCATCTAGAACACAATCTAAATGAAAGTTCTCCAAACATGGTTGATTATGGGTGAAAAATTGGAGTTCATGTGAAACACATGCAATGTAGCCTTAAAATCAGGTCTTCATCGAACTCGACATTAAATTGGTGGAAATTCAACATTCATGAAAACTGATAGAAAATAAGCGTTCTTAATAGTCATCTACAACAAAATCTAAATAAATGTTCTCCAAACATGGTTTGATTATGGGAGAAAACATGGAGTTTGCATGACACAGATGCAACGTAGCCTTAAAATTAGGTCTTCGCCGAACTCAACATTAAATAGATGGGAATTGAACATTCACAAAAATTGATAGAAAATAAAGGTTGTTAATAGTCAAAACATAATACAATGTAAATCAATATTCTCCAAACATGGTTGATTATGGGTGTAAATTTGGATTTCGCGTCACACAGATGCAATGTAGCCTTAACATGAGGTCTTCACTGAACTCGACATTAAATAGATGGACATTCAAAATTCATGAAAACCGATATAAAATAAGGGTTCCTAATAGTCATCTACAACACAATCTAAATCAAATTTTTCCAAATATTTTTTATTATGAGTGAGAAATTAGTGTTTGTGTGACACGGATGCAACATAGCCTTAAAATCAGGTCTTCACCGAACTCGACATTAAATCGATGGAAATTTACCATTTGTGAAAATCAATAGAAAATAAAGGTTCTCCATAGTCATCTACAACACAATCTAAATTAAAGTTCTCCAAACATTGTTGATTATGAGTTAAAAATTGGAGTTCACATGACACAGATGTAACGTAGCCTTAAAATCAGGTCTTCTTTGAACTCAACATTAAATGGATTGGAAATTCAATATTCAAAAACACTGATAGAAAATAAAAGTTCATAATATTAATCTACAA
Source organism: Sequoiadendron giganteum (assembly GCA_007115665.2). Lineage (NCBI taxonomy): Eukaryota > Viridiplantae > Streptophyta > Pinopsida > Cupressales > Cupressaceae > Sequoiadendron > Sequoiadendron giganteum. Next base: position 321,906,729 of record CM021105.1, read on the forward strand.
CACAATATAAATCTAAGTTCTCCAAACATGGTTAATTATGGGTGAAAACTCGTAGTTCACGTGATTCAAATGCAACGTAGCCTTAAAATCAGATCTTCCACGAACTCCACATTAAATATCTGGAAATTCAACATTCACAAAAACCGATAGAACATAAAAGTTCTCAATAGTCATCTTCAACACAATCTAAATCAAACTTCTTCATACCTTGTTGATTGTGAGTGAATAATTGGTGTTCGCATGACACAAATATAATGTAGCCTTAAAATTATGTGTTCGTCAAACTCGACATTAAACCGATGTAAATTCAACATTCACGAAAAGTTATAGAAAATAAAGGTTCTTAATAGTCCTCTACAACACAATCTAAATCAAAGTTCTCCAAACATCGTTGATAATGGATGAAAATTGGAGTTCACATGACACAAATATAACTTAGCGTTAAAATAGGGTCTTCGCCGAACTTCACATTAAATCAATGGAAATTCAACATTCACGAAAATCGATAAAAAACAAAAGTTCTTAATATTTATCTACAACACAATCTAAATCAAAGTTCTCCAAACATGGTTAATTATAGTTGAAAAATTGGAGTTCACATCACACAAATGCAACATAGCTTTGAAATCATGTCTTTGTTGAACTCGACATTAAATCGATGGAAATTCAATATTCGCAAAACTTGATAGAAAATTCAAGGTTCTTAGTAGTCATCTTGAACACAATTGAAATCAAATTTCTCCAAACATGATTGATAATGGGTGAAAAATTGGAGTTTCCGTGACACAGCCCCAACGTAGCCTTAAAATTAAGTCTTCACTGAACTCGACATTAAATCAATGGAAATTCAACCTTCGCGAAAACTGATAGAAAATAAAGGTTCTTAATTTTCATCTACAACACAATCTAAATAATAATTCTCCATACATGGTAGATTATGGGTGAGAAATTTGAGTTCGCATGACATAGATGCAATGTAGCATTAAAATTAGGTCTTTGCTAAACAAGGCATTAAATCAAAGGAAATTCAACATTCACGAAAACTGATAGAAAATAAAGGTTTCTTAATAGTCATCTACAACACAATCTAAATCAAATTTCTCAAAACATGGTTGATTATGGGTGAAACTTTGGATTTCGCATGACAGATATAACGGAGCCTTAAAATCAGGTCTTAGCCGAACTCGATATTAAATTAATGGAAATTCAACATTCACAAAAATCGATAGAAAATAAGGGTTTTTAATAGTCATCTACAACACAATCTAAATCAAATTTCTCCAAACTTGGTTGAGTATGGGTGAAAAATTGAAGTTCGCGTAACACAGATGCAGGCCTTAAAATCATGTCTTCGTCGGACTCGCCATTAAATCTATGGAAATTCAAAAATCATGAAAACCGATAGTAAATAAAGGTTATTAATAGGTATCTACATTACAATCTAAATGAAAGTTCTCAAAACTTGGTTGAATATGGGTGAAAACTCAAAGTTCACATGACACAGATGCAGCGTACTCTTAAAATCAGGTCTTCGCCGAACTCAAAATTAAATCGATGCAAATTCAACATTCATGAAAAGAGATAGAAAATAAAGGTTCTTAATAGTCATCTACAACACAATCTAAATAAAAGTTCTCCAAACATGGTTGATTATGGGTGAAATATTAGATTTCATTTGACACAGATGCAATGGAGCCTTAAAATCACGTCATCGTCAAACTTGACATTAAATCGATGGAAATTCAACATTCATGAAAACCGATAGAAAATAAAGGTTCTTAATAGACATCTACAACACAATCTAAATCAAAGTTCTCCAAACATAGTTGATTATGGGTGAAAAATTGGAGTTCACATGACACACATGCAACGTAGCTTTAAAATCAGGTCTTCACCATACTCGACATTAAATCGATGGAAATTCAACATTCATGAAAACTGATAGTAAATAAAGGCTCTTACGAGTGATCTACAACACAATTTAAATGAAAGTTCTCCAAACATAGTTGAATATGGGTGAAAACTTAGAGTTTGCATTACACAAATGCAACATAGCCTTAAAATCATGTCCTTACCGAAGTCGACATTTAATCAATGGAAGTTCAACATTCACGAAAACCGATAGAAAATAAAGGTTCTTAATAGTCATCTACAACACAATGTAAATCAAAGTTATCCAAACATGGTTTATTGTGATTGAAAAATTGGACTTCGAGTGTTACAGATGCAATGCAGCCTTAAATTCATGTCTTTGCCGAATTTAATATTAAATTGACGGAACTTCAACTTTCGCGAAAAATGATAGAAAAATAAAGGTTCTTAATAGTCATCTACAAAAAATTCTAAATAAAAGTTCTCCAAACATGGTTGATAATGGCTAAAAAATTTGAGTTCACATGACACAGATGCAACATAGCCTTAAAATCAGGTCTTGACCGAACTCGACATTAAATCTATGGTAATTCAACATTCACGAAAACTGATAAAAATAAGGGTTCTTATTAGTCATCTTCAACAAAACCTAAATCAAGTTTCTGAAAACATGGTTGATAATTGGTGAAAATTTTGAGTTCGCATGACACAGCCCCAATGTACCCTTAAAATTAGGTCTTCACTGAACTCGACATTAAATCGATGTAAATACAACCTTCATGAAAACAAATAGAAAATAAAGGTTCTTAATAGTTATCTACAATACAATCTAAATCAAAGTTCTCCAAACATGGTTGATTATGTTTGAAAAATTGGAGTTCACGTGACATATATGCAATGTAGCTTTAAAATCAAGTGTTCGCTGAACTTGACATTAAATCAATGGAAATACAATATTCATGAAAACTTATAGAAAATAAGGGTTCTTGATAGACATCTACAACACTATTTAAATAAAAATTTTCCAAACGTGGTTGATTATAGGTGAAAATATTGAGTTCACGTGACACAAATGCAATCTAGCCTTAAAATCGGGTCTTCACCGAACTCGACATTAAATCGATGGTAATTCAACATTCACGAAAATCGATAGATAAAAATGGTTCTTTATAGTCATCTACAACACAATCTAAATCAAATTTCTCCAAAAATGGTTGATTATGGGTGAAAAATTGGAGTTCGCATGACACAGATGAAATGTAGCCTTAAAATCAAGTCTTCGCTAAACTCAGACATTAAATCGATGGAAATTCAGCATTCACGAATACTGATAGAAAATAAAGGTTTTTAATAGTCATCTACAACACAATCTAAATCAAATTTCTCCAAACATGGTTGATTATGGGTGAAAAATTGGAATTCTAGTGACAAAGATGCAACGTAGCCTTAAAATCAGGTTTTCGCTGAACTCAATATTAACTCGATGGAAATTCAACATTCACAAAAACCCACAGAAAACAAAATTTCTTAATAGTCATCTAAACACACAATCTAAATCAAAGTTCTCCAACAAGGTTGATTATGGGTGAAAAAATGGAGTTTTCGTTACACAGATGCTACATAGCCTGAAAATTAGGTCTTCGCCAAACTCGACATTTAATCGATGGGAATTCAACACTCACGAAAACTGATAGAAAAGAAAGGTTCTTAATAGTCATCTACAAAATAATCTATATCAAAGTTCTCGAAACATGGTTGATAATGATTGAAAAATTGGAGTTCACGTGATACAGATGCAACATAGCCTTAAAATAAGGTCTTCACCGAACTCGACATTAAATAGATGGAAAATTCAACATTCACGAACCGATAGAAAATAAAGGTTCTTAATATCCATCTACAACACAATCTAAATCAAAGTTCTCCAAACATGGTTGATTATGAGTGAAAAAATGGAGTTTGCATAACATAGATGCAACGTAGCCTTAAAATTAGGTCTTTGCTAAACTTGGCATTAAATCAATTGAAATTCAACATTCATGAAATCCGATAGAAAATAAAGGTTATTAATAGTCATCTACAACATAATCTAAATCAAATTTCTCCAAACATGGTTGATTATGGGTGAAATATTGGAGTTCGCGTGACACAGTTGCAAAAGAGCCTTAAAATCAGGTCTTTGCCAAAATCTACATTAAATCGATGAAAATTTAACATTCACGAAAATTGATAGAAAATATAGTTTCTCAATAGTCATCTTCAATACAATCTAAATTAAAGTTCTCCAAACATGCTTGATTATGAGTGAAAACTCATAGTTTGAGTGACTCAGATTTGACGTAGCCTTAAAATAGGGTCTTCGCCAAGCTCGACATTAAATCGATGGAAATTCAACAGTCACAAAAATTGATAGAAAATAAAGGTTTTTAATAGTCATATTCAACATAATCTAAGTCAAAGTTCTCCAAACATGGTTGATAATAGGTGAAAAATTGGAGTTCACGTGAAACAGATGGAATGTAGCGTTAATATCATGTCTTCGTCGAACTTGACATTAAATCAATGTTAATTCAACATTCACGAAAACCGATAGAAAATAAGGGTTCTTACTAGTCATCTGCAACATAATATAAATCAAAGTTCACCAAACATGGTTGATTATGGGTGAAAAATTGGAGTTTGTGTAGCCTTAAAATCAAGTCTTTGTCGAACTAGACATTAAATCGATGGAATTTCAAAATTCACGAAAACCGATAGAAAAAAATGCTTCTTAATAGTCATCTACAACACTATCTAAATCAATGTTCTGTAAACATGGTTGATTATGGGTGAAAATTTTGAGTTAGCGCGATAGAGATGCAATGTAGGCTTAAAATCAGGTCTTCGCTGAACTCTCCATTAAATCGATGGAAATTCAACATTCACAAAAATCGATAGAAAATAAGGGTTCTTAATAGTCATCTATAACACAATCTAAATTAAAGTTCTCCAAACATGGTTGATTATGAGTGAAAAATTGGAGTTCGCATGACACAGATACAAGGTAGCCTTAAAATCAGGTCTTCACCGAACTCGACATTAAATTGAATGAAATTCAACATTCAAAAAAACCTATAGAATATAAATTTTGAATAGTCATCTACTACACAATCTAAATCAAACTTCTCCAAACATGCTTGATTATGGTGAAAATTTGGAATTCTCATGACACATATGCAACATAGCCTTAAAATAAGGTCTTCACCGAACTCGACATTAAATCGATGGAAATTCAGCATTCACAAAAATCGATAGAAAATAAGGGATCTTAATTGTCATCTACAATACAATCTAAATCAAATTTCTCCAAATATGGTAGATTATGGGTGAGAAATTGGAGTTCGCGTGACACAGATGCAACGTAGCCTTAAAATCAAGTCTTTTCCAAACTCGACATTAAATAGAATGAATTCAACATTCACAAAAATTGATAAAAAATAAAGGTTCTTAATATTAATTTACAACACAATCTAAATCAAAGTTCTCCAAACATGGTTGATTATGGGTGAAAATTTTCAATTTGCATAACATAGATGCTATGTAGCCTTAAAATCAGGTCTTTACAAAACTTGACACTAAATAAATGGAAATTAAACATTCACAAAAATCAATAGAAAATAAAGGTTCTTAATAGTCATCTACAACACATTCTAAATCAAAGTTCTCCAAACATGGTTGATTATGGCTAAAAAATTGGAGTTCGCGTGAAATAAATGCTACGTAGCCTTAAAATCAAGTTTTTGCCAAACTCGACATTAAATTGATCAAAATTCAACATTCACAAAAACCAATAGAAAATAAAGGTTCTTAATATTCATCTACAACACAATCTAAAGGAAAGCTCTCCAAACATGGTTGATTATGGGTGAAAAATTGGAATTCACGTGAAACAAATGCAATGTAGCGTTAAAATCAAGTCTTCGTCGAACTTGACATTAAATCGGTGGAAATTCAACATTCATGAAAAACGATAGAAAATAAATGTTCTTAATAGTCATCTATAGCGCAATCTAAATAAAAGTTCTTCAAACATGGTTGATTATGGGAGAAAACCTGGAGTTCGTGTGACACAGATGCAACGTAGCCTTAAAATCAAGTCTTCGTTGAACTCGACATTAAATAGATGGGAATTGAACATTCACAAAAATTGATAGAAAATATAGGTTGTTAATAGTCAAAATAGAATACAATGCAAATCAATGTTCTCCAAACATGGGTTATTATGGGTGAAAATTTGGAGTTTGCGTGACACAGATGCAATGTAGCCTTAACATGAGGTCTTCACCGATCTCGACATTAAATAGATGGAAATTCAAAATTCATGAAAACCGATATAAAATAAGGGTTCTTAATAGTCATCTACAACACAATCTAAATCAAAGTTTTCTAAACATTATTGATTATGAGTGAAAAATTAGAGTTTGCCTGACACAGATGCAACGTAGCCTTGAAATAAGGTCTTCACCGAACTCGACATTAAATTAATGGAAATTCAACATTCACGAAAACCTATAGAAAATAAAGGTTCTTTATAGTCATTTATAATACAATAAAAAACAAATTTCTCCAAACATGGTTGATTATGAGTGAAAAACTGGAGTTCGCATGACACAGATGTAACGTAGCCTTAAAATCAAGTCTTCGTCGAACTCAACATTAATTCGATGGAAATTCAACATTCTTGAAAACTTATAGAAAATAAGGGTTCTTGATAGTCATTTACAACACAATTTAAGTCAAAGTTTTCCAAACATGGTTGATTATGGTTGAAAATTTTGAGTTTGCATGACACAAATGCAATGTAGCCTTAAAATCAGGTCTTCGCCAAACTCGACAATAAATCGATTGTAATTCAACATTCACGAAAACTGATAGATAAAAATGGTTCTTAATAGTCATCTACAACACAATCTAAATGAAATTTTTCCAAACATGGTTGATTATGAGTGAGAATTTGGAGTTCACATGACACAGATGCAACGTAGCCTTAAAATCAAGTCTTCACTGAAGTCGACATTAAATCGATGGAAATTCATCATTCATGAAAACCTATAGAAAATAAGGTTTCCTAATAGTCATGTACAACACAATCTAAATCAAATTTCTCCAAACATTGTTGATTATGAGTTAAAAATTGGAGTTTGCATGACAAAAATGCAATGTAGCCTTAAAATCAGGTCTTCGCCGAACTCGACATTAAATCGATGGAAATTCAACATTCACGAAAATATATAGAAAATAAAGGTTCTTAATAGTCATCTATAATACAATAAAACTCAAAGTTTTCCAAACATGGTTGAGTATGAGTGAAAAATTGGAGTTCACGTGACACAGATGCAACGTAGCCTTAAAATCAGGTCTTCACCGAACTCGCCATTAAATCAATGGAAATTCAATATTCACAAAAACCTATACTAAATAAGGGTTCTTAATAGTTATCTACAACACAATCTAAATCAAAGTTCTCCAAACATGGTTGATTATGGGTGAAAACTCATAGTTCAGGTGACTTAGATGCAACGCAGCCTTAAAATTAGGTCTTCACCAAACTTGACATTAAATCGATGGAAATTCAACATTCACGAAAACCGATAGAAAATAAAGGTTCTTAATAGTCATTTTCAACACAATCTAAATGAAAATTCTCCAAACCTAGTTGATGGTTAGAGAAAAATTGAAATTCGCATGACATAGATGCAATGTAACCTTAAAATTAGGTGTATGTCGAACTCGACATTAAATTGATGGAAATTCAAAATTCACGAAAACTAATACAAAATATTGTTTCGTAGTAGTCATGTTCAACACAATCTAAATCAAAGTTCTCCAAAACTTGTTGGTAATAGGTTGAAAAATTGGAGTTCATGTGACACAGATGTAATGTAGCCTTAAAATATGGTCTTCATCGAACTCGACATTAAATTAATAGAAATTCAACATTCACAAAAACTCATAAAAAATAAAGGTTCTTAATAGTCATCTACAACACAATCTAAATGAAAGTTCACCAAACATGGTTGATTATGGGTGAAAAATTGGAGTTTGTGCAACACAGATGCAATGTAGCCTTCAAATCAGGTCTTCGTTGATATCAACATTAAATCGATGGAAATTCAACATTCACAAAAACGGATAGAAAATAAAGGTTCTTAATAGTCATATACAACACAATATAATGAAATTTCTCCAAACATGTTTGATTATGGGTGAAAAATTGAAGTTCTCATGACATAGATGCAACATATCCTTAAAATCATGTCTTCACCCAACTTAACACTAAATCGATGGAAATTCAAATTTCAAGAAAACTGATAGAAAATAAAGGTACTTATTATTCATCTCCAACACAAACTAAATCAAAGTTGTCCAAACATGTTGATTATGAGTGAAAAATTGGATTTCGTGACACAGATGCAAGGTAGCCTTAAAATTAGGTCTTCGCTGAAATCGACATTAAATCGATGGAAATTCAACTTTCACAAAAACTGATAGAAAATAAGGGTTCTTTATAGTCATCTACAACACAATATATGTCAAATTTTGCCAAACATGGTTCATTATGGGTGAAAAATTGGAGTTTGCATGACCCAGTTGCATCGTACGCTTAAAATCAGGTCTTCACCGAACTCTACATTAAATCGATGGAAATTCAACATTCAGGGAAACTAATAGAAAAAAAGGTTCTGAATAGTCATCTACAACACAAACTAAATCAAAGTTCTCCGAACATGGTTGATTATGGGTGAAAAATTGGAGTTGAAATGACACAGATGCAATGTAGCCTGAATATTAGGTCTTCGCTGAACTCGACATTAAATCGATGGAAATTCAACATTCATGAAAACTGATAGAAAATAAAGGTTCTTAATAGTCATCTACAACACAATATAAATCAAAGTTCTCCAAACATGGTTGATTATGGGTTAAAAATTGGTATTCTCATGACATAGATGCAACATAGCCTTAATATAAGGTTTTCGCCGAACTCGACATAAATCAATCGAAATTCAACATTCACAAAAAACTATAGAAAATATGCGATCTTAATAGTCATCTACAACACAATCTAAATAAGAGTTCTGCAAACATGGTAGATTATGGCTGAGAAATTGGAGTTCGTGTGACATAGATGCAACGTAGCTTGAAAATTAGCTCTTTGCCAAACTTGACATTAAATCAAAGGAAATTCAACATTCAAGAAAACTAATAGAAAATAAAGGTTCTTAATAGTCATCTACAACACAATCTAAAGAAAATTCCTCCAAACATGGTTGATTATGTGTGAAAAAATGGAGTCCACATAACACAAATGCAATGTAGCCTTAAAATCAGGTCTTCACTGAACTCGACATTAAATTGATGGAAATTCGACATTCATGAAAGCTTATAGAAAATAAGGGTTCTTAATAGTCATCTACAACACAATCTAAATCAAAGTTCTCCAAACATGGTATATTATGGGTGAAAAATTGGAGTTTGTGTGACACAGATGTGACATAGCTTTGAAATCAAGTCTTTGCCAAACTCGACATTAAATCGATGGAAATTAAACATTCACGAAAAACTGATAGAAAATAAAAGTTCTTAATAGTCATCTACAACACAATCTAAATCAAAGTTCTCTAAACATGGTTGATTACGGGTGAAAAATTGGGGTTCGCATGACAAAGATGCAACATAGCCTTAAAATCAAGTCTTCATCTAACTCGACATTAAATCGATTGAAATTCTAAATTCTCGAAAATCGCTAGAAAATAGAGGTTCTTAATAGTCACGTTAAAACATAATCTAAATCAAAGTTCTCCAAACATGGTTGATTATGGGTGAAAAATTGGAGTTCACATGACACAGATGCAATGTAGCCTTAAAATCAGCTCTTCGTCTAACTCGACATTAAATTGATGGAAATTCAACATTCACAAAAACCGAAAGAAAATAAAAGATCTTATTAGTCATCTAGAACACAATCTAAACCCATAGAAAAAAAGGTTCTTAATAAGTTAATTGTCATCTACAACACAATCTAAATCAAATTTCTCCAAACATGGTTGATTATGGGTGAGAACTTGGAGTTCGCGTAACACTGATTCAACGTAGCCTTAAAACCAGCTCTTCGTCGAACATGACATTAAATCGATTGAAATTTAACACTCACGAAAACTAATTGAAAATAAAGGTTCTTAATAGTCATCTACAAAATCTAAATTAAATTTCTCCAAACAAGGTTGATAATGGGTGAAAAACTTGAGTTCGCATGACACAACTGTAATGTAGCCTTAAAATCAGGTCTTCGCCAAACTCGACATTAAATCGATGGAAGTTCAATATTCACGAAAACCAATAGAAAATAAAAGTTCTTAATAGTCATCTACAACACAATCTAAACTAAATTTCTCCAAACATAGTTGGTAATGGGTGAAAAACTAGAGTTCGCATGACACAACTGCAATGTAGCCTTAATATTAGGTCTTCTCCAAACTTGACTTTAAATTCATGAAAACTCGACATTCATGAAAACTGACAGAAAATAAATGTCCTTAATAGTCATCTTCAACACAATCTAAATCAAAATTGTCCAAACGTTGTTGATTATGGGTGAAAACTCAAATTTGGCGTGACATAGATGCAACGTAGCCTTAAAATTAGGTTTTTGTCGAACTCGACATTAAATCGATGGAAATTCAACATTCATAAAAACCGATAGAAAATAAAGGTTCTTGATATTTATCTACCACATAATTTTAATCAAAGTTCTCTAAATATAGTTCATTATGGGTGAAAACTTGGAGTTCACATGACACAAATGCAACATAGCATTAAAATCAAGTCTTCACCGAACTCAACATTAAATCGACGAAAATTCAACATTCACAAAAACCGATAGAAAAAAAATGTTCTTTATAGTCATGCACAACACACTCTAAATCAAATTTCTCCAAATATAATTGATTATGGGTGAAAACTTGGAGTTGACATGACATAGATGCAACATAGCCTTAAAATTAGGTGTTCGTCGAACTCGACATTAAATCGATGGAGATTCAACATTTACAAAATATACAGAAAATAAAGGTTCTTAATAGTCATCTACAACACAATCTAAATCAAAGTTCTCCAAACATGGTTGATTATGGGTGAAAATTTGGAGTTCGTGTGACACAGATGCAATCGAACTCAACATTAAATCAATAGAAATTCAACATTCTTGAAAACTGATAGAAAATAAAGTTCTTAATAGTCATCTACAACACAATGTAAATCAAAGTTCTCCAAACATGGTTGATTACGGGTGGAAAATTGGAGTTAGCGTGACACAAATGCAGTGTGGCCTTAAAATAAGCTCTTCACTGAACTTGACATTAAATCGATGGAAATTCAACATTCATGAAAACCTATAGAAAATAAAGGTTATTAATACTCATCTAGAACACAATCTAAATAAAAGTTCTCCTAACATGGTTGATTATGGGTGAGAAATTGTAGTTTGCGTGACACAGATGCAACATAGCCTTAAAATCAAGTCTTCACTAAACTCGAGATTAAATCGATGGAAATTCAATATTCACAAAAACTGATAGAAAATAAAGGTTTTTAATATTCATGTACAACACACTCTAAATCAAAGTTCTCCAAAACATGATTGATCATGGGTGAATACTTGGAGTTTGCGTGAAATAGATGCAACGTAGCTTTAAAATTAGGTCTTCGTCGAACTCGACATTAAATCAATTGGAATTCAACACTCATGAAAACTGATAGAAAATAAAGGTTCTTAAGGGTCATCTACAACACAATCTAAATCAAATTTTTCCAAACATGGTTGCTTATGGGTGAAAAATTGGAGTTCATGTGACACAGATGCAACGTATTGTTAAAATCAGGTCTTCGCTGAACTCGACATTAAATCGATAGAAAATAAAGGTTCTTAATAGTCATCTATAACACAATCTAAAGGAACTTTTTCCAATCATGGTTCATTATGGGTGAAAATTCGGAGTTAACGTGAGACAAATGGAATGTAGCATTAAAATCAGGTCTTCTCCGAACTTGATATTAAATGGATGAAATTCAACATTCACGAAAACCGATAGTAAATAAAGGTTCTTAATAGTCATCTACAACACAATGTAAATCAAAGTTATCCAAACATGGTTTATTGTGACAAAAAATTTAGACTGCGAGTGAGACAGATGCAACGTATCCTTAAATCCATGTCTTCACCAAATTTGACATTAAATCGATGGATCTTCAACATTCACGAAAACTTATAGAAAAAGTAAGGTTCTTAATAGAAATCTACAACACAGTATAAATAAAAGTTCTCCAAACATGGTTGATAATGGGTGAAAAATTGGAGTTCATGTGACATAGATTCAACATAGCCTTAAAATCATGTCCTCACCGAAGTCAAAATTTAATCGATGGAAATTCAACATTCAAGAAAACCGATAGAAAATAAAGGTTCTTAATTTTCATCTACAACACAATCTAAATAATAATTCTCCATACATGGTAGATTATGGGTGAGAAATTTGAGTTCGCATGACATAGATGCAACGTAGCGTTAAAATTAGGTTTTTGCTAAACAAGGCATTAAATCAAAGGAAATTCAACATTCATGAAAACTGATAGAAAATAAAGGTTCTTAATAGTCATCTACAACACAATATAAATAAAATTTCGCCAAACATGGTTGATTATGGGTGAAAAATTGGAGTTCCCTTGACACAGATGCAATGTAGCCTTAAAATCAGGTCTTCACCGAACTCGACATTAAATCGATATAAATTTAACATTCACGAAAACTGATAAAAATAAAGGTTCTTATTAGTCATCTTCAACACAATCTAAATCAAAGTTCTCCAAACATGGTTGATAATGGGTGAAAAAGTGGAGTTCGCATGACACGGATGCAATGTACTCTTAAAATCATGTTTTCATCGAACTCGGCATTAAATTGATGGAAATTCAAAAATCACGAAAATTGATAGAAAATAAAGGTTCTTAATAGTTATCTACAACACAATCTAAATGAATGTTCTCCAAACATGGTTGATTATGGGTGAAAACTCAGAAATTGCATGACACAGATGCAATGTTTTCTTTATAATTAGGTCTTCGCCAAACTCGACATTAAACTGATGGAAATTGAAGATTCACGAAAATTGATAGAAAATAAAGGTTTTTAATAGTCATCTAGAACACAATCTAAATAAAATTTCTCCAAACATGGATGATTATGGTTAAAAAATTGGAGTTCTTGTGACATAGATGCAATGTAGCTTTAAAATCAGGTGTTCGTCTAACTCGACATTAAATCAATGGAAATTCAACATTCACAGAAACTAATAGAAAATAAAGGTTCTTAATATTCATCTACAACACAAGTTATCTCAAAGCTCTCTAAAGATGGTTGAATATGGTTGATAGATTGGAGTTCACTTGACACAGATGCAATGTATCCTTAAAATGAGGTCTTCGCCAAACTCGACATTAAATCTATGAAAATTCAACAATCACAAAAATCGATAGTAAATAAAGGTTTTTAATAGTTATCTACAACACAATATAAATGAAAGTTCTTCAAACATGGTTGATTATAGGTGAAAATTCAGAAATCGCATGACATAGAAGCAATGTATTCTTAAAAACATGTCTTCACCAAACTCAATATTAAATCAATGGAAATTCAACATTCACAAAAACAGATAGAAACTAAAGGTTCTTAATAGTCATCTACAGCACAATCTAAATCAAAGTTCTCCAAACATGGTTGATTATGGTTGAAAATTTGGATTTCACATGACATAGATGCAATGTAGCCTTAAATCAGGTGTTCGTCGAACTTGACATTAAATCAATGGAAATTCAACATTCACAAAAATTGATAGTAAATAAAGGTTCTTAATAGTCATCTACAACATAATCTAAATCAAATTTCTCAAAATATGGTTGATTATGAGTGAAAAATTGGAGTTCACGTGACATAGATGCAACGTAGCCTTAAAATCATGTCTTCTCCAAACTCGACATTAAATCTATGGAAATTCAACAATCACAAAAATCGATAGTAAATAAAGGATCATAATAGTTATCTACAACACAGTCTAAACGAAAGTTCTCCAAACATGGTTGATTATGCATGAAAATTTTGAGTTCACGTGACACAAATGCAACATGGCCTTAAAATCGGGTCTTCACCAAACTCAACATTAAATCTATGAAAATTCAACATTCAGGAAAACCGATCAAAAAGAAAGGTTCTTAATAGTCATCTACAACACAATCTAAATCAAATTTCTCCAAACATGGTTGATTATGGTTGAAATATTGGAGTTCACGTGACAAAGATGCAACATAGCCTTAAAATCAAGTCTTCGCCAAACTCGTCATTAAATCTATGGAAATTCAACAATTACAAAAACTGATACTAAATAAAGGTTCTTAATAGTTATCTACATCACAATCTAAATGAAAGTTCTGCAAACATGGTTGATTATGGGTGAAAACTCAGAAATCGCATGACATAAATGCAATGTATTCTTAAAATCATGTCTTCACCAAAATCGACATTAAATTAATGGAAATTCAACATTCACGAAAACTCATAGAAAATAAAGGTTCTTAATAGTCATCTACAACACAATGTAAATCAAAGTTCTCTAGACATGGTTGATTATGGTTGAAAATTTGGAGTTCGTGTGTCACAAATGCAACGTAGCCTTAAAATTAGGTCTTCACCTATCTCGACATTAAATCGATGGAAATTCAATATTCACAAAAACCGATAGAAAATAAATGTTCTTAATAGTCATCTACAACACAATTTAAATCAAAGTTCTTTAAACATGGTTTATTATGGGTGAAAAATTAGAGTTTGCATGACATAGTTGCAATGTAGTCTTAAAGTTAGGTCTTCGTCAAACTCGACATTAAACCGATGGAAATTCAACATTCACAAAAATAGATAGTAAATAAAGGTCCTAAATAGTCATGTACAACACAATCTAAATCAAATTTCTCATAACATGGTCGATTATGGGAGAAAAATTGGAGTCTGTGTGCCACAGATGCAACATAGCCTTAAAATTAGGTCTTCATCAAACTCGACATTAAATCCATTGAAATTCAACATTCACGAAAACCGATGGAAAATAAAGGTTCTTAATAGTCATCTAAAACACAATCTAAATCAAAGTTCTACAAACATAGTTGGTTATGGGTGAATAATTTGAGTTCGTATGACATAGATGCAACGTAGCCTTAAAGTCAGGTCTTCGTCAAACTCAACAATAAATCAATGGAAATTCAACATTTACGAAAAACTAATAGAAAATAAATGTTTTTAATAGTCATCTACGACACAATCTAAATAAGAGTTCTCCAAACATGGTTGATTATGGGTGAAAAATTGGAGGTCACGTGACAGATGCAAAGTAGCCTTAAAATCAGGTCTTCACCGAACTCAACATTAAATTGATGGAAATTCAACATTCATAATAGTCATCGACAACACAATCTAAATAATAGTTCTCCAAACATGTTTGATTATGGGTGAAAAATTGGAGTTCGCACGACACAGATGCAACGTAGCCTTAAAGTCTGGTCTTCGCCGAACTCGTCATTAAATCGATGGAAATTCAACATTCACAAAAACCGATAGAAGATAAAGGTTCTTAATAGTCATCTACAACACAATCTAAATCAAAGTTCTCCAAACATGGTTGATTATGGGTGAAAATTTGGAGTTCACATGACACAGATGCTACATAATAGACTTAAAATCAAGTCTTCACGAATCTCGATATTAAATCGATGGAAATTCCACATTCACAAAAACCGATAGAAGATAAAGGTTCTTAATAGTCATTTACAACACAATCTAAATCAAAGTTCTCCAAACATGGTTGATTATAGGTGAAAAATTAGAGTTCGCACGACACAACTGTAACATAGCCTTAAAATCAGGTCTTCGTCAAACTCAACATTAAATCGATGGAAATTCAACATTGACGAAATCCGATAGAAAATAAAGCTTTTTAGGGTGAGTGCACAAAGATGGTTCTCAAAAAGGGGACTTAAGTGGACAACCTTTTTCTGAAATTAGGAAATACTGAGTTTGGACATGAACTTGAGGATAGTTACACTCAAAAAATTTAGATGGAACAAAAACAAGGATCAAAGTGCTCCGAGTCTACTTTCTAAACTACTAATTTATTTTTAAAATGGTTTCTATTAAGGGGTTCAAAAGAGGGACGTACACAAATTGGTGTTGTTTTTGTCAGAAAAAATATAACATATCAACTCTTGTACGACCCTTGTACGGTGAAATTTTTTTTAGTATTTTTAAAATCGCAACAGTAAGAAGTTAGTTAATAGTATGTAGATGCACAATTTTTTTGATAATATTTTAATGAATATTTGATTTTTTACTAATTTTCGAATTGGACATTTCCTAAAAAATAGAATTTTTGCCGTGCTACCCCTACAAATTTTGGAAACTAATTGAATTTTTATTATTTTTTTTTTTTAAATTTGTAGAATGGAGTCTTGTTTATAAAAATGCAATTTATTTAAAAATTCGATGAATGGTTAATTTATAACGAAAAAAATACCAAACACTACTTTTTGGCAAAAAAAAGACATACAAATAAAATAAATTATGGATGAAAGGCTTAATATTTTTAGAAAGTGAAAAAAATTACATCGTTGGATAGCTAAGAGAGAACCGAACATTACCCATGTGTTCGATTTTTTCGATATTGAACCAGGTGCAATCCTGACGTTGAGCAAAAAATCGATTATGTGAAATATCGTAGATTTTCTAAAAATATGTCTCTGATCATTGGGAATGCCTTCAAAACTTTTGGGTTGGTATTCCAAGGCAAATACCAAGCCTAAGGCTCAGGAATTTACAAAGCAAGATATAACGCAAGCGCGCTATAACGCGCTCGCGGTATATTTTAGTTTTGACATTGTTTTTTCTTCTACGAGAAACATGTCAACTAAGACATAACGCCAATATATTTAATGTATGCTGATATATTTGTGTGTTTGTATGTACATGTATGCTTGTATGTCATGTATGCATGCTTGTATGTATGCACATATGCATGTATGTATCAATGCATATATATTGTATGTATGTATGTAAATTGTATCTACACATGTATGTATGTATTTACGTATGTATTTAAAGGGAGGGAGAATTTAGAGAGAGAGAGAGAGAGTCTGGAGAGATGGAGAGGGGGTGGAAGTGAGAGTTTAAGAGAGAGGGAGTGGGAGAGAAGGGGTTGGAGTGAGAGGGACTTAGTTAGGTAGGGTGGGAGGGATAGAGGGAGAGAGAGAGAGGGGGGTGGGAGAGAGAGAATTGAGAGAGACAGAGAGAGAAGAGAAAAAGAGAGTTATGTAGGTAGGGTGCCAAAGGGAGAGACTTGAGAGTGTGAGGGGGTGCGATGGAGAGACTTGAGAGATAGGTAGTGAGAGGGAGTGTGAGAGAGAGAGGGAGTGGGAGTGAGAGACCTGAGAGAGGGAGAAGGTGTGGGAGGGAGTGATCTGATAGAGGTAGAGAAAGAGGGGGGTGGAAGGGATAGATAGAGAGAGGGGAGATAGACAAATAGAGAGTTACTTAGGTAGGTTGCCAGAGGGAGAGACCTAAGAGAGAGGGGGGTGGGATGGAGAGACATGAGAGAGAGGGAGAGAGAGGGAGTGGGAGAGAGTGGGATAGACTGGGAGGGACATAGAGAGAGATGGATAGATGGAGCGAGAGAGGGTGGTAGGAATTGATTGAACAAGAGGTACATAGAAAGAGGGAGACGGTAGATAGAGACAATTAGAGAGGGTAGGAGGGAGGGAGGGAGAGGTGATAAGTATAGATAGAGAGAAAGTGATAGGGGTTGAGGGTATAGGGTTGAGAGATTAGGGTGGAGGACCTATAGGGTTGATGGTTTCTAGGGTATTAGGGTTTAAGGTTTGAGGGTTGAGGGAATAGGGTCGATGGTAGAGGGTATTTGGTTGAGGGTATAGGGTAGAAGGTTTAATGGTTTAGGGTTGAAGGGTTTAGGGTTAAGGGTTTACTTGGTTGAGGGTTGAGGGTTTAGGGTATAGGTTTAAGGGTATATGGTTGAAGGATTAGGTTTAGGGTCCAATGTAAGGGGTAGAGGGTATAGGGGTATAGGGTTTAGGGTTTAAAGAAGATTGAGGGTTGAGAGATTAAGGGTTGAGGGTTGAGAATTGAGGGTTGAGAGTTTAATGTAGAGGGTATAGGGTAGAGGGTAGAGGGTTTAAGGGTTGAAGATTGAGGGTTTAAGGTTGAGGGTTGAGGGTTGAGGGTATAGGGTATAGGATCGAGGGATTAGGGTTGAAGGTTCAATATATAGGGAGGTTATAAGGGTTGAGAGATTAAGGATTGCGGGTTTAGGGATTAGGGTATAGAGTTTTCTTGGATTTAATGGTGTAAGGGTTGAGGGATTAGGGTTTAGGGTAGAGAGTATTGGGTTGAGGGTAGAGGGTTTTAGAGTTTAGGGTTTAAGGGTTGAGAGTTGAGGGTTGAGGGTTGAGGGTCAAGGGTTTAGGGTTGAGTGTTTAAGGGTTGAGGGTTTAAGGGTCAAGAGGTTTGAGGGATTAGGGTAGAGAGTTTACTAAGTGGGTTTAAGGGTTGGTGGATTAGGGTGTAGGGAAGAGGGTAGAGGATTGATGGTAGAGGGTAGAGGGTTTATGGGTTAGGGTTTAAGGGTATAGGGTTTAGCATTGAGGGATTAAGAGGTTATAGAGTAGAGGGTATAGGGGTTGAGAGATTAGGGTTTTTGGGTTTAGGGTTAAGGTTTTACTTGGTTTAGGGTAGAGGGTTTAGGGTATAGGTTTGAGGGTATATGGTTGAAGGATTAGGTTCAGGGTCCAATATAAGGGGTAGAGGGTTTAGGGTTCAAGGATTGAGGATTGAGGGGTTGAGAATTGAGGGTTGAGGGTTTAAGGGTCAAGAGGGTTGAGGGATTAGGGTAGAGAGTTTACTAAGTGGTTTTAAGGGTTGGGGGGATTAGGGTTGAGAGTAGAGGTTAGAGGATTGATGGTAGAGGGTTTACGGGTTAGGGTTTAAGGGTTTAGGGTTGAGGGATTAATAGGTTATAGAGTAGAGGGTATAGGGGTTGAGGGATTATGGTTTAAGGGTTGAGGGTTGAGGGTTGAGGGATTAAGAGGGTATAGGGGTTGAGGGATTAGGGTTGAAGGGTTAAGGGTTGAGGGATAAGGGTTGAGGGTTGAGGAATTAAGAGGGTATAGAGGTTGATGGATTAGGGTTTAAAGGTTGAAGGTTGAGGGTTGAGGGATTAAGGGTCAAGAGGGTTGATGGATTAGGGTAGAGAGTTTACTAAGTGGGTTTAAGGGTTGGGGGATTAGGGTTGAGGGTAGAGGGTAGAGGATTGATGGTAGAGGGTAGAGGATTTATGGGTTAGGGTTTAGGGTTGAGGGATTAAGAGGTTATAGAGTAGAGGGTATATGGGTTGAGAGATTAGGGTTGAGGGTTGAGGGATTAATATGGTATAGGGGTTGAGGGATTAGGGTTTAAGGGTTGAGGGTTGAGGAATTAAGAGTGTATAGGGGTTGAGGGATTAGGGTTTAAAGGTTGAAGGTTGAGGGTTGAGGGATTAGGGTAGAGAGTTTACTAAGTGGGTTTAATTGTTGGGGGATTAGGGTTGAGGGTAGAGGGTAGAGGGTTTACGGGTTAGGGTTTAAGGGTTTAGGGTTTAGGGTTGAGGGATTAAGAGGTTATAGAGTAGAAGGTATAGGGGTTGAGAGATTAGGGTTTAAGAGTTGAGGGTTGATGGTTGAGGGTTGACGGATTAAGAGGGTATAGGGGTTGAGGGATTAGGGTTTAAAGGTTGAGGATTGAGGTTTGAGGGATTAAGAGGGTATAGGGGTTGAGGGATTAGGGTTAAAGGGTTGAGGGTTGAGAATTAAGAGGGTATAAGGGTTGAGGGATTAGGGTTTAAAGGTTGAAGGTTGAGGGTTGAGGGATTAAGAGGGTATAGGGGTTGAGGGATTAGGGTTTAAGGGTTGAGGGTTGAGGGTTGAGGGATTAAGAGGTTAAAGGGGTTGAGGTATAAGGGTTTAAGGGTTGAGGGTTGAGGGTTGAGGGATTAAGAGGGTATAGGGGTTTAGGGATTTGGGTTTAAGGGTTGAGGGTTAAGGGTTTAGGGTTAAGGGTTTACTTGGTTGAGGGTAGAGGTTTTAGGGTATAGGTTTGAGGTTATATGGTTGAAGGATTAGGTTCAGGGTCCAATGTAAGGGGTAGAGGGTATAGGGGTAGAGGGTTTAAGGATTGAGGGTTGAGGGATTAAGGGTTGAGAATTGAGGGTTTAATGTATAGGGTATAGGGTTGAGGGTTTAAGGTTCAAGAGGGTTGAGGGATTAGGGTAGAGAGTTTACTAAGTGGGTTTAAGGGTTTGGGGATTAGGGTTGAGAGTAGAGGTTAGAGGATTGATGATAGAGGGTAGAGGGTTTACGGGTTAGGGTTTAAGGGTTTAGGGTTGAGGGTTGAGGGGTTAAGAGGTTATAGAGTAGAGAGGGTATAGGGGTTGAGGGATTATGGTTTAAGGGTTGAGGGATTAAGAGGGTATAGGGGTTGAGGGATTATGGTTGAAGGGTTGAGGGTTGAGGGATAAGGGTTGAGGGTTGAGGGTTGAGGAATTAAGAGGGTATAGGGGTTGCGGGATTAGGGTAGAGAGTTTACTAAGTGGGTTTAAGGGTTTGGGGATTAGGGTTGAGAGTAGAGGTTAGAGGATTGACAGTAGAGGGTAGAGGGTTTACGGGTTAGGGTTTAATGGTTTAGGGTTTAGGGTTGAGGTATTAAGAGGTTATAAAGTAAAGGGAATAAGGGTTGAGGGATTAGGGTTTAAAGGTTGAAGGTTGATGGCTGAGGGATTAATATGGTATAGGGGTTGAGGGATTAGGGTTTAGAGTAGAGAGTATTGGGTTGAGGGTAGAGGGTAGATTATTTTAGAGTTTAGGGTTTAAGGGTTTAAGGATTGAGGTTAACCCTCTATCTCTCTCTCAGTCTATCTCTCCCTTCCTCTATATCTCCATCTCTCCCACTATCTCTTTCTCCCACTCTCCCCTTCTCCCACTCTCCCACTCTCTCCCACTCTCCCCCTCTCTCCCTCCCTCAATATCTCCATCTCTCCCACTCCCTCTCCCTCCTTCTCTCCCTCTTTCTCTCCCACTCCCTCTCCCTCTCCCTCCTCTCCCTCCCTCTCTCCCTCCCTCTCTCTCTCTTTCTCTCCCTCTCCTCCTCTCTCCTCTCCCCTCTCTCCCTCCTCTCCTCTCTCTCTCCCACTCTCTCCCTCCCTCTCTCCCTCTTTCTCTCCCACTCCCTCTCCCTCCCACTCTCCTCTCCCTCTTTCTCTCCCACTCTCTCTTTCTCTCCCACTCTTCCTTTGTCCCTCTCCCTCCCTCCCTCACTCTCTCTTTCTCTCCCACTCTCCCTCTCCCTCTCCCTCTTTCTCTCCCACTCTCCCCCTCTCTCCCTCCCTATCTATCTCCATCTCTCCCACTATATCTTTCTAACCCTCTCCCTCTCTCTCCCTCTTAGACAAAGAGGGAGAAATGAAATATATTAAGAAAACCATATTTCATATAACGCATGCGCATTTTGAAGAGGTAGAGATGCTACCATTTTAGGAAGAAATAACGCGTTAACGTTATAACACGAGCGTGTTTTGTATTCCATTAAAAATGGTAAAAAAAATTGAATATACCCGTGATGTCAAGGCCGACAGTCTGCATATTCTCCTGGTTCTGTGCATGCTCTGACAAAAAGTAGCCTTTTGATGATGTTGTGAAATGTGCAAGCACGTTTTTCACATTCTATCACCTTTTCCATGATCTTTCTACCACCTGTGCATGAAATAGAAGAGTTTCCACATTTAAAGACATATAATATCAATTGAAGTTTGAATTCCATTGAAAACTGATATACAATTGAAGTTTGGAGGGGAAAAAACTTTTGAACAAGTCAAATTGTTGTGGAGTTTGAAGAAAGAAGAAGCTAAGCCTACATAATTGGGTTGAACTCCTCCATTTGAAAGTCTGGTTTTTTAGGTATGTGAAGTCTTGACACATTTTCTTTCATTCTATTATGGCTTGTTTTCAATTTTGTTTGTCATTATAACCTTACATTGTCAATGCACATTTTAAACCTCCTAATGATTGCCATACATGGAAAATGTCTTTAATGACTCTCTTATGACATGGAGATACCCAAAATTGAATCAAATTTCAAAATGGAAGCATAGATTGTCAAGGTGCTCCTATACCACAAACTTATCAAACACTCAAAATGCCATTACACTCATTATGATTGTAACTTGCATGATATTTATCTTATTTCCCTTTAAACTCAACTCCCCCAACGTATCTAACTAGTTTTTGAACTTCTTAGCTAACTTATCTCTTCACAACTTTGCCAAAAAATGCAATTTTTTGCAAATGTCCATGCTTCCATTTTGAGCCTATCTTGCAATGGCATGCCATGTTACCACTTTTCTTTAAGGTATTATGGATTCAAAAAAATCATGTCACATTTGTCTATGTTAGGTTAACTTTTGTATAGGATGATTGTAAGTATTATTTAAATGAAGCCTTGAATGACATATATTTTTCAATTAACTTGAATGGATACATTTTTTAGTAACTAATATTCGTCTCATTACCATGGTACAGATAAAATTATCCGCCATGCTGAAGAAAAAGACAAAGAGGAAATTAACAGACGAAGAGAATGAAACCTTCAAAGAAAATGAGAGAGTTCGGGTGGCAGCATATCGTGAAAAGAAGAAATTGGAAACGATTGATGAAAATAAGCCAATTGAAGAGGAACCTCAACCATCAAAAATAGAATGGGTATTGGCAGCACAAAAGGAACAAATGTGAAAGCATCATCGTAAGACAGATTCAGATACCGTAGTTGGAGACACACCCTCTACGACAAGCGAATATGGAGGGACACCATCTAGCATAAGTGAATATGGATGAACACCATCTAGTGCAAGTGAATATGGAGGGACACCATCTACCTCAAGTTAATATTGTTGGACACCATCCAACACATCTCAAGTTGAGAGTACATCATCACTTGTATTTGACGAAGAAGGTATGCCATCATCCCCATGTGAACCTCAAGGTATGTCTTCTTCTCCACCCTCGATCGAAGGTATGCAATCTATCCCACCTCAATTAAATATTGATGAAATTCCTAATTTTGAGATGTATGTACCTAGGAGAACACCACCTAGAATTTTGTGTAGAAAGCCAAAGTATTTAATTAATATTGATGATGAGATTTTGTAGCACATGGAAGGTAAGATTTCAACCTTCACTTTTTGAAGATATTTTGATAAGATTTGGGAACGATTCTTTGAAAGACTAAATGAGACTGCAAGATGTCAACTATTTGTTGAAATGATGCGGGGTGTAAAGTATAAGAACATCATGAAGACTCTTGGGTTGAGAACATCAAATGCATCAAGTGAAGACACTATTGTGAAGAGTCTAATGGATGCTTATGAGAGTGTGGGTAAGACCTCATGCTCAAAGGATAGTAATGTCACGCGACTTGTCATTACATCAACTTTGTTAAGCTTTTAAACAAAGAGAGCTCATCTCATTAAAAAGATGAGCTAACACATGGGAATTAGTAGAAAAACATTATCAAGAGCCATTCAAAGGTGGCAAAGAATTGAGGGCAATGATTCAAATGAATTATGGGCATTCTCGAGGAGACTGTCACGAAAAGATAAAGAAGTTGTCGAATCCTTGAGAACACTAATTGAACAATATTGGAAGAATAACACAAGGCCATCTCTGAATTAAAGGGATGTGGTAAGAAGGAGAATCGGTAGTTAGAATCATGAGCCACATCCAAAGCATTTTTTGGATATGACTCAAACCCAATTTTTTCAAAAATTTGAAAATGATTATCCTCAAATTAGTATTTCTCAAATATTTTTTGAAATGCTTAAACCTTTTTATGTCAAGATAAATCACACACGCACTACTTGTTGTTGTAGACTACATATTGAATTTTCTAACCATTATGATGTTTATCATTCTATATGTGTAGATTTGCATACTAACGATGTTTTGCAAGATTGTGGCATAGAAGCCCCACCAAAATCTTCAAGAGAGTTCTTATAAAAAATGGCCAGATATTCTAAAGGACAACATGCTTGGATGGTTCATGCGAGCATTGTGGTGGCTTCCAACGTATGCCATTATGTCAACATATGGAAAGCACATATGAGGTGGGACAAAAACTAGTAGAGTTCGGGAAGTATAAAACAGTGGCATATGCTACAAAAGATGGGTCTCAAGGAAAAAGGTGTGATTTGGTTATTGAGAAGATTCCAGTGTATCAGTTTATGTCCATGTTTCATGACAATATATTGTCTGAGTATGCAATGCATACCCATAGAGCTCAATAGTTGGACACACAATTCAAGCTATGCAAGGACACCTTGCCAGTTGGAAGCATAGTATCAGTGGTTGACTTTGCGAAGAACTACACTCTACAACCACAACATGAGGTGTAGTCACAGTATTACAACCCCACATAGGTTTCAATATTTGTACACATAGCATTCATTCATGCATCTGATAGTACAAATGACCAAAGGAAGGTATTGAGGGAGTACCACTTTTACATTAGTGATGATCACACACATTCTCCAGAGTTTGTGCAAGGTTGCTTCCAAATGTTCTACAGTGGTTTGGCTCAAAGGGGCATAAAATATGATCGACATATAATATGGTTTGATAACTTTGCAGCACAGTTCAAGAACTCGTGCATGTTCTACTGGTTGTGTAGGATGCATGTAATTATAGGTGCTCAACATATGTGGAACTTTTGTGAGGTCGGACATGGAAAGGGGGAGCATGATGGTGCAGGAGCATGCGTGAAAAGAGCATAGCACAAGAAGAGTTAAAGTATAAAGATAGTGCAAAGTTGATAGATGCAAAATCAGTCATCGAGTTGTGTAATATTTTGATGGGTCCAGGTAATGAAGGCACGTCTTCAGTTTGTATATTTTTTTGGTTGATGGATGATATTAACATTGCACCATATGAGGATTATTGTACACTAACAGGATCGAGTGAGGTACACTCTTTCCTTAGCTCAAATGCAGGTTCATGGAGTATCGATACACGAAAGATGGCATGCTTTTTTTCTTCATGTACAATGCAAGCCTGAAATGATTGTGAGTCAGGGGAGTGGGTTGATTTATGGTTGATAAGTTATCTTAGCCCACTTCACACGTATCGCCCTCTGACGGCATTGGAACTGACACAGATGAAATCATCGATCGACTTTGACCACGTATCAGATCTAGTTCAACTAGGTGATATATCTACTTGCTTAGTTGTTGAAATTCCATATCATTGTCTTACTTTGTACTGTATTCATAATGTTGAGAAATTTCAAGATATTTTTTGCACATATCAATTTAGGGTTTGTTTATGCTGTTATTGCAGATGAAGACAATGAAGAGGGAACATAGTATTACTTGTGTTGTTGTATTGAGGCCAAAAAGAAATTGGAGGCCCCAGTTATAGATGGAGAAAACATCGAATACCCTATAGGTTCAGTTGTGGTTATTGGAACATGGCTTAGAAGGTACCCACATTCGAGTGTTAAAATATTGGCTCTTTCAGGACTTTGACATGCATCGTAAGATTCTTTATTACTCGAACCTTGTCGTGGCATCCAATGTTTGTTGCAGAAAATATGGGGGTAGAACTTTGAAGAAGACCTTGTGGAAGGTCTGTGAGTCTGACCATGAGGCAATACATGACACAATAAAGAGTAGACCAGACTTGAATGGTTCGTTGGATTAATTTGTAAGTATATGCACATTGGTTCTTATTAATTTATACTTGTATGCACATTAATTTGTTTGATGCCAATGCTATCATCTTCTTTTACTTTGTGTATTTTTAAGTAACATACTAAACAGTGATTTGGTGTCCCCTTGCAAAAAATGAAGATAAATGAGCCATCCAAGAGAATGTTATCCAGAAAAGCAATGCAACATGCTTATTTTGATGATCTTGACAAATCTCAATCATGATTTTAAGCCATTAGAAAAGTGTGTGCAAAGCTTGGTGAGGGAATTTCAAGTTATTCATTTGAAGTTAACCTTATCATGAATAGCTATGATGTAGACATTATAAGAGCATATGAAATTTCAACTTACTCTATTCATGAGAGGTGTTGTGTGCAATAGGTATGTTGGAATTTCCAGTGAAGATGTATGACCAGGAGTGACTAAGTTTTGAGACCTGCATGTCTATATATAAGTGTCTTCCATCTATTTTTATTTCATTTCCATTTTGGATGCTCTTTATTTTTCTCTTTTACTTTGTGTATTTGTAAGTAAACTACTAAAAATTGATTGATCTCTCGTTGCAGAAAATGTTGATTTATGAGCCATCAAAGAGAATCTCAGCCAAAAAAGCAATGCAACATCCTTATTTTGATGATCTTGACAAATCTCAATTTTGATTTCAAGCCGTCATAAAAGAGCGTGTGAAGCTTAGCGAGGGAATCTGAAGTTACTCAATTGAAATTAACCTCATAATGAGCACCTATGATTTAGACATTCAAAGATAATCTCAAATATATGATTGACATTGTAAAAGATCTGTGAGAACAAAGTACCTAAGGCATTGTAATGAGATTTACTTACATAATGAGATTTACTCAAATATTGTAATTTTGGAGTTCAAGTTTGGTGCAGTGGCACTTTGTTCTGTAAATGCCTTCAATAGGAAAATTTGCAAAATTTGAATTTTGAAATGTAAACAATGTGAAAAAGGTCATGTAAAGGTCATATATAATGTATTCAAAGTCTCAAAGAGATCATTAGGTGATTAGACAAGTGATATAAAGCATGTAAGGTCGAATTAGGATGTTTTAGGTGTGTGTGTGTTCATTTGTGCAGGAGAATTCAAGAAACAAAGGAACATACCTTTAAACATTCAAGAACCCCCTTAACTTGTTGAGGAAGCAATTATCATGTATCCAAACCCTCAGATCCACAATTTGTCTCAGGACAAACTCACTTCACCATGTCAAGCCAAAACCCTTATTTTATGCTAGTATAAGGAGGGTTTATTGAAAGGAATGGTTCCACACCTTACCAAAACATGGCACCACCTCAGACCTTCTTAAAATCACCTACACAAACTCAAAAGACAATCACCCAACCTCTACATACAATGTTTTATCATATCCTAGGGTGAAACCTCATTTTTCATGCCCTTTTTCATCAAAATCTACAGGAGCAGCAACACAAACCCCATAAAAATTATTCCATTTCACTTAGAAATTTTTTATTTCTTCCAATAGGATTATGTTGGGCCCCTCTAAAAAAACCTCTCTTGGTATTGGCTATCTCGGAGTGGTTTTCCCGTGGCGGCAGATTTTCACTTGATGGAAAAAGTGTCAAATTCAAGTTGTGCAAAGTTGCAAAGTGGTGTAACTTTCGTTCTACAACTCGTGTGACCAAACTAGCTTCTCCAATATGTCCGAATAGGTATTTTTACACTAGGCAAGGTAATCTTTCACACCAAAACACGCGGAATCGCTTCGAGTTATGTTCCACCTGATTGATTCCTTAAGGGTCCAAAGTGCAAAATGGTTGCAAACTTTAGCATGCTATTACTCGGATACTGTGATGCTTAGAAACTTCTCATTTGATTCTACAAGATTGCATTGGACCCCTCTACAAAAACCTCTCTCAGTTTTCGCTATCTCAGAGTGGTTTTCTCGTGGCGGTGAATTTTCAATTGATGGAAAAAAGTGTCAAATTCAAGCTATGCAAAGTTGTGTAACTTTCGCTCTGCAACTCATGTGACCAAAGTAACTACTCCAACACATCCGAATAGTTATTTTTATGCTAGGAATAGTCTTGTTTCACACCGAAACACGCGGAATTGCTTCGAGCTACGTTCCACCGGATCAATCCCTTAAGGGTCCAAATTGCAAAATGGTTGCAAACTTGAGAATTCTATTACTCGGATACCGTGATGCTTAGAAACTTCTCGTTTAATCCTACAGGATCATGTTGGGCCCCTCTACAAAAAATTATCTCAATTTTGGCTATCTTGGAGTGGTTTTCTCGTAGCGGCAGATTTTTACTTGATGGAAAAAGCGTTAAATGCAAGCAGTGCAAAGTTGCAAAGTGGTGCAAATTTTGTTCTGCAACTCGTGTGACCAAGTGAATTGTTCCAACGCATCTGAATAGGTATTTCTATGCTAGAAATGGTCCTCTTTCACACTGAAACACACGGACTCACTCCAATCTATGTTCCATCGGATTGATCCCTTAAGGGTCTAAAGTGCAAACTGGCTGCAAACTTCAGAATGCTATTACTCAGATACCGTTACACTTAGAAACTTCTCATTTGATCCTACAATATTATGTTGGACTTTTCTACAAAAACCTCTCTCAGTTTTGGCTATCTGAGAGTAGTTTTGCTATGGCGGTGGATTTTCACTTGATGGATAAAGTGTCAAATTCAAGTTGTGCAAAGTTGCAAAGTGGTGCAGCTTTTTCTCTGCAACTCGTGTGACCAAAATAATTGCTCCAATGTGTCTGAATAGGTATTTTTACACTAGGCATGGTCCTCTTTTGCACCGAAACACACGGAATCGCTCCAAGCTATGTTCCACTGGATCGATCCCTTAAGGGTCCAAAGTGCAAAATGGCTGCAAACTTCAGCATGCTATTACTCGGATACCATGATGCTTCAAAATTTTTCATCTAATCCTATAGGATTTCATTGGGCCCCTCTACAAAAACCTCTCTCGGTTTTGACTATCTCAGAGTGGTTTTCCCATGGCGGCGAATTTTCACTTGATGGAAAAAAGTGTCAAATTTGAGTTGTGCAAAGTTGCAAAGCTCTGCAACTTTCGCTCTGCAACTTGTGTGACCAAAATAACTACTCCAACGCATCTGAATAGGTATTTTTATGCTATGCATGGTCTTTTTTTGCACCGAAACACGTGAAATCGCTCCGAGCTACGTTCCACCGGATTGATCCCTTAAGGGTCCAAAGTGCAAAATGGTTGCAAAATTTAGCATGTTTTACTAGGATACCGTGGTGCTTACAAACTTCTCATCTAATCCTACAGGACCATGTTGGGCCCCTCTACAAAAACCTCTCTCGATTTTGGCTATCTTGGAGTGGTTTTCCTGTGGCGGTGGATTTTCACTTGATGGAAAAAGTGTCAAATGCAAGCAGTGCAAAGTTGCAGAGTGGTGCAAATTTTGCTTTGCAAATCGTGTGACCAAGCGGACTATTCCAACGCATCCAAATAGGTATATTTATGCTAGGCATGGTCCTCTTTGGCACCGAAACATGCGGAATTGCTCCGAGCTATGTTCCACCGGATCAATCCCTAAAGGGTCCAAAGTGCAAAATGGCTGCAAAATTCAGCATGCTATTAATCGGATACTGTGACACTTAGAAACTTCTCATCTGATCCTACAGGATTGTGTTGGTCCCGTCTACAAAAATCTCTCTCAGTTTTGGCTATCTTGGAGTGGTTTTCCCATGGTGGCAGATTTTCACTTGATGGAAAAAAGTGTTAAATTCAAGCTGTGGAAAGTTGCAAAGTGGTGCAACTTTCGCTCTGTAACTCGTGTGTCCAAGCAAATTGTTCCAACGCATCCGAATAGGTATGTTTATGCAAGGCATGGTCCTCTTTCACACCGAAACACGCGTAATCGCTCTGAGCTACGTTCCACTGGATCAATCCCTTAAGGGTCCAAAGTGCAAAATGGCTACAAACTTTAGCATGCTATTACTCGAATACCGTGATTCTTAGAAACTTCTCGTCTGATCCTACAGGATTGCGTTGGGCCCTCTACAAAAACCTCTCTTAGTTTTGGCTATCTTGGAGTGGTTTTTCGGTGGCGATGGATTTTCATTTGATGGAAAAAGTGTCAAATTCAAGCTGTGCAAAGTTGCAAAGTGGTGCAACTTTTGTTTTGCAATTCGTGTGACCAAAATAACTGCTCCAACGCATCTCAATAGGTAGGTTTACGCTAGGCATGGTCCTCTTTCTCATCCAAACATGTGGAATTGATCTGACTTGCGTTCAACCAGCTTGATCCCTTATGATGGCATGCAAAACACTAGAAAAGAGAAACATACAAATGACGGTTGAGAAGTTTGAGCATTGCACACAAAAACCGTATGATCATTGGTGCAAAGCACCTTGTTCCTCCATTTGATGAAGAAGGTCTAGTTCAATGGTTTTAGTGATTATTTGATGGTGAATAGAATGGTCAATAGGTTGTTGTGGGTATTTTGAGCATGCTTTGTCTTGAATAAGGTCAACTAAGACCATTAGGTATGTTTTAGGGTGACTTTTGGTTCTAGTGATAAAAAAGGTGAAAATTTCAATTTTGCACTAAAAGTTGTCTTTGTAGCTTTTGCAGGCAAATTTGGGAATTTGTATATGATTGTGAAAGAATGGAGTTTTTTCGATGTAATAAGGCTATTTTTACGTCATTTGTGTGGGTTTAGAGGTAATTAGATGTACTCATTAGGTTGGAGGAGTCTAAAGCTGCAAATTTGTAAGATGCTTAAAGCAACAAATTTGAAATCCAACGGATACTTATTTTGAAAGTTGGTTTTTAGTTAGTTGAGGGCATGGATCAGTTAGAGAAGGGTGTAAAACACTATGTAAATCCTTGAGAGGCTTGAATGGAGGTTTTTGATGAACTTTTGGAAAAGATCTAATAATAATTATTCGCACTGTTCTTTGTTTTTTAGATATTTGATACAAATTTGTTGATCCCGTACTTGGTACGACCTCCAACTTTTAGATAAAGAACATATTGGAAGCTTTTTATGAATCATTTCATGGAATTCCAATTGTAAACGTGTTTTTTTCTTTTAGATAAAGTTGTTTAGCATCAATTAATTAATATTCAAGACAAATCATGAAGGACAACAATGATCAATGCTAGGGCTAACCAATTAATAATTATACACGTGAATAATTCAAGCATGTACATGGCAATAAGGGAAGCACAATTACTCAAAAACACATAAGCCTCAAAAAGTATACACATGAATACATAGTATACACAAATTAATACAAAGTATATGCACGAATACAAGGTATACGCATGAAAACACGTAAGCCACAAAGTATACATTTGAACGAACATAAATCACAAAGTATACACGTAAGTTGTAAATTATACACTTGAATACATGTATCTATTGAATTATCAATTTAGAATGCAAATATGGATAGGCATCGATAAAATATATTTATATTAAACAAATAGCCATGTAGACATACATGAATATATGTCGGTATAAGTATGAAATATATGTACAAAATAGCCATATAGGCTTACGAGAATCCCATATAGGCATACAATGTCAAATATATCCAATAAAAATATGTATAAAACTACCATTAGGCATACAACAAAGGGCTCTGGAATCAAAAGTCATTGCTCTCCATGCCCTAGAAATAAATTCTTTCCCTTTCCTTTTCGATCAAATGGCGATAGGTCTGTTACTCATTTTTGCTGTGCTTGAGGAGTGCTCCTACTCCTCTTCCTAGTGTTTAGTTCATGGTGAAGTTTTAATTGTTACAATAAGAAGCAAAGACATGAATATATAGAAATTACATTATAAAAAATGATATATTTGACAAAATAATCACTTATCGACATCTCATGATCTCTCTCCATGGGGGAAATATTCTCACGCCAATGCTCAGGTGTGCTCAAGCCCTGTATAAATCATACAAATAGAAATTAAACTATGTGAATCAATAATGGTTTGATTTTTCACTAACTAACATCTATAACAACAAATATAAATTGAAATTTACTAATTTGCCTCATATTTCTCCTGTCAGAACCATCGAGGATTGTATAGCAGATGACACACCAATATCCATTGCTCTCGTCACATCCATAGGTGTTTCGGCTTGCATCATCTAAAAATAAAACAACAAATTATTCAACGTAATCAATGATGTGCAGATAAACTACACAAATCTATTAAGTACTTGATTTATTAGTTAAACTCTTTATTCTATTACCTCCATGTAGGTTTGAGTAAATCCACCACCACTAGGAAGTGTTCCATCAAAACCTCCAATATTAGTCTGTTCAACATCCAAAATCGTATATTAAATTACAATTCGTAAAAAAATGCTATTAATATGCAATAAATTTATAATTGTTTATTAGTTACATATCCCAGCGATAGGGTACTGCAAAAATAAGTTGGTGGGGGGGCGGTGTATCTAGTCTCAACACTATGACCCTACAATTTTATTAAAATCATAAAACATTTTTAGTTAATCTTGCATTTCAAAACCGAAATTTAATAAATTAAATTCAATGAACATGCACTAACTTTTGCTTGACTATCAATGCCATATGCCTCATGCAAAATGTCAGCTACCCTCTCCATCCCATAGCTGTAGACAAATCCTACGTACCAGTCTCCTGAGTGTTGGTGGGGTCATATGAACAAGTAGCCCCTCAAGATTGACACACATGTGTTCAATGGCCACCACTCGAAGACTCCCCTGGATGGCACTGTAGAATAGGGCTAGTATGATGGATGACACTCTGGGTCAAAGTGTTGATCACCTGCAATGTCTCTATGTCAGCAGTTTCCTTCGTGATGAAAGGCATAACAACGTGCTCATGAGGTGGCCTAGTGAGAGCTCTTCTACCTTTTCGCGTAGGATCAGGCTATGCACTGGGTCTATCCTGAGCTGAACCCCCACCTCTCCCCTGAAAATCCCTCATATCAAAATAATTTGGGATTTTGTTCAATATGAACTCACTGTATAGTTTCCTAAGGAAATATTGTGGGACCTCGCAATTGTTGCATAGTGGGTAATCAAAGACCGTGTACCTGTTATGCCTTGCATAACCACCCCATATTTTGAATTGGTCAAAATGGGTCCCCTTTGTTATTTTTATCTTTTGTTGTTTATTAAACAAAGTTTGGAGTCTTTTTGCTTCCAACACTTTGTTTTATTTTGTTTTAGTCTATCAGAATCGGAGCCGGAACCAAATCGGGTTCTAAAACTTCTTTCAAAACTCACTCCATCTCCCATCCCGACAGTCTTTCTTTTTGACCTTTTGTTTTGTCTTTATCGGAGCCAGAACCGGAGTGGATGTTAAGTTGGTGTTTATTGAAAGTTGCAAAATC
Organism: Sequoiadendron giganteum; assembly: GCA_007115665.2. NCBI lineage: Eukaryota > Viridiplantae > Streptophyta > Pinopsida > Cupressales > Cupressaceae > Sequoiadendron > Sequoiadendron giganteum. Next base: position 321,939,900 of record CM021105.1, read on the forward strand.
AAAATCCATCCCGTCTCTGCCTCCACTTTTTCAACTTTTGGTTTTAGTCTAAGTCCTTCTGTTAAGTTTTATTATGTCGGTCTTTTGTTTTACTTTTTGTGTTTGGTTTCATTTTGTGCTTTGTTGGCGGACCCAAAACCGGAACGGGAATGAAGTTGGGAAATTCTTTAAATTTTTGAATCAGTTTCAATTCCGATTCCACCCCCGCCATTTTCTTAGCCGTTGACTATTGACTGAAGTTCCACTGCAGTGAAGTATTTGTTCTTCTCTAGTTCCGACTCCGCTTAATAGAATTTAATGCATTAATGAAAGCAGCTTGGCGTAGGTAAGAACTCTAATTTTTACCTTCATTAAGGATTAAACGTATCATTATTATCATTGTTAAAAACTTGAAGAATGAAATAGAGCTGCTGTGGAGTCCATCTGAGGGAATCGATTGAAGGAGAAGGAGATAATCGTTTGCGAATCAATCCAGTAGGTTAGCCAGGTCTTGCGTTCGAGGTAGGGTTCTTTTCTCATTTTTCTTTTAATTTGCTTTTGTGTTCTTCATTCGTATTGTTTGATTGATCATTTCAGATCTTTGAAAAGGATCACTTTCTTGATTTTGCGTGTTTGTTTTGTTTGTTCTTTCTTTTTGTTTGTTGTTCTTGATTTTGTGTTACGTTTCTGGTTTTATAGTGAGTTGGGGCATGGCCGCTTTCACGTTTTGTCGTGATCGTGTTGTGCTAGGTTAAGGTTTTTCACAGTGAGGTAGGTTAAATTCATGTTTTTATAGTGAGTTAGGGTTAGTTGAATCTTGTTTTTACTTAGGGTTTTTGTCGCACATTCAGTCTGGTAAATTAGGAAGGGTTAAATTCGTGCCCTAGTTTTATTGTGTTTTCTAGGTTAGGGTTTTTTATGCATTTCTGTGATCACTTTTAAAATGATTAAAATATGATGCCCTAAAATACAGTCGTCCCCCATGGTCATATGAGTATAGTCTTTTATGATATATTTTAAAGCCTCGTTTCATTTAATATGACCTTAATTTTAATCATGGAGTTATGCGTTAAATTGATAAAATCTTTGATGACGTCATGATCAATATAGCCGGAAGCGGGATCGGAATTGATTTAGAGTTTTGGATGTGTTTTTATGTTTAGTGTCAATTCCATTTTCCATCCCGTCTCCGACTTCGCTTATAGTAAGAAGCTTTACTTTATAAAAATGTTTACTTGGCGAAAGCGGAAGTGGAACCGAACCCGAATATGAAAACAAAAAATTTGAAGGAAACCAAATCAGTTTCCATTCCAGTTCCGGTTTCGATCACTATTTAAGTTTTGACTCCAAGCCTGCTTCTTATTAGTAGAGTGTCCATTCCAGTTCTGACTCCGAGCCCGGCACTATTTTGAAAGAAGATTATTTAATATGTTTGCTTCCTGGTTCCGCCTTCGATGTATGTTTAGAAGGTATGATTTGAAGACACATTTTGAGATATTTCATTCAAGGATCTAACTAGAGGTTTGTTGCAGGAAAGCTAAGAGGATGTCAGGAATGTCAGGAGAAGATTCTCAAAGAAACCGGCTTGTAGGGACATCAAAGGCAGCACCTAAACCAAGGAAGATCAAGCCAGAACAATTACCTTATACCTTGAGGTATAATCACCAGAGTCCTATTGTGAAAGTGAGCAAAGTAGAATCAGATTGGTCAGACATCACCGATACCAATTTGGGCCAATACAATTTTGAAGAGCTATATGCAGAAACCTTTGCGGCAAGGGAAGATGTAACAGGAAGGACACAAAGAATTGTTGATTCTGGCTTGGCCCATATTACTGTGTTTCCTTTATCAATCCAGTGCCGGAGTTGATCTTGACAGCAGCCAGTGCCTACAATCCTGCGACTAGACAATGCATGGATTCACAGAACAATGTGATCATTGATCTCACTCCTCAGGCATTTCAAAGTATATTTAATGTCCCGAATCCTAAGAACTTGGTGTAGTTGGATGAGGCAAAAGCCTTAGAGAAGTATAGCCAATATAAGGAATCCAATAAATCTCATTTGAACAAAAAGTGGTTGAAGACAAAGAAGAAATCTCTAAGCAAGCTTGCAGACTAGCCAAAGAGGGTAGATTTCTACAAAGAGGTATCAGATATAATAATGATGTTATCTAGGGATTTTGGGAAGAGGGATGCCTTCCATTTCAAGGAGTGGATGTTTCCTTTCATCTAGACAATTTTACATGGCACCCATCAGTTTGATTGGCTTATGATTGTATCAAATATTGTCCATGATCACCTGACTAGCATCAGGGACACTAAGTGTTTCTTTATGACTTGTTACATTGTGTATGCAGCAGCAAGGTTGGGTATCTTCCCAGGTTTAAATAGAGTAGAAATATTATTTTTTAATGTTGTTTGTGTCATTTTCATCATCAATAGATCTAGCGCTAGAAGGAGGGCCTGAAAAGACAAGTTGGCTCGCATAGTGTCTTTCTCATCGGAGAAATATGGAAGGATTTTGAGATCCTCTACTGACCTTGAACCTTTACAAGAACTACAAACCCGGATCAGACCTAGACCCCATGCCCGTAGGATATTGATACCTACCTTGCCACCACCACTTACTCCGCCTGGATTTCCACCAATTCCACCTACACAACCATCAATTCCACCTACATCACCAGCGCCAAGCAAGCTTGAGTCTCCACTGATTCAGCTTATATCACCACTTGCTCAGCCAATCCCACTGATGGCTTACTTTGTGAATAATCCCTCTCCATTAGGGACTATTCCAGGGGGAATCCATGATTTACCAAAGAACCCAGAAAAGTTTTGTCCTAAGTACATGCATGGAGAATCAAGAAGTGGTGAGGAGCACACACAAGCATTCAAAGATGCTTGCACAAGAGCTCAGGTTGCTCATCAGGATGTGGTATTTAGACTATTTCCTTACTGTTTAGGAGATATGGCATATAACTGGTATTTAAATTTGCCTTGAGGATCCATCCTAGGTTGGACGGATTTAGAAAATGCATTTATTAATCAATTTCGAGTTTATGTAAACCCTGCCATTTTGTATCACTAGTTTGCCACAATAAGAAAGGAACATCATGAGCCACTACCTTTGTTCAATACTAGATTCCAAAGAATGTTTCGTAGGTTGCAAGACCCTTATCTAGTACCTAAGAATATGGTCATATAGGCATATTTAAGAGTTGTTGATCCTTTAATTGGCTTATTCTTGCAGAGAACTTATCAACCTGGTGAGATTGACTCTTTGTCTAAAGTTTATCATCTGGCCATCAAGTTGCAACAACAGATAAGTTTGCAACCAGGAGGTTTAGGAGTAGCTCTTCCGCCCATGAACTATTGGATGCCTAACCCACCATTATACAACATTGTCTTAGGGATGTCCTACTCTCAATATGGACCAGTGTCCGAGCTACAAGCTCAACCTACCACGCCCTTTTTCGGTAATGACATGCAAGATTCTTCCCAACAACCTCAAAATCCACAACAACAAGCGGGAGGATCAACCCATGTTCATTCCCCAGCCATAGTACAAAATGTGCAAAATGAACAAACGGTTCGTGAGTTAGAGACTCTTAAGAAGACTCTATCTCAAATGTCTAATGACATGGCACAGCTAAGGAAAAACCCTCCCCATAACCAAAATCAGAATTACAACAACTAGGGAGGTTATAACAATTAGGGAAACTACTCCAATCAGAATGGGAGTCAAAACACCAACCGCAACTTTCAGAATCAAAATTCCTCTAACCAAAATTACCAAAATTAGAACAGAGGATATAACCAGAGGTTCAATAACAACAACAACAATAATAAGCAGTGGAACACTAGACCTAACAATGGGGGAGTTCCCCATAACTATCAATTAGGTGAGGAGAGACCACATACTGCTAATGTTGTTGACCTCAATTTCATGACTAATTGGTGCAGACTACGTGATATTGCAACGCATTCTGAGGTTAACTGCCCTGAAATGGAGAAGATTGTAAAAATTGCACAAGCAGATTCTCATCCTCCATGACAAAATTCCAATCAGGATAATGGGCCAGTCAGCACTGCTATGACTTATGAGACCATTGAAGAAATATATCAGTTTCCTATTCAAGGAGCCAGAGGAAGATGTATATGATACTCAATCTTTTCAGTCCAAAGGAGGTCACTTTCTGAAAAATCAGAATAAGGGCCCATTTACTACATCTGCACCCCCAAATAAAATGGTCCCACCAAATCAAAATGAAGATAGCAATCCACCACCGCCTAAGGGACCTTCTGACTTTCAGAATAGAGGTAATCCACCTCCTTTTCCTAAGTACCAAGTTAGGAATATTCAGAATTTGACTTTATTACAGAATTACAGAGACAGAAGACATCCTTGTCATCCTTTGACATTATGAAGTGGTGCCCAACTCAACGTGAGGTGGTACTGAAAGCCTTGGAGGAGACAGATCACTTAAAGGGAAAAGGTAAAGTGACTCCAGCAAAGGAGACAAATGCAACCATGTATAAAGGTAAGACCAATACCCCACCTTTCCTGTTAAGTTTAAGAATCTTTGGAAAGAATTTGCACAATTGTTTATTGGATTCTGGAGCATTAGGAAATGTCATGCCTTTTTCGATATGTAAAAAATTGGGATTAAGTCCTATCCCAACCAATAAGAAGGTGATTCAATTGGATAAAACTGAAGTCAATGTTGTAGGTGAATTGAAGAACATGCATGTGTAGGTTGGATCAGATCCAAGGATGCAGACTTATATAGATATCCAAGTAGCTAATATCCCAGAAGCATATGGTATGCTCCTCAATCGAGAGCTAATGAAAAGCATAGGGGGATATCTATCCTTGGATTTCTTTCACATGTGGTTACCATGGAAAGGAGTTTCAACCCAGATAAGAATTGAAAGTGAGCCAACCAGCAGGTTCTAATAAGGAAATTGCAACAAGATAGGCTCGTCTTAGGAGGAGAAACTGACTTATGTAGTTTATTACTTCCTAATTGATGTAGGATTCACTATCATAATCATTCAGAGTTAACATGTCAGTCATGCCTGGATATTCTAAGTCATATAGATCCCCAACAAAAATATCAGGAGGAATTTGAGACTCCCACCAATGAATTCTCTTTCAAAGTTAAGGATGCTACCATTCTTACTCGGGTTAACCTTTCTCAGAAGGAAAATTCCTCATCAGTAGAGCAAACTCCGGTTTTATGTTCTGAAATTCAAGAAGAGATGAAGGTATCTCAATGCCTTTTCAATGCACCTGCTCTGGATGCTTTACCAATGCCAAAGGTGCTGATGAAAGATGAATTAGATGGTAAATTAACTCAAGAAATCATTCAGGAAGTAGTAGTTGAATGAGTTGAGAATATAGGAAAATCTTCAACTAAGTCTTGCCCCAAGACAATTTCTGATGGCCAGCAAAAGTCCAAGTCGCCATGCATCTTAGGTGAGTCAATCCTTGTTACTTCTAAAAAGAAAGAGCTCCCAGCCAAAGATCAATTATGGACTCTTATATTTGATGGTTCTAAATCTAAAGCAAGAAGTGGAGCAGGGATTGAACTAACTAATCCAAAAGGAAAGACTTACTTTTCTTCTTATAGATTGCAGTTCGGTTGCACAAATAATGTGGCCAAGTACGAGGCACTTGCTCAAGGTCTTATGTTTGCTCATAAGAAGAAGGTTACTGCTCTCACAGTTATGGGAGATTTTGAGGTGATTTTAAAATAGGTACATAGCCAATACACATGTCATAACAAAAGATTGGGTGCATACAGAAATAGGGTTTGGAACTTAATCAAAGATTTTGATGCTTTTGGAATTAGTCTAATCCCCAAGGAAGCTAATCAAATTGCAGATGCTCTTGTTGTGGCTGCTAGTACCTTAGAGCCCATGCAAGATTCTAATCTTAAGAGGTTTTCAGTTGAGTTGATTTCAATTCCAGCTATTCCTGATAATGTCAGACATTTTCAGGTATTTAATGATGATCAACATATATTGGCCTTTTTGGCAAATTCTGATATTTTTGAAGGGCAAATAATTGATGAATCTGAAAGAGATCAGGGGAATTGGGATCCAAAGAATGATAGTCTAGAAGGGATATTGGATTTAAAGGGCAATAACATCCCAAAAGGGATAGAATATTTGACTCAGACCCACAAGCTTAGCAGAGGTGCCTACAAAGAGTGATGGAGGGAAGTATGAATCTATTAATTTAACTCACTCAGGCCCTTAGAGAAATGTTGTTATAGGAAATACTTGTCCTCAATAAATTAAGGATGAGATAATCAAAGTTTTAAAATAGAATATTGAGGCTATCGCTTGGAGTTATGATGATTTGAAAACTTTTGACACTTCAGTGATTACTCATACCATCCCTCTCAAGCCAGATGCCAAGTCGTTTTGCCAAAAGCAATGCCCGATCAATGCTATAATTGAACCTCTGATCCAGAGAGAAGTACAAAAGCTTTTAGCTGCTAGAATAATCTTTCCGGTTAGACACTCTACCTGGGTCACGAATTTAGTTCCTGTAAGGATAAAGAAAGGTGAAATTAGACTATGTGTCAATTTTAGGAATCTAAACAAGGCCTCTGAAAAAGACAATTATCCATTACCTTCTCTTGATGAAGTATTACAAAAGGTGAATGGATCCCATATGTTTTCATTTTTGGATGGTTATTCTAGATACAATCAGGTACTTGTCAGTTATGAAGATAGGATGAAGACCGCTTTTACTACTAAATGGGGCACATTTGCCTATAGAAGGATGCCTTTTGGTGGCATCAATGCAGGTGCTACTTTCCAAAGAGCAATGCACGTAGCTTTCAAAGATCTGATAGGAAAATGTATAATCATTTATGTAGATGATTTAACCATCTTCTCTAGGAATAGAGAAGACCATGCTGCTGACCTGGAAAAGGTTCTAAAGAAATGTATAAGTTATGGTGTCTCTCTTAACCCAAAGAAATGTGTATTTGGAGTATCTGAAGGGAAGCTCTTAGGTCACATTATATCAGAGGAAGGGATTTCTATAGACCCTGACTGAGTAGAGACCATCTTGAAATTGACAAAGCCAGGTAGCAAGAAGCAAAGCATGCTATTGTTGAGTTTCATGGAAGGCATGGAATAGGGCATGGGTCTGTTGATGCTTTGGCTCATCATATTTTAAGATCAGGCTATTATTGGCCTTATGTATTTAGAGATGCACATCAGCACTGCAGGAGTTGTCATGTGTGCCAAATTTCTGCATCTAGAGAAAGAAATCCCGCAATTCCCCTACAACCAATATATGAGGTAAGGCCATTTGCTCAATGGGCACTTGATTTTGTAGGTGTAATTAATCCAAATTATTCTAGAGGTCATAAATTCATCTTGACTGCAACTAACTACTGCACACGTTGGACTAAGGCACACCCTTGCAAGAATAGCACCACAAAGGTGGTCATCAAGTTTTTGACAGAGAACATCACAACCAGGTTTGGAGTTCCATTTGCTCTGGTATGTGATAACGGCCCTACTTTTTCTTCTGCTGAGTTCATTTCATGGGCCTATGAATATAAAATTGTTTTAAAGTATTCTTCCAATTACTACCCTTAGGGAAATGGAGTGGCTGAGTCCACAAATAAAAACTTGTTGGAAGTGATAAGAAAGTTGTTAGATAACAATCCTAGGGACTGGCACACCCAGTTAAGATTTGCTTTATGGGCAAATCGAACCTGAATCAAAGTAGCTCTAGGAAATTCACCTTTTAAGTTAGTTTATGGCCAAGATCCAATCTTCCCCATACATTTACAAATACCTGTCCTTAAGTTCATGCAAGAATTTTATACTAGGGATGATAGGATTGAAGTTAGACTGCCTAATTTATTAAACATGGAGGAGCAAAGAGATGCTGCTTTGTAGCAATTCTCTAAGCATCAGGCTATTGTCAAGCATTGGTTTGACAAAAGAGCCAAGATAAAAGCTTGTAGGATATTAGATCTTGTTTTATTATGGGATAAGGCCAAAGAGAAGAAAGGAAATCATCAGAAATTTGATAGACTTTGGTTAGGTCCTTATCAAATAGCTGAGATACTAGGCGAGAATGCTTTTTGTTTGAGTACCTTAATAGGAGTGCATGTTCCATTACCATTTAATGGTCAGTTTCTCAAGCACTATTTCGGTGCATAAAAGGTCTGATGTTTTAAAAGGAAATGTATTATACTATATCATATGCAATTAAGTTTTTGTTTTTGTTTGTTTTATTTATTTTCTTTCTTGTTTTGTTTATTTTGTATTGTTTTGTCTTGTTTTGTTGGGGATCTTCATTTTGCTCATCTCAAGTTAGGGGGTTGTTATTCAAAGTATGCTATTGGTACTAGGAGAGAAATTGGTTTAGGTATTTTCATTATCATCATTGAAAAGGATTTCATTCTGAAACTTATGTTTTATGACCATTCTAGTTTGGGTTGGAAAAGTTATTAAGGATAGAAGATATACTGTGAATATCTCATGAATTGTGATCAAAGATCTGCCACCAAATTAGGAAAACATCTGCATGAGTAAGTACCTATTTGTTTCTAGAATGGCTCTACCCTTTGATTCAAGTGAAAAATCTGACTCCAAGACTATCATGAAATCCATAGTAGTTCTCAACCCATGTTTCAGATTCATTATGTCTGGAGTATTGAGAAGGTGCATAAAAGATTTCCACAAGCAAGGTTTTAAAAGGAAAAAATGAATAAAAAAAAGAAGAAAGAAAGAAATGGAAACTCAATATCAAGTGGGTAATCAAGTATCTCTATTGGGGCTATGGATGCCTGTCTGGCAGTAGAGCAATGCTTTGAGAGAACTAGAGGTATCTTCATCGAGGCCATGGATGCCTGTCTGGCAGTAGAGCAATTCCCAAGATTTTATTGCACGATAGTTAAAGGACTCAACCTATGTAGCTTGAATCTTAAGGTATAGTTGTTCACAAACAGAGAAAGTATCTACAAAGAATGATGCACAATATATGCACACTCAGATTTAGAAATACCTCATGAGCACATGCATCTGAGATTCTAGCTCAGACTTATCCTACATATATCAGATCTTATTCAAGTTAAAGTGTATATAAGCCAATTAGTTTTTGGGTGACTAAAATTTTCTTTGGGTATCTTGAAAATGGGTAAACCATTTTCCTAGCCGAGTCACCATTTGTTATGCCTTGCATAACCACCCCATCTTTTTCCTTGGTCAAAATGGGTCCCCCTTTGTTATTTTTATCTTTTGTTGTTTATTAAACAAAGTTTGGAGTCTTTTTGCTTCCAACACTTTGTTTTATTTTGGTTTAGTTTGTCGGAATCGGAGCCAAAACCAAATCAGGTTCTAAAACTTCTTTCAAAACTCATTCCATCTCCCATCCCGACAGTCTTTCTTTTTGACATTTTGTTTTGTCTTTATCGGAGCCGGAACCGGAGTGGATGTTAAGTTGGTGTTTATTGAAAATTGCAAAATCAAAATCCATCCCGTCTCCGCCTCCGCTTTTTCAACTTTTGGTTTCAGTCTAAGTCCTTATGTTAAGTTTTATTATGTCGGTCTTTTGTTTTACTTTTTGTGTTTTGTTTCATTTTGTGCTTTGTTGGTGGACTCGAAACCGGAACAGGAATGAAGTTGGGAAATTCTTTAAGTTTTCGAATCAGTTTCCATTCTGATTCTGCCCCCGCCGTTTTCTTAGCCGTTGACTATTGACTAAAGTCGCACTGCAGTGAAGTATTTGTTCTTCTCTAGTTCTGACTCTGCTTAACTGCATTTAATGCATTAATGACAGCAGCTTGGCGTAGGTAAGAACTCTGATTTTTACCTTCATCAAGGATTAAACGTATCATTATTATCATTGTTAAAAACTTGAAGCTGTCGCGGAGTCCATCTGAGGGAATCGATTGAAGGAGAAGGAGATAATCGTTTGCGAATCAATCTAGCAGGTTAGCCAGGTCTTGCATTCAAGGTAGGGTTCTTTTCTCATTTTTCTTTTATTTTGCTTTCGTGTTCTTCGTTCGTATTGTTTGATGGATCGTTTTGGATCTTTGAACATGATCGCTTTCTTGAGTTTGTGTGTTTGTTTTCTTTGTGTTCTTTCTTTTTGTTTGTTGTTCTTTATTTTGTGTTGTGTTTCTGGTTTTATAGTGAGTTGGGGCATGGTCGCTTTCACGTTTTATCGTGATCGCGTTGTGTTGGGTTAAGGTTTTTAATGCGTAGATTTAGTTAGGGTTTTTCACAGTGAGGTAGATTAAATTCATGTTTTTATAGTGAGTTAGGGTTAGTTGAATCTTGTTTTTACTTAGGGTTTTTGTCGCGCATTCATTCTGGTAAATTAGGAAGGGTTAAATCCGTGCCCTAGTTTTATCATTTTTTCTAGGTTAGGGTTTTTTATTTGTTTCTGTGATCACTTTTAAAATGATTAAAATATGATGCCCTAAAATATAGTCATCCCCCATGGTCATATGAGTATAGTCTTTTATGATATATTTTAAAGCCTCGTTTCATTTAATATGACCTTAGTTTTAATCATGGAGTTATGCGTTAAATAGATAAAATATTTGATGATGTCATGATCAATATAGCTGGAAGCGGGATCAAAATTGATTTAGAGTTTTGGATGTGTTTTTATGTTTAGTGTCAATTCCATTTTCCATCCCGTCTCCGACTCCACTTGTATTCAGAAGCTTTACTTTAAAAAAATGTTTGCCTGGCGAAAGCGAAAGCGGAACCGAACCCGAATATGAAAATAGAAAATTTGAAGGAGACCGAATTAGTTTGCATTCCGGTTCCGGTTCCGATCACTATTTCAGTTCCGACTCTGAGCCCGCTTCTTATTAGTAGAGTGTCCATTCTAGTTCTGACTCCGAGCCCTACAGTATTTTGAAAGGAGATTATTTAAGATGTTTGCTACCTGGTTCCGCCTCCGATGTATGTTTAGAATGTATGATTTGAAGACACATTTTGAGATATTTCATTCAAGGATCTAACTAGAGGTTTGTTGCAAGAAATCTAAGAGGATGTCAGGAACATCAGGAGAAGATTCTCAAAGAAACCGGCCTGCAGGGACATCAAAGGTAGCACCTAAACCAAGGAAGATCAAGCTAGAACAATTGTCTTATACCTTGAGGTATAATCACTGAAGTCCTATTGTGAAAGTGAGCAAAGTAGAATCAGATTGGTCGGACATCACCGATACCAATTTGGGCTAATACAATTTTGAAGAGCTATATGCAGAAACCTTTGCGAAAAGGGAAGATGTAATAGGAAGGACATGAAGAATTGTTGATTCCAGCTTGGCCCATATTACTGTGTTTCCTTTATCAATCCAGTACCCAGAGTTGATCTTGATAGCAGCCAGTGCCTACAATCCTGCGACTAGACAATGCATGGATTTACAGAACAATGTGATCATTGATCTCACTCCTCAAGCATTTCAAAGTATATTTAATGTCTCAGATCCTAAGAACTTGGTGCAGTTGGATGAGGCAGAAGCCTTAGAGAAGTACAGCCAGTATAAGGAATCCAATAAATCTCATTTGAACAAAAAGTGGTTGAAGACAGAGAAGAAATCTCTAAGCAAGCTTGCAGACCAACCAAAGAGGGTAGATTTCTACAAAGAGGTATCAGATATAATAATGATGTTATCTAGGGCTTTTGGGAAGAGGGATGCCTTCCATTTCAAAGAGTGGATGTTTCCTTTCATCTAGACAATTTTACATGGCACCCATCAGTTTGATTGGCCTATGATCATATCAAATGCTATCCATGATCAGCTAACTAGCATCAGGGACACTGAGTGTTTCTTTATGACTTCTTACATTGTGTATGCAGTAGCAAGGTTGGGTATCTTCCCAGGTTTAAATAGAGTAGAAATATTTTGTTTTCACATTGTTTGTGTCATTTTTATCATCAACAGTACCACCTATCACAAAACTGGTCCCTAATCTGTTGGTGGTGGCACCAATGGATAGGAAACCTCTTCGCATTGAGGGTAAGATTTTGATTTGTGTGTGGGTCGGTGAATAATGAGCACAAATCACCTTTTGTAATTTTTAAATCCTTTACATTTTTGTATGATAGTTTATTTGCATAATAATCCCTAGCCACCTGCCTCCTATCTTGCCATCGAGTTATTTTTTTGCTAATTGAATCTAGATTTTTTACCATATCTTTCAATGAATTTGCTAGGGTCATTCTTTCTATGGTTGAACCATTTGGATCACTCAACCTATTGATCAAATCCTCAATTTGTTTTTTGTTGTTCTTAATTTCACTCATTAGATTTTGTTGAGTTCCAAGAGGGGGTTGAGTGATTGGTGGAGGAGGTTGTTGTTGTGGTTGATATTGATCTTGAGGATTTGGTCGGTCTTCCTGTTGAGGATCTTGAGGGTTTGCAGGTTGATTTGCATCTCCTAAAAATTAAAAAATATATATATCAAATTCAACCTAAAACTAAGAAATTCAACCTAAAACTAAATAATTCAAAACAAAAACCACAAAATCCTTACCTCTCTCATCTCCTCATCGTCATGATGCCATCGTTATGAAGAAATGGAAATTTTTCGTCAAACAATTTGTTGAATTGCTCCTCCTAGAACGCGAGCGCATAATTATGGGGGTTTTGGCCGTGACTGCAAGAAAAAAATAATCAAAATAACAATGACAGGTTTTCACTTTTTTTTTTTCTTTTAAGAAGAAATAATGTGAGTGCGTTATAATGCGTGCACATTATAACGGACTCACGTTATTGCTTTTCAAAAAAAAATTGAAAGGTGTCCACGGAATTGCTACCCATTTCCATGCACCCACCCATTAATAGTCATCTACAACACACTCTAATTCAATGTTCTCCAAACATGGTTGATTATGGATGAAAAATTGGAGATCGCATAACACAAATGCAACGTAGCCTTAAATCAGGTCTTCGCCGAACTCGACATTAAATTGATGGAAATTAAACATTCACAAAAATCCATAGAAAATAAAGGTTCTTAGTAGTCATCTACAATACATCTAAATCAATGTTCTCTGAACATGGTTGATTATTGGTGAAAAATTGAAGTTTGCGTGACAGAGATGTATTGTAGCCTTAAAATCAGGTATTCACCAAAATTGACATTAAATCAATGGAAATTCAACATTAACGAAAACCAATAGAAAATAAATGTTTTTAATAGTCATCTACAACACAATCTAAATCAAAGTTCTCCAAAAATAGTTGATTATGGGTGAAAAATTAGAGTCTGTGTTACACAGATGTGACGTAGCCTTTAAATATGGTCTTTGCGAAACTCGACACTAAATCGATGGAAAGTCAACATTCATGAAAAGCGATAGAAAATAAAGGTTCATAATAGTTATCTTGAACACAATCTAAATCAAATTTCTCCAAACATGGTTTAAAATTATGGGTGAAAAATTGGAGTTCACGTGACACAGATGCAACATAGCCTTAAAATCAAGTTTTTGTAGAACTCGAAATAAAATCAATGTAAATTCAACATTCACGAAAGCTGATAGAAATAAAGGTTCTTAATAGTCATATACAACACAATCTAAATCAAAGTTCTCCAAACATGGTTGAAAATGGGTGAGAGCTCAGAGATCTCGTGACACAGATGCAACGTAGCCTTACAATCGGGTCTTCACCGAACTTGACATTAAATCGATGGAAATTCAACATTCACGAAAACCAATAGAAAATAACAGTTCTTAATAGTCATCTACAACACAATTTAAATCAAATTTCTCCAAACATGGTTTATTATAGCTGAAAAATTGGAGTTCGCATGACACAGATGCAATGTAGCCTTAAAATCAGTTCGTCGCCAAACTCAACATTAAATTGAGGGAAATTTAACATTCACAAAAATCGATAGAAAATAAAGGTTCTTAATAGTCATCTACAACACAATCTAAATCAAATTTTTCCAAATATATTTGATTATGGGTGAAAAATAGGAGTTCATGTGACACAGATGCAACATTGCCTTAAAATCAGGTCTTCACCGAACTTGACATTAAATCGATAGAAATTCATCATTCACAGAAACAGATAGAAAATATCGGTTCTTAATAGCCATATACTACACAATTTAAATCAAATTTCTCCAAAAATGGGTGATTATGGGTGAAAATTTGGATTTAGCATGACACAGATGCAACGTAGACATAAAATAAGGTTTTCACCAAACTCGACATTAAATCGATGGAAACTCAACATTCATGAACCGATAGAAAATAAAAGTTCATAATAGCCATCTACAACACAATCTAAATCAAAGTTCTCCAAACATGGTTGATTATGGGTGAAAAATTGGAGTTTACGTGACACAGATGCAATGTAGCCTTAAAATTAGGTCTTCGCTAAACTCGACATTAAATTGATGGAAATTCAACATTCATGAAAACCGATTGAAAATAAAGGTTATTAATAGTTATCTACAACCTAATCTAAATCAAAGTTCTCCAAAGATGGTTGATTATGGGTGAAATATTGGAGTTCTGGTGAGATAGTTGCAAAATATCCTTAAAATCAGGTCTTCTTCAAAATCTACATTAAATCGATGGAAATTTAACATTCACGAAAAACCGATAGAAAATGTAGTTTCTCAGTATTTATCTTCAACACAAATTCAATGTAGCCTTAAAATCAGTCTTCGTCACACTCAACATTAAATTGATGGAAATTCAACATTCACAAAAACCGATAGAAAATAAAGGTTCTTATTAGCCATCTTCAACATAATCTAAATCAAATTTCTCCAAACAAGGTTGATTATGGGTGAAAAATTGGAGTTCTTGTGACAAAGTTGCAATGTAGCCTTAAAATCAGGTCTTCGCCGAACTTGACATTAAATTGATGCAAATTCAACATTCACAAAAATCGATAGAAAATAAAGGTTCTTAATAGTCATGTACAACAAAATCTAAATCAAAGTTCTCCAAACATGGTTGATAATGTGTGAAAATTGGAGTTCGCGTGACACAAATGCAACGTAGCCTTAAAATCAGGTCTTTGCTGAACTCGACATTAAATCGATGGAAATTCAACATTCACAAAAACCGATAAAAATAGAGATTCTTAAGAATCATCTACAACACAATCTAAATCAAAGTTCTCCAAACATGGTTGATTATGGGTGAAAGCTCATAGTTTGTGTAACTCAGATTCGACGTAGCCTTCAAATTGGGTCTTTGTCGAACTCAACATTAAATCATTGGAAATTGAACATTCACAAAAAGCGATGGAAATAAAGGTTCTTAATAGTCATCTTCAACACAATCTAAATCAAACTTCTCCAAACCTGATTGATGGTGGGTGAAAAATTGGAGTTCACGTGACACAGATGCAATGTAGCCTTAAAATTAGGTGTTCATCAAACTCGACATTAAATTTGATGGAAATTCAACATTCATGAAAACCTATAGAAAATATAGTTTCTTAGTAGTCATCTTCAATACAATCTAAATCCAAGTTCTCCAAACATGGTTGATAATAGGTGAAAAATTGGAGTTCACATGACATAGATGCAATGTAGCCTTAAAATTTGGTCTTCGTCGAACTCGACATTAAATCGATGGAAATTCAACATTCACAAAAATGATAGAAAATAAAGTTTCTTAATAGTCATCTACAACACAATCTAAATCAAAGTTCAGCAAACATGGTTGATTATGGGTGAAAAATTGGAATTCGTGTGACACAGATGCAATGTAGACTTCAAGTCAGGTCTTCACCGATATCAACATTAAATCGATGGAAATTAAATATTAACGAAAACCTATAGAAAATAAAGGTTCTTAATAGTTCTCCAAACATGGTTGGTTATGGGTGAAATATTGGAGTTCGCATGACACAGATACAACGTAGCCTTAAAATCAGGTCTTCGAGGAACTCGACATTAAATCGATGGAAATTCAACATTCACGAAAATTGATAAAAAATAAGTATTTTTAATAGTCATCTACAACACAATCTAAATCAAAGTTATCCAAACATTGTTGATTATGCGTGAAAAAATTGGAGTTCGCGTGACACATCTTCTCCGAACTCAACATTAAATCGATCGAAATTCAAAATTCATGTAAATTGATAGAAAATAAAGGTTTTAAATAGTCATCTACAAGACAATATAAATCAAAGTTCTCCAAACATGGTTGATTATGGGTGAAATATTGGAGTTTGCATGAGAAAGATGCAACGTAGTCTTCAAATCAGGTCTTCACCGATATCGACATTAAATCGATGGAAATTCAACATTCACGAAAACCGATAGAAAATAAAGGGTCTTAATAGTCATCTACAAATTAAATATTGGAGTTCAGGTGAAATGTTGGTGTTTGCATGAGAAAAATGCAATGTAGCCTTCAAATCAAGTCTTCGTCGAACTTGAAATTAAATCAATGGAAATTAAACATTCATGAAAACCGATAGTAAATAATGGTTTGTAATAGTCATCTACAACATAATCTAAATAAAATTTCTCCAAACATGGTTGAAATGGGAGAAAACATAGAGTTCACATGACATAGATGCAATGTAGCGTTAAAATCTTATTGAACTCAACATTAAATTGATGGAAATTCTATATTCACAAAACCGATAGAAAATAAAGGTTCTAAATAGTCATCAACAATACAATCTAAATCAAAGTTCTCCAAACTTGGTTGACTAATGGTGAAAAATTGGAGTTTGCATGACACAGATGCAACATAGCCTTAAAATCAAGTCTTCACCGATCTCGACATTAAATCGATGAAAATTCAACATTCATGAAAACCGATAGAAAATAAAGGTTCTTCATAGTTATCTACATCACAATCTAAATCAATGTTCTCCAAACATCGATAATTATGGGTGAAAAATTGGTCTTCACGTGATACAGATGCAACGTAGCCTTAAAATCAGTTCTTCGCCAAACTCGACATTAAATAGATGGAAATTCAACATTCACGAAAGTCGATAGAAAAAATGATTCTTAATAGTCATTTACAACACAATCTAAATCAAAGTTCTCCAAACATGTTTGATTATGGATAAAATATAGGAGTTCATGTGACATAGATACAACATAGCCTTAAAATCATGTCTTCGCTGTACTCGGAATTAAATCGATGGAAATTCAAAATTCACGAAAACTGATAGAAAATAAAGGTTCTTAATAGTCATCTACAACATAATCTAAATCAAATTTCTCCAAAAATGTTTGATTATGGGTGAAAAATTGGAGTTCACGTGACACAGATGCAATGTAGCCTTAAAATCAGGTCTTCACCGAACTCGACATTAAATCGATGGAATTTCAACATTCACAAAAAACTGATAGAAAATAAGGGTTCTTAATAGTCATCTACAACACAATCTAAATCAAAGTTCTCCAAACATGGTTGATTATGAGTGAAAAATTGGAGTTCGCATGACACATATGCAACGTAGCCTTAAAATCAGGTCTACACCAAACTCGACATTAAATCGATGGAAATTCTTCATTCACAAAACCTATAGAAAATAAGGTTTCTTAATAGTCATCTACAACACAATCTAAATCAAAGTTCTCCAAACATTGCTGATTATGGGTGAAAAATTGGAGTTTGCGTGACACAATGCAAAGTAGCCTTAAAATCAGGTCTTCACCGAACTCGACATTAAATCGATGAAAATTTAAGATTCACAAAAATCCATAGAAAATAAAGGTTTTTATTAGTCATCTATAATACAATAAAACTCAAAGTTCTCCAAATATAGTTGATTATGAGTGAAAAATTGGAGTTCGCATGATACAGATGCAATGTGGCCTTAAAATCAGGTCTTCACTGAACTCGACATTAAATCGATCTAAATTCAATATTCACGAAAACCTATAGAAAATAAGGGTTCTTAATAGTTATCTACAATACAATCTAAATTAAAAACTACTGAATTTGACTCCAATTTCCAACGATAGTTTATTGGCATTTCGACGATCTATTGTCGGTATACCAACGAATCACATAAATCATTGTCGTCACTCAATTTTTGTCGATATTCAGATGACATTTAAAACATCGAACTCACGATGCACATTCATTGAAATAGCAACGACAACTTTGTTGAACTAGCAACGAACAATAGTCGAAACACAAGCAGCATACCTTTACCAAAGCATCGGATCAGCGTCAAAAGTTCATCGGAACTGAGATGGCCATTTTGTCGATCTAGCGACGAATAGTATCCAAAACACAAGTGGCATACCCTTTCCAAAGCGTTGAATTAACAATAGAATTTCATCGCCATTACGAAAAAAGTTTTGACGTATTTCAAATATCGGTGAGAGATCAAGACTGTTACCATGATCAAAATTGCCTAAGAAGATATATCGGGAGGACTGGCCTGTGGTCTCATCGATGAAGATATATACCATTGGAGTAAGTTATGAATGTCTACTCGACCTGTTATGTCACACCGATAAGATTACATCGATAGGAGTCTTGGCAACATACTTAAGATTGAAATAACGACAGCAGTTCGTCGAACTCACGATGATATAATAATAATTAAAACATTTTAAAGTACCTGAGACCTTCTCTATCTTTATGGGAATGAAATCCTCGGTCACCACAAATGTGACCAACAATGTTCCCGTACTAGTAATACGGGAAGATCCAGGAAATACTGATAAAACATCACCACTACTAGTGGCCTTTGCATCCCTAGGTACATGTACTGACACATGTAGTGGCATGTGTTTGCTGGCAGAGGGTGCACTACTGAATGCCTGCATGGTATGTGTTGCCGACATTTTAGTCGACAATATAGGCACAGATGATGGGGTCATATGATGTGATGTATGCACAAGAAGATCAGGATTGACACTTGTACCGACCCCTACTTCCCGGGCAACACTTGCAGTACCCTGATCATGGCCAGCAGCATGATGATGACGCAAATAATCCTGTAAAACTAATCATGAAATCATGGCTAATAGAGCATACAAAATATATTGGAAAAGTCAAGAGACCTTATATGTGCACATAAAAACACTCAAAATAATAATTATATCATACAATTCATTTGGGAATATATTACAATGTGGCTTTTACAAAGCCTTTCAAATATACCTTCCCATTTGAACTACTATCTTATAAGAATATAACTAATTATTTAATAACAAAAATAAACAAGTTAGTAAGGTGAATTTATTAATGTTAATCTTAATATTCCAACACCCTACCTTAAGTTTTACATTCCACACAACAAAACATGTTGATTGAAACAAACAAATATATATAGGCTAAGCTAACATCATTTGATTTTTCTTTAAGTTCTCCCTCAAGAACATCATTGGCTCGAGTTATACAAGTCCACACTATGTGATCCTTTTTCTTACAATAATAACATTCTTTTTTATTTTTTAATTATTATTACCTCATGAGTATAATACATTCTCATGTTGAGAATCAACTTTTAAATCTTTTCCGTTGTTCTTTTTTCTTCTCCTAATAGGGCAAAAATCACATCTTCTTGTGTTTGAGAAGTTATTGGACTAATCATAGAAATAACATTGTTGTATTTTCAAACTATTCAACAAAATATCCTTAGCATCATCTAATAGAGCCTTGACTTCTACCAGTTGTCTAATGAGAGATCTCAAATTTCTTATGTGAATAGACATAGTGATTATATCTCTCATTTTGAATCTAAATAGTTGAAGTTTTAGGAAAAACTTCACATTAACTATTTTTTCTCCAAATATTTTATTGAAATTATCCCAAATTTTCTATGATGATTTATCTAAATCTATATAATAAAATTTAATGTTAGAAAGGGAAAGACCAATAATATGTTTGACTTTATCATCTATTTTATGTCATTCCAATAACTTATTTGCATTTGTAGGTGGTGTTTTGTTCCCATGCATGATTCTCTATTATTCATTTATTGCATTTGCATTTTTGTTTTCCGAGTATGAAATTTAAAACATTTCTTTTTGTTTAAGAGAATCTTCATCTTAAAAATATGAACTAAATTTTTTTCAAAAGTTTAATGTCAACCTTATCACTCTAAAATGTACAACTTAAACATCCCTTTCAAACCTTGTAACCAGTTTTGAACCACTCTCCAATTCATTTTTCCTCATCACAAACATTGACACCATTTTACTATTCTAAACAACTTATTGAATCCTCTTATGCATCAAACTTATTTAATTGTTTCAAAATAGACAAAAAAATAAATTTGAAAATATGACTTTTCAAGTTTCACACTTCCTTCTTATTATTACCGAATGCCATTATTTTAAATGAAAAACACATGAATGTTATAAATGCACTATATCTATAAGGAAACAAACCATATATCTCTTTTTAATGACCAACTTAAAGCAAATTGCAAATAGAAACTTGGCTGTTGTATAGAACATTGAAAAATTGATAACAAAGAATTAAAAAAACTACTACAAAGACCTAGGAAAGGCTAGAGGCCCACAGTAGAACATTCATCACAAACCAACTAGCCTTTACAGTGATTTTGCACTCATTGATTCCCTAAAGAAAACCTTATCTTGAGTATAATCCATCATAGTCACATATGATCACATCATTCTTGACTATTTGATATCATGAAAAACCTCCAAAATCGAGTATTCAAATAACCCATATCATCAGAAAGACAAGTTCCATCGGGATGAAATGAAAAGGTCATATCGAGCATATAGGTCTCACTAATAAAATCTATTAGCAAGAAACTTGTCTTGTCTCACCGATCAAAGCACAGGGAGTTTAATTGGCCAAACCAACACCATCGGAGTAAGATCCCTGAGTCAACTCGAGTGCATTTGTCTCGCTGATGAAATATCATCGTCGAAACACTTATCTTGTCTTGCCGACAAAACAAAGAAACATACTATCACCAAGACAAACACTACTGGAATGAGTTCAAAATGTCCTCCCAACCCACTATGTCACGCCAATAAGATTACATCGGCAGGAGTCTTGGCGACATACTTGAGATCAAAGGAATAATTATCGGGGAGACTTATAACATCGAAAAAATTATTGAATGTCTTAGCGATACACCATGTCTTGCCAATGAAGACACAAATCCAAATCCTTGTTGTGACAACTCGTAACTTCGTCCTTGGCTCTGAAATTGCTTTGCAAAGATGTTTGAATGCTTTGTGAGAACAATAGGGCAAAAGAATAGTCTCTTTATGTCGATCAAATTAAGCCAGTAAATGTCTCATCCGCCATTAAAGCTTGCTCGCGCGCTAAACAAACGGCTCCAATCGCATTAGATGTAAATTCAAATATCAACCGTCGATCTTTCACTTCTGTCAAATCATCAAAGGGTTGCCAAAACAAGCTGACACGATCTCCATCACAACAGCAAGGGCCCACCATATTATGCATCACCAAAGAAATCCATGCGGCGCTTGCCCGTGATATCACGATCAATAAAGACCTGACAACTTCCAATCACATGATGGCGGGCAACTGTAGATTTCAACCATCGGCAATCCTATTCACTCAACACAATCGCCAGCCTTGTCACTAACCATCGAGCACCTTTTCCATCCAGATTATAACATCGATGTTGATTTGAAGCACGTGCATCTTGTAACCACTTTAGTAACCTGCTATATAACATATTAAAACCTGATAGATATATTAAAGCACTTTCATCATCCCTTCGGCACTGCCGGATGAGACATGTGGCGCTCACCCGTGATATAGCAATCGGTTGAGTCTCTGTGGTGGGGTCATCGCAGGATGGTAGGGAACAGCTGCGATCAAATGATGGTTGATCAACTGTCATTAAAAGTTATTCCCTGCACAATATAAAACATTTATTAAAGGCATAAGGGAACATCACCTAGGCCGACGAAAAAAAATGGCTTAAGTTGTTTTTAAACATGGGGGCACGGAGCCAACTTAGAATAGGGAAAAATAAATTCAGGAAAAAGAATTAAAATATTAAATCAAAAGGGGTCCGGCTTAGACGAATTGATGGGCATAAGTTGTTTTAAAACCCCCTCTATAGTAAAAATTAAATGAACCAAAAAATAAAATATTAAAAATCCAAAGTTTAAAAGAAAAATATTTTATAAAAAACATAACAATAAATTAGGCATAAACAAACAAAAAATTATAAGGAATAAAATTTAAAAATAAACAAAAATTATTATAAATAACAAGAAAATAAACATATAATTTTAACAATAAACAAAATAAATTAGAAGAAAATAAATTAAAATATATAATATATAAAGAGAAAATAACCAAATAAGAAATATGTTTTAAATTATAACAAATTTAAAAGATAATAAATTATAAAGAGATTATAAGTATATAAATTATAATTTATAAGTAAACCTAAAATTTATAAATTATATGTTTACATATAAATTATAAATTATAAATAATTAATCAGAAAATAAATTGTACGAAAATATAAAATTACAAATAAGAATATATAAAAAATGCATAAATTTAAAATAAATTAACAAGAAAATTGAAAAGAGATTAAAAAAAAACAAAAAATTTAAAAGTAACAAATAACTAGCAATTGCACATTGGTGTGCAATGGGTATGTTGAAATGTCTCAAAAATGGTGTGCAAAAAATGTCTCAATGGAGAAATAATAAGTTCAAACCAACTACGTATCCACTTACAAAACCTCTGAATTAGGAAGATAATCAAGCTCCATTACTTGAATCATATTAATTTTGCAATAGGAAGAGAGGAAGAGGGAGAGATAGGGATATAAAGAGGGAGAGAAAGAGGGGGGAGATCAAGAGAGGGGTAATGAGATAGAGATAGAGAGGAATGTAGATATGTAGATGGAGATGGAGATGGAGGAGGGGTATATGGAGAGAAGGAGAGAGGGAGAGAGAGAGAGAGAGAGAGAGAGCTGGAGAATGAGAGAGTGATATATAGAAAGATACATATAGATATGGGAAGTGATATATAAAGAGAAGTAGAGTGAGGAAGATATATATGGTAGAGAGATGGAGAGATAATGAGATAGAGATAGAGAGAGATGAAAGAAGAAATATGGAGAGATAGAGATAAAGGGGAAAAGAAATATAAATATAGAGTTCTAGGAAGAGTGAGAAGGAGAGAGAGAGACATGTCTAGAGATAGAGGGAGACAAATAGATAGATAGGGGGTAGGGAGGGAGTGAGGGAGGGAGATATGGGGAGAGATAGAGAGAGGTAGGAAGAGAAATGGAGAGAGATAGGTAGAGGATGGATATAGAGAAGAGGGGGAAGAGAGGGAGAGGGAGAGAGAGAAGAAGAAGAGGGAGAGAGATAGTTCAATATATAGAAAGGGAAAGGGAGAGGGATAAATATAGATAGAGGGTGATATAGAGAGATAGAGAGGGATAGGGAAGGAGAAAGCGAGATAGGGAGATAGAGGTAGAGAAAGATATGGATATGGAGAGAGAGATATGGGGGAGAGGAAGAGATAGCTCAATAGATAGAGAGGAGAGAGGGAGTAATATAGAGATATGGATAGAGGGGTCAAGAGTGAGAGAAAGAGAGAGAGGGAGAGATATAGATAAGGGGAATAGGGAGTGTTTGTGTATATGAGTGAAAGAGAGAGATAGAGACAGAGATAGATATGCATAAATAGAGAGAGAAGCGTAGACAAAGATAGAGAGATATAGGGGAGATAGAGGAAGATAAATTGAGAAATAATGAGAAACACAGAGATAGAGAGGAAGACTGAGATATAAATATAGATAGAGGGTGATATAGAGAGATAGAGAGGGATAGGGAAGGATAAAGTGAGATAGGGAGATAGAGGTAGAGGTAGAGGTAGAGAAATATATGGATATGGAGAGAGAGATATGGGGAGAGATAAAGAGATAGCTCAATAGATAGAGAGGAGAGAGGGAGTAATATAGAGATATGGATAGAGAGGTCAAGAGTGAGAGAAAGAGAGAGAGGGAGAGAGATGGAGAAGGGGAATAGGGAGTGTTTGTGTATATGAGTGAACGAGAGAGATAGAGATAGAGATATATATGCATAAATAGAGAGAAGTGTAGACAAAGATAGAGAGATATAGGGGAGAGAGAGGAAGATAAATTGAGAAATAATGAGAAACACAAAGATAGAGAGGAAGACTGAGATATAAATATCTCTCTCTTTCTCTTTCTCTCTATAAATATGTCTATCTCTACCTCTCTCTCCATCTTTCTACCCCTCCATCTCTCTCTCTCTTACTCTCTTTTGACATCCCTATTTATCTCCCCCTCTCTCTCTTTTATCTCTAGATATCTCTACCTCTATATATGTCTTTGTCTCCTATTTCTCTTTATCTTTCCCAAAACACTGTTCATTATGATCATATGGAAATTTCTAGGAGAGCTACAATAGTTGTAACATCATGAATTAAAATTAAACATTAAAAAGTACATCATGAATTAATTATGTAATGGCATAAAAATTAAAAACATTATGAATTAATTATGTAACCACATAAGTAAAATATAATTCTATCAAGAAATTAATATCAAATAGATAATGCAATCGCATAACTCATACATTTCAATGTCATTCATCTTCTTCTTCATCCAACTCTATTCTGTATCATCTGATCTAGATTCGACATTGTGAGGATTGGTCATATCATCATCATCGTCATTGATATCAGTTTCGATAATGTCATCATCCACACGGATATCATCTTTATGAACATTAACTCCTACATCATCATGATCTAGTTCCTCCCCTTTGACATCTTTGTCAGGCACATCACCAACTAACTGTTGATCCTAATCATCATCTACATCATCTTCTATTTCTTCGATATCTTCTTTTTCCACCACATTATACTTTACCGGCCTTCCTCTTGGATCATGTCTAACAACATATGACCGACCTGGTTTACTTGGATCCTCTGACTAAAATACCTGCTCACATTGGCTTGGAAGAACATAGGGCTCATTTCCAGCTCACTCAAAATACCTTGTATTAACCATGGTAAAACAATTATCATGTTCAATAACAGTTCTCTTGGGATCATTTTCATTCAATCGTAGCCTGTACCATAGGACGACAAACAAAACTAATTTGAAGGGCTTAAAGTCACACTCAAGTATATCTTCCAAAATCCCATAGTATTGATTTTTTGAGACTTCTGGATGTATGTCGCTTCTAGATGAAAAATTAGTCACCTGAACGACTACAGTTATCCCAGAATCACAAGTTTTCTTCGTGTCATCCAACTTATTGATTTGAAATTTATGACCATTGCACCACATAGCCTTGTGGTGTTTCACCTGCAATATGTCAAACATGTAAAAATTATTGCAATATCGTCAGTTGATAAACATATTTATTCTTGGCCGAATGTATGCAAAGAAAAAAATTTCAACATATATACATCAATATAATTGAAAATAATTAAATAATATGGTTGATTAATATATTTATACATACCTGTTTATCTCGTAAACCATATGCTAAATCAATTTCCCTTGGTGTAACATTGGAATCTCCATTATGATGAGCTTCTTTAACTAATGAAGCCACACCTTCCCATGTTAATGCGCGACCAGATTGTTAACATCGTTCAATCCATACCGTCATCCAATCAAGATTGTTTTTGATGTACAAATGTAGTGCATCCCACTCTCGACCAACTGTATCAAAAAAACTTGAAATTCACAAATGACGTATAATTAGTTAATTACCACAGTATACAACCTTAATTTATAATTGATGTATATATAAGATTAATAATTAAATAAGTACAATATACATAAAAACCAAATGTAAAATGTATTCTAATTAATCTCCATGACCATCTTATAATTACCTATCAATTTCCTCAATCTATCTTTCCCCATCAAGTACTCCCCTTCGAATTTGTTAATGGAGTTGGGATCCCAAATGCGATCTACATGGATCTTTGCTACACACTTAGGAAGATATTCAGTAATGTACACCATGGTCCGGTATACCATATATCCCTCCACCATAGAACCCTCAGGATGTGCTCTTTGTCTAACCAAAGCCTTAAAAAAATTCAAGTGCTTCTCAACCATCCACATTGACCTTGTGTGTACAGGTCCACACAATTCAATTTCCTCAACTTGGTGTATAAGGTAGTGTTCTTGTGCATTGAAAAATGTCGAAGGTAGACACTTTTACATTTCACACATTAGACGATGAATTTTTCTCTTCCAATAATTTATATCTTCTTTATGGATTTCTTTAGATGATAGACATCTACAAGTGATTCAAGGCACAAATATATTAATGAGATTTAACAAAAATATACAACAAATTGAACAAATATCGCTACTTACCTCATGTATTTTCCAAGATCATATATAACTTGCTTGACATTGTTGTCGAAGTTGTCTTGGAGAGATAGAGGTAGAACGTACTGCAACAATTATAAAATGATCTTTTCATTATTTTTCCAAAAGTAGTAAACATAATACACTGAAAAGTACATGCAGTATACAAATATATATATAATATACTAGAATAATTACCTTAATGAAGGTATGCCAATCATGCATTTTCATCCCTGACCCAAATTCACCTTTCTTTGTTATGATATTATTTATGTTCGCAGCAAATCCTATGGGAAATCAATTTTTTTCTTATGACTTCTTTTATAGCATTGCTTTCCTGCTCCGTTAGTAACCAAGCAAGGGCACTTATATTAATTTGGTCTCCATCACTATTTAATTGAATGACATTTTTCATTACATGATTGGCTTCCTGAATGTCACTACAAATTTTGAGAATTTTTTCTTTGTCATGCATTCCATCCAATATTTTCCATAATGTTTCTGTCATATTCTTTCCAATATGCATTGTATCAAACAAATGCCCAATTTGTAGCTGTTCATAGTAGGGCAACCTACTAAATTCTTTGGGATAACTTTTCAGTCCCTGTGGAAGTCGACCTTTAATGCCTTGACGACCTTCATGAAGCATATAAGTTAAACAAATTAACAATGACAATCATTGTCAATTACAGCATGAGTAAACACAACACACTATAAAAATATAAATTCAAAACATATCATATATGATAGATAAACAATTTGATCCAATGTATAACCTTGACGATTCATTCTATTATATTCCAACTTCCATAGGCGAGGTGTCATTCTTCGAGGTTTTGATGTAGTCTCTTCTATCCCATTGAAAAGATGTTTTTCAGTAGTTTGGTACTTATTATTTCTATGGAGGAAGTGCCTATACTCATCAAACACCTACTTTCCTAAACTTGTTGAACGACGAGATTTCATCTTTGGTTCACAAATTGGACATGCAAATTTTCCCTTTGTTTGAAGACCTACAAATCATATATAATTGGATTAAAGATGTCAATTTTTATAATTATATATAATGAATAGATTATTTTAAAAACATGCATGATATCTACTTCATAAAATTAAATATCGTTAAAGTCGTGCAGTCGAACATTATAACATACCAGAAAAAAGTGTTAGCCCTGGGGCACATGAATTGTAATTAAATAGAATTGAAATTGTCTTTGTCCTATTGGTCTAGATACGTCATACGTAGTGACACCATTCCATAACTTTAGTAACTCGTCGATAAGAGGCTCGATATATATTTTCATATCTTTAACTTGGTACTTACCTAGTTGAATGAACATAAACATTACATAATTATTATAACCATTTTACTGCAATATATATAAATTAATGTACATGACTATTAAATGAAAAAACTATAAGTCATTATGCAACAAATAAGACAAATGAGATGCTACTACGTTAAAGAAAATTGATGTAAACAAATACCTGGAACAATCATTGCCAAAATTATGTGCTCCCTCTTTATTGACATCCATAGAGGAATGTTATTGTTGATAACAAAAATAGACCACACCAAGTAAATAAATCTCAGCTCTCCAAATGGATTGACACCAACCGCTACCAATGAAATCCTGAGATTATGAGGTTCTTCTTTAAAGTGTGGCCATTTTTCTTCCATGTCCCTAAATGCAAAACCATCCGCAAGAATTCGAAGAATATCATCTCCACTTCTATTTCGTGCATGGTAATCCATAAATTGCGTTAAGCTTTCGCACCTAAATAAGTGTTGCATACATGGAATAATGGGAATATAACGAAGAACCTTGTGAGGCACCTTTTTTGTTAGTTGATTTGTTTGATATCTACTGATATGACATTATGAGCATTCTGTTGCAAATTCATATTGTTTATGATACATAATATGATCATTGGGACATGCATCTATTGTTTGATACTCCATTCCAATATCTTTCATAATGCTAGATAAATATCAGCATGAGCGAGGTAAAATATTTGATGGTGGTAACAAAAATTCACCAATCAATCTACAAAAAAAAAAAAAAATTGTTAATATAAAGAATATTAATGGTACATATTTCATCCTTTATTTACTAGTGATGAACTAACAACAATTAAAATAGATGAAAAAAGATGACATATATGACATACCTTAACATCTGTGAGATTGCTATGTTGGATGAACCATTCATAACCTTCAAGTTCACCAGCAATAATAGAGCAGAGAGAAGAGTTGTTTAGCAGCCTTCATAAAGGGGCTCGTATGCCTTCTCAAGTATAGGTAAATCATGAACATCATCAAAGTCATCTCGATCAACATAATCAGCTGCGCCACTAAATGTGTCATGGATCAATGTATTTGTACCATCATCTTCAATTGTGTTTTCTGGCACATGATCATCTTCTTCCATAGGATTATTAACTTCATCTTCGATATTCACAGCTCCATGTTCCTACGCTTGCAAAACCACATTCTCTGGGCCGTGATAATCCATATCATGTGCCCTAGGGCACCCCACCTTTATAATAATGAAAGACACAAATAAACCATGATCATGATCAAGTGATTTTATATATATATAAAATGTTAAAACAATATAAACATTTACAAATTCAATCAATATAAACACATATAATGAACAACTTACCAATGGACGATAACCATGCCCCCCTTCAACGTGACCATGTTGCCTAAAATGTTTCTCAGCTATTGTGATTAAAAGTCTTCTCTTCTTTAAACCCTTTCAATTATTGCAAGGACAATAACATTTCCACAAACCCTTTCTTTTCAATCTAGCCCACAATCTATCAAATGACTCTTCATTTTGTTCTGGACTAATATTATCTGTCATGATTTTTCTTTACCAAGCTTGAATATTTGTATCTTCAAAAAATATCAAAATCACACTCCAATAATTTTTAATCATAGACAGGTAACAAAATCTAATAATTATGATATTTTACACCAAAAAAATTAGGCATGCAACCACCTTGTAAAAGAGAAGATAGTTTGAAGTTAATGACCCCAAAAAACACTTTAAAATGCTAATTCTAGAAATTATTAAATTCTGATTTTACTATGATTTTCAAACCTGGAAGTACAAATTTGACTTCACAAATGAATTCTGGAAATAAAATAGTATGGCATAATAAAGAGTTTCATTTGAAGTGGACCACCCTATTATATGCCTTGATAATGTTAAAAGATCTATGAATTTTATCTACAATATAGCCTGCATAGTCATCAGTCTTATTCACATCCCTGCTTTGGATATCAATAGGAAACACCATTAGATGGCCTCTTTGAAAGTTCAATCCATTAAGAGAATAATGAAAGGGTCTTCCTTAATGATTACATCCATCTGACAAAAAATAATGTATGGCTGAATAAGGATGATATCATTTTGAAAGACTAAAATGATTGTTGAGACCGATCTTAACATATTTATGTTGAATCCAATATATACAAACAATCTTCTGTAGACCTTGACTTCCACACTCTTGACAAAATTGTTTTGTAAGGACAACACTTCATTTGCCTATTTTTGTAGGTTAAGCTAAATCTTGGTCTCACAAGCAAATTCAAATGTCTCGTACACTTCCATCTACCTATGAAGCAAACCTCTATCTAAATTGACTTCACCATTACAATAGTGCTTCAAAATATCATAGGGCCATCATCTGGTTTTATATGTCAAATATATTGCCATTTGTATTGAATTTTCTTCCATCCATGTAATTCATGTCTTTGGTTAAAATGTTTATTCAATAATCCATATACAACATCCTCCCTCCTATTGACATAAAATTAGTATGGAATACTATCTTGACTTTTAAGCTAAATATTAAAAATTGATTAGAGCTTATGCAAAGGAGAATAAGAATAAACCGTAACCTTATCAACAATTGAAATAGATAAGGGGTCATTCTATTCCACACATATTCACATAGACAATGAACATGATATTTGGGGTTCCTACTCTTACTATTTTTCTGTTTATTTATATAATAATAAGGTTACACTACAATATTTTTGTTCTCTTTTTATCTACTCTAACTCCTATTTCCTCTTATACATTCAATCATACTAGTATTGTGCTTCCTTTAAGAATATTATATCATAGCTGAATGAAAACAATGTTCAATTCCATGAGGCCTAAATGATATTCATGCATTGGTCTTGAAATGTCATCAAACTTAGACTAGTCATTGCTATATAGTATCAAAGTATCATTGATACTATTGGTCATTATGATTTCTCATGTGAATTGATTAAATATTGATAACCTATATATTCATAAGGTCCAATCATTATGTTTGACAGTGTATTGGCCAGTTTACTGTCCAATCCTATTTGCAAAATAAAATATAGTAAAATATAAAAACAATGATCTTTTCTATCTACTCCACTGTAAATAATAAAGACTGTAGAAATTTCCTTCCAATTTGAGTGTTGGAAGTCTTTATTATTTATAGTGGAGTAGATAGAAAAGATCAATGTTTTATATTTTAATATATTTTATTTTTCATTGTATTTGATCAACAAATATAGTTTGATGATGATTCTTTGACTAGTGCTGCAATATTAGTATCTCGGGGTATTATATATGCAAATATAAACTACATTTGTATGATGCTTGATGTTATACCCATGTCCACTAGTTATCACCATAATTGTTATTATTATGTATATGCAATATAGGGATACTATAGAGGTAAGGAGCAACGAGCAAACATAAAATATTTAAGGAAATGGACTTCAAAGAAAGGCATGACACTTTACTATAGATTCCCAAAAGGAGATCACAGTCATGATAACAGTGATAGGGTAGTATGATGAACTTTAAAAGATACATAAAGAAAAGTAATTGAGCAGTCAAGAGGGATTTTAAAACATCATAAATCTTGTCAAGGGTTCATTTTGTTCATAGCAGTATGGTAAACTAATAAATATTTCCATCTCACAAATATTCAAAAGAGGAAAACCTACAAGTGTATTAAGGAGTGCATGGACAATATCTCAAGCAGCTACCACAATTAATTTCTTCAAGTGTTATGCAAGGCCATTGAAATCAAATGAATAAACCCATGCATAACCTAAAAGATAAAGGATAGTCAAGTTGCTAGAGGGCAGGTATCACAAAGGATATGGGATCACTTTCAACAGAGATGTGATGCACTTTTACATTTTTTCCTTTATTTTTCCTAATAAAGTCAAATACTTTCTTTTAGTGTCCGAATCTACCACATAGAGATTAAATATGCTTACTCTCAAATAAAGTTGAATTATATAAACAATAGTTAGATGCCTCCCTTAACATAAAGGACAATCTAAAGTACTAAGGAATTTTATATCCTTTATAAGAGATTTCTTTTAACCAGTTAAAAACTTGAGAGGGCAATACACAGGTTGCAAGGAAAGTTAAAAATTTATCATAAGTAGCTCAATCCAAAAGGAAAGAATTAAGCATGGAAAAGCATGAGTAGGTTGACTAGCTTCACTAAAAGCACAAGTTATTTTTTATAACATCTTACCTGGATATTACTTGATAAGGTAAGGAGTGCTCTTTTCCACTCAGTTTCATATGGTGGCATATCTACACACAAATCACCAAATTGTCAAATAACTAAATAAATTATATTACTTAATAAGCTGTTACAACATGTCGTTCATGTCAAAATCAACTCTTCTTACCACAAAAAGTTTGGTTTTCATTTTGGCAGGTTCATCTTTTGATTCATGTACCAACTTCTGAAGGAATTTGTCAGCTTATACTTCTACATGAGGAGACAATTTCATCTTGTAAAATGTTCCAAAGTACAAAACAAATAGAAACCATATAATCTGCATGATAGTTATAGCTTGCTAGATGTTTGGCAGCATCTAAAACGTTTAAGTGAACTAAGAAAAATAAAGAGGCCTTGACCTTCATTTTTTCATTTTCTAGTTTGTTGCTCTAAATATCTCACAATATTTACAAATTGGTCACTTTCTTTCTTTCTCGTTCAAATAAAAAATAGATACATTTGTATAGAGTCAAGATGAATTCAAGAACTTTAGGTAACAGATATACCATAACTGCTTTTATAAGACACTGGCATCTAAGGTCTAAAATCTATTTCTAAAACTTGGTAGAGGGAAAAATACATCTTTATGAAGTAGTCTTCAAAAATATCATAGCTAAATGGCTCTAACTATCCACTATCAAACATTCCCAATTCTTTGTTCAACCCTCTAGGCCTAAATCTTGATAGCTATTTCACTCTGTAGCTATCCCTATGCCTTTGATATTATCTAGTTATGGCTCCCAAATCTATTGAAAATTGATCATTAGGGTTAAAATTGAAACCTTGCAAACATAATATTTGTCCAAATCCATCAAGAATTTTCCATTAGTTATAAACAATTCCCTTATAAAGAATTTGTGAAGTCGGGTCTAAAATCTGGAAATGAAATTCTGAAAATGCACAAGACTAAAAATGAAATCTGATGAGATGTTGCTTTAAAATATGATTTTCAAACCTGGAAGTACAAATCTGACTTCACAAATGAATTCTAGAAAAAGACAATGACTACCCTCAACCACCCGATATCTTCTTGAGTTTTTTCTGATTTTCCCCAAGAAAATCGTCAAGCAAAACACTATCACAATAAATAGTTGAGCTCATTTTTATTTATGTCAGCCAGAAAAGAACTTTGCAAGTCTGTCAAAATTTTGGCAAAAAATAAGTTTCGTCGAAATTCCGACGAACATCGAGGGATAAAATTTAAAAACTTGAAAATTTCGCACACAAGTGCCCAACGATACATCAGAAAAATAGCTTTCATCGGACATTTTCGTCGGATTTTGCAATCAAATGAATTGGTGAAATTTCTCCAAACATGGTTGATTATGGGTGAAAACTCATAATTTGCGTGACTCAGATGCAACGTAGCCTTAAAATCAGGTCTTCACCGAACTCAACATTAAATCAATGAAAATTCAACATTCATGAAAACCGATAAAAAATAAAGTTTCTTAATAGTCATCTTCAACACAATCTAAATGAAACTTCTCCAAACCCGGTTGATGGTTGGAGAAAAATTGGAGTTTGCACGACATAGATGCAATGTAGCCTTAAAATTAATTGTACGTTGAACTCGACATTAAATCGATGAAAATTCAAAATTAACGAAAACCGATAGAAAATATAGTTTCATAGTAGTCATGTTCAACACAATCTAAATTAAAGTTCTCCAAACATGGTTGATAATAGGTGAAAAATTGGACTTCGTGTGACACAGATGCAATGTAGCCTTAAAATCAGGTCTTCATCAAACTCGACATTAAATCGATGGAAATTCAACATTCATAAAAACTCAAAAAATAAAGGCTCTTAATAGTCATCTACAACAGAGTCTAAATCAAAGTTCACCAAACATGGTTGATTATGGGTGAAAATTTGGAGTTCGTGCGACACAGATGCAACGTAGCCTTCAAATCAGGTCTTTGTGTATATCGACATTAAATCGATCGAAATTCAACATTCACGAAAACCGATAGAAAATAAAGGTTCTTAATAGTCATCTTCAACACAATCTATATCAAATTTCTTCAAACATATGGGTGAAAAATTGGAGTTCATGTGAAACAAATGCAATGTAGCCTTAAAATCAGGTCTTCATCGAACTCGACATTAAATCGGTGGAAATTCAACATTCATGAAAACTGATGGAAAATAAGGGTTCTTAATAGTCATCTACAACACAATCTAAATAAAATTTCACCAAACATGGTTGAGTATAGGTGAAAATTTGGAGTTCGCGTGACACAGATGCAACGTAGCCTTAAAATCATGTCTTCGTCGAACTCGACATTAAATAGATGGGAGTTCAACATTCAAAAAAACTGATAGAAAATAAAGGTTGTTAATAGTCATCTACAACACAATGTAAATCAATGTTCTCCAAACATGGTTGATTATGGGTGAAAATTTGGAGTTCATGTGACACAGATGCAATGCAGCCTTAAAATCAGGTCTTCACCGGACTCAACATTAAATGGATGGAAATTCAAAATTAATGAAAACTAATAGAAATTAAAGGTTCTTAATAGTCATCTTCAACACAATGTAAATCAAATTTCTCCAAATATGGTTGATTATGGGAAAAAAATTGGAGTTCGCGTGTCACAGATGCAACGTAGCCTTAAAATCAATTCTTCACCGAACTCGACATTAAATCGATGGAAATTCAACATTCATGAAAATTGATAAAAAATTAAGGTTCGTATTAGTCATATTCAACACAATCTAAATAAAATTTCTCCAAACATGGTTGATTATGGGTGAAAAATTAGAGTTCACGTGACACAGATGCAATGTAGCCTTAAAATTAGGTCTTCACTGAACTCGACATTCAATCGATGGAAATTCAACATTCACAAAAACCGATAGAAAATATAGTTTATTAATAGTCATCTTTAACACAATCTAAATCGAAGCTCTCCAAACATGGTTGATTATGGGTAAAAACTGATAGTTTGCGTGACTCAGATTCGACGTAGCCTTAAAATCGGGGTTTCGCCAAACTCAACATTAAATTATTGGAAATTCAACATTCACAAAAACCTATTGAAAATAAAGGTTCTTAATAGTCATCTTCAACACAATCTAAATCAAACTTCTCCAAACCTAGTTGATGGTGGGTGAAAAATTAGAGTTCGCGTGACACAAATGCAATGTAGCCTTAAAATTAGGTGTTCGTCAAACTCGAAATTGATGGAAATTCAACATTCACGAAAAACCTATTGAAAATATAGTTTCTTAGTAGTCATCTTCAATACAATCTAAATCGAATTTCTCCGAACATGGTTGATAATAGGTGAAAAATTGGAGTTCGCATGACACAGATGCAATGTAGCCTTAAAATCCGGTCTTCATCGAACTCGACATTAAATCAATAGAAATTCAACATTCAAAAAAATCGATAGAAAATAAAGGTTCTTAATAGTCATCTACAACACAATCTAAATCAAAGTTCACCAAACATGGTTGATTATGGGTGAAAAATTGGAATTCATGTGACACAGATGCAATGTAGCCTTCAAATTAGGGTTTCGTCGATATCGACATTAAATCGATGGAAATTCAACATTAACGAAAATCGATAGAAAAGAAAGGTTCTTAATAGTTCTTCAAACATGGTTGATTATTGGTGAAATATTGGAGTTCGTGTGACACAAATACAACGTAGCCTTAAAATCAAGTCTTCGAGGAACTCGACATTAAATCGATCGAAATTCAACATTCACGAAAATTGATAGAAAATAAGTATTTTTAATAGTTATCTACAACACAATCTAAATATAAGTTCTCCAAACATGGTTGATTATGCATGAAAAAATTGGAGTTCACGTGACACATCTTCTCCGAACTCGACATTAAATAGATGGAAATTCAACATTCACAAAAACCGATAGAAAATAAAGGTTCTTAAGAGTCATCAACAACACAATCTAAATCAAAGTTCTCCAAACATGATTGATTATGGGTGAAAAATTGGAGATCTTGTGACACAGATGCAACGTAAAATTAAAATCAGGTCTTTGTCGAACTCGAAATTATATCGATGGAAATTCAACATTCACGAAAACCAATAAAAAATAGAGTTTCTTAGTAGTCATCTTCAAGACAATCTAAATCAAAGTTCTCCAAACATGGTTGATTATGGGTGAAAACTCATAGTTTGCATGACTCAGATTTGAGGTAGCCTTAAAATCGGGTCTTCGCCGAACTCGACATTAAATCATTGGAAATTCAATATTCACAAAACTCGATACGAAATAAAGGTTCTTAATAGTCATCTTCAACACAATCTAAATCAAACTTCTCCAAACCTAGTTGATGGTGGGTGGTAAAATTGGAGTTCGCGTGACACAGATGCAATGTAGAGTTAAAATTAGGTGTTCGTGAAACTTGACATTAAATTGATGGGAATTCCACATTCACGAAAACCTATAGAAAATATAGTTTCTTAGTAGACATCTTCAATACAACCTAAATCAAAGTTCTTCGAACATGATTGATAATAGGTGAAAAATTGGAGTTCGCATGACACAGATGCAATGTAGCCTTAAAATCAGGTCTTCGTTGAACCCAATGTTAAATCGATGGAAATTCAACATTCACAAAAACCGATAGAAAATAAAGGTTCTTAACAGTCATTTACAACATAATCTAAATCAAAGTTCACCAAACATGGTTGATTATGGGTGAAAAATTGGAATTTTATGACACAGATGGAACGTAGCCTTCAAATCAGGTCTTCGCCGATATCAACATTAAATCGATGGAAATTCAACATTAACGAAAACCGATAGAAAATAAAGGTTCTTAATAGTTCTCCAAACATGGTTGATTATGGGTCAAATATTGGAGTTCCCATGACACATATACAACATAGCCTTAAAATCAGGTCTTCGATGAACTTGACATTAAATCGATGGAAATTCAACATCCACGAAAACTGATAGAAAATAAGTATTTTTAATAGTCTTCTACAACACAATCTAAATCAAATTTCTCCAAACATGGTTGATTATGCATGAAAAAAATTGGAGTTCGCGTGACACATCTTCTCCGAACTCGACATTAAATCGATGGAAATTCAATATTCATGTAAATTGATAGAAAATAAAGGTTTTTAATAGTCATCTATAACACAATATAAATAAAATTTCTCCAAACATGGTTGATGATGGGTGAAATATTGGAGTTTGCGTGAGAAAAGATGCAAACACCTTCAAATCAGGTCCACCGATATCAAAATTAAATCGATGGAAATTCAAAATTCATGAAAACCGATAGAAAATAAAGGTTCTTAATAGTCATCTACAACACAATCTAAATCAAATTTCTCCAAATATGGTTGATTATGGGTGAAAAATTGGAGTTCACGTGACACAGATGCAACGTAGTCTTAAAATCAGGTCTTCATCGAACTCAAAATTAAATCGATGGAAATTCAACATTCATGAAAACCGATAGTAAATAATGGTTCTTAATAGTCATCTATAACATAATCTAAATCAAAGTTCTCCAAACATGA
Organism: Sequoiadendron giganteum; assembly: GCA_007115665.2. Classification (NCBI taxonomy): domain Eukaryota; kingdom Viridiplantae; phylum Streptophyta; class Pinopsida; order Cupressales; family Cupressaceae; genus Sequoiadendron; species Sequoiadendron giganteum. The sequence goes on from CM021105.1 coordinate 321,977,313, forward strand.
TTGATATGGGAGAAAACTTAGAGTTTGCATGACACTGATGCAATGTAGCCTTAAAATCTTATTGAACTCAACATTAAATCGATGGAAATTCAATATTCACAAAATTCGATAGAAAATAAAGGTTCTGAATACTCATCTACAACAAAATCTAAATTAAATTTCTCCTAACTTGTTTGATTATTGGTGAAAAATTGTAGTTTTCATAACCCAGATGCAACATAGCCTTAAAATCAAGTCTTCACCGAACTCGACATTAAATCGATGAAAATTCAACATTCACGAAAACCGATAGAAAATAAAGGTTCTTAATAGTCATCTATAACACAATCTAAATCAATGTTCTCCAAAGATGGATGATTATGGGTGCTAAATTGGAGTTCGCGTGATACAAATGCAACGTAGCGTTAAAATCAAGTCTTCGCCAAACTCGACATTAAATCGATGGAAATTCAACATTCATGAAAACCGATAGAAAAAAATGTTTCTTAATAGTCATTTACAACACAATCTAAATAAAATTTCTCTAAACATCGTTGATTATGGGTGAGAAACATGAATTCAAGTGACACTGATGTAACATAGCCTTAAAATCAGGTCATTGTTGAAATTGACATTAGATCGATGGAAATTCAACATTCATGAAAACCGATAGAAAATAAGGGTTTTTAATAGTCATCTACAACACAATCTAAATCAAATTTCTCCAAACATGGTTGATTATGGGTGAAAATTTTAAGCTCGCGTGACACATATGTAATGTAGCCTTAAAATCAGGCCTTCACCGAACTCAACATTAAATCGATGGTAATTCAACATTCACAAAAATTGATAGATAAAATTGGTTCTTAATAGTCAACTACAACACAATCTAAATCAAAGTTCTCCAAACATGGTTGATTATGGGTAAAAAATTTGAGTACGCGTGACACAAATGCAATGTAGCCTTAAAATAGGGTCTTCGCCAAACTCAACATTTAATTGATGGAAATTCAACATTCACGAAAGTCGATAGAAAATAAATATTCTTAATAGTCATCTACAAATCAATCTAAATCAAATTTCTTCAAATATGGTTTATTATGGGTGAAAAATTGGATTTCACGTGACACAGATGCAACATAGTCCTAAAATCAGGTCTTCGTCGAACTCAAAATTAAATCGATGGAAATTCAACATTCATGAAAACCGATAGTAAATAATGGTTCGTAATAGTCAGCTACAACATATTCTAAATCAAAGTTCTCCAAACATGGTTGATATGGGAGAAAACTTAGAGTTTGTATGACACAGATGCAATGTAGCTTTAAAATCTTATTGAACTCAACGTTAAATCGATGGAAATTCAATATTCACAAAAACTGATAGAAAATAAAGCTTCTTAATACTAATCTACAACACAATCTAAATCAAAGTTCTCCATACTTGGTTGATTATTGGTGAAAACTTCGAGTTTGCATGACACAGATGCAACGTAGCCTTAAAATCAAGTCTTCACCGAACTCCACATTAAATCGATGAAAATTCAACATTCATGAAAATCGATAGAAAAAAAAGGTTCTTAATAGTGATCTACATCATAATTTAATCAATGTTCTCCAAACATCGATGATTATGGGTGAAAAATTGGTCTTCACATGATACTGATGCAACGTAGCCTTAAAATCGGATCTTCACCAAACTCGACATTAAATGGATGGAAATTCAACATTCATGAAAACCGATAGAAAAAATGATTCTTAATAGTCATTTACAACACAATCTAAATCAAATTTCTCCAAACATGGTTGATTATGGGTAAAAAATAGGAGTTTATGTGACACAGATGCAACATAGCCCTAAAATCATGTCTTCGCCGTACTCAGAATTAAATGGATGGAAATTCAAAATTCACGAAAATCGATAGAAAATAAAGGTTCTTAATAGTCATCTACAACACAATCTAAATCAAAATTCTCCAAAAATGTTTGATTATGGTTGAAAAATTGGATTTCACGTGACACAGATGCAATGAAGCCTTAAAATCAGGTCTTCACCGAACTCGACATTAAATCAATGGAATTTCAACATTCACGAAAAATTGATAGAAAATAAGGGTTCTTAATAGTCATCTACAACACAATCTAAATCAAAGTTCTCCAAACATGGTTGATTATGAGTGAAAAATTGGAGTTCGCATGACACAGATGCAAGGTAGCCTTAAAATCAGCTCTTCACCGAAATCAACATTAAATCGATGAAAATTCAACATTCACGAAAACCTGTAGAATATAAATTTTGAATAGTCATCTACAACACAATCTAAATCAAATTTCTCCAAATGTGCTTTATTATGGATGAAAATTTGAAATTCTCATGACACAGATGCAACGTAGCCTTAAAATCAAGTTTTTGCCGAACTCAACATTAAATCGATGGAAATTCAACATTCAGAAAAATCGATAGAAAATAAGGTATCTTAATTGTTATATACAATACAATCTGAATCAAATTTCTCCAAATATGGTAGATTATGGGTGAGAAATTGGAGTTCGCGTAACACAGATGCAACGTAGTCTTAAAATCAGGTCTTTGCCAAACTCGACATTAAATAAAAGGAAATTCAACATTCACAAAAACTGATAGAAACTAAAGGTTCTTAATAGTCATGTACAACACAATCTAAATCAAAGTACTCCAAACATGGTTGATTATGGGTGAAAATTTCCAATTTTTGTAACATAGATGCTATGTAGCCTTAAAATCAGGTCTTTGCAAAACTTGACATTAAATCGATGGAAATTCAACATTCACAAAAACCAATAGAAAATAAAGGTTCGAAATAGTCATCTACAACACATTATAAATCAAAGTTCTCCAAACATGGTTGATTATGGGTAAAAAAATGGAGTTCGTGTGAAATAGATGCTACGTAGCCTTAAAATCAGGATTTTTCCAAATTCGACATTAAATCGACTGAAATTCAACATTCACAAAAAACGATAGAAAATAAAGGTTCTTAATATTCATCTACAACACAATCTAAATGAAATTTCTCCAAACATGGTTGATTATGGGTGAAAATTTTGAGTTTGCATGACACAGATGCAATGTAGCTTTAAAATCAGGTCTTCAATGAACTCGACATTAAATCGATAGAAAATAAAATTTCTTAATAGTCATCTACAAAACTATCTAAATCAAATTTCTCCAAACATTGTTGATTATTGGTGAAAAATTGGGGTTCGTGTGATAGAGATTCAACTTAGCCTTAAAATCAGGTCTTCACCGAACTCAACATAAATTGATGGAAATTCAACATTCATGAAATACAATAGAAAATATAAGTTCCTAATAGTCATCTAAAATACAATCTAAATCAAAGTTCTCCAAATATGGTTGATTATGAGGAAAAATTGGAGTTTGCATGACACAGATGCAACATAGCCTTAAAATCAGGTCTTCATCTAACTCGACATTAAATCGATTGAAATTCAATATTCACAAAAACGGATAGAAAATAAAGGTTCTTAATAGTCATATACAACACAATCTAAATGAAAGTTCTCCAAACATGGTTGATTATGGGTGAAAAAATGATGTTCACATGACACAGATGCAACATAGCCTTAAAATCAGGTCTTCACTGAACTCGACATTAAATCGATGGAAATTCAAAATTCAGGAAAACTGATAGAAAATAAAGGTTCTTATTAGTCATCTCCAACACAATTTAAATCAAAGTTCTCCAAACATGTTTGATTATGGGTAAAAATTGGAGTTTGTGTGACACAGATACAATGTAGCCTTAAAATCAGTTCTTCGCTGAACTAGACATTAAATCAATGGAAGTTCATCATTCATGAAAACTATTAAAAAATAAAGGCTCTTAATAGTCATCTACAACACAATCTAAATTAATGTTCTCCAAACATGGTTGATTATCAGTGATAAATTGGAGTTTGTGTGACACAGATGCAATGTAGCGTTAAAATCAGGTCTTCACCAAACTCGACATTCAATCAATGGACATTCACGAAAATAGCAACAAAATAAAGGTTATTAATAGTCATCTTCAACACAATCTAAATCAAAGTTCTCCATATATGGCTGATTATGAGAGATAAATTGGAGTTCATGTGACACAGATGCAAGGTAGCCTTAAAATCTGGTCTTCACCAAAATCGACATTATATCGATGGAAATTCAACATTCACGAAAACCGATAGAAAATGAGGGTTCTTTATAGTCATAGACTACAACACAATCTAAGTAAAATTTCTCCAAACATGGTTTATTATGGGTAAAAATTTGGAGTCTGCATGACACAGATGCAAGGTAGCCTTAAAATCAGTTCTTTGAACTCGATATTAAATTGATAGAAATTCAACATTCACGAAAACCGATGGATAAAAATGGTTCTTAATAGTCATCTACAACACAATATAAATGAAAGTTCTCCAAACAAGGTTGATTATGGGTAAAAAATAGGATTTCACAAGACATTGATGCAACGTAGCCTTAAAATCAGGTCTTAGTCGTAGTTGACATTAAATCGATGGAAATTCAATATTCATGAAAATCGATAGAAAAGATGGTTCTAAATAGTCATCTACAACACAATCTAAATCAAAGTTCTGTAAACATGGTTGATTATGGGTGAAAAAATTTAGTTCACGTGACCCAGATGCAACGTAGGCTTAAAATCAGGTCTTCACCGAACTCTACATTAAATCGATGGAAATTCAACATTCACGAAAACCAATAGAAAAAAGGTTTTGAATAGTCATCTACAACACAATCTAAATCAAATTTCTCCAAACATGGTTGATTGTGGGTGAAAAATTGGAGTTCACATGACACAGATGTAATGTAGCCTTAAAATCAGGTTTTTGCTGAACTCGACATTAAATCGATGGAAATTCAACATTCACAAAAATTGATAGAAAATAAAGGTTCTTAATAGTCATCTACAACACAATCTAAATCAAATTTCTCCAAACATGGTTGATTATGGTTGAAAACTTGGATTTTGCATGGCACAGATGCAACATTGTCTTAAAATCAGGTCTTCAACGAACTCGACATTAAATCAATGGAAATTCAGCATTCACAAAAATCGATAGAAAATAAAGGTTCTTAATAGTCATCTACAATACAATCTTAATCAAAGTTATCCAAACATGGTTGATTATGTGTTAAAACTTGGAGTTTGTGTGACACAGATGCAACATAACATTCAAATCAAGTCTTCACCGAACTCGACATTAAATCGATGGAAATTTAATATTCATGAAAATAGATAGAAAAAATGGTTCTAAATAGTCATCTACAACATAATCTAAATCAAAGTTTTCCAAACATGGTTAATTATGGGTGAAAAATAGGAGTTCACGTGACATAGATGCAATGTAGCCTTAAAATCAGGTCTTAGTCGTAGTCGAAATTAAATCGATAGAAAAAATGGTTGTAAATAGTCATCTACAACACAATCTAAATCAAACCTTGCCATAAATGGTTGATTATGGGTGAAAAATTGGAGTTCGCATGACACAGATGCAATGTAGCCTTAAAATTAGGTCTTCGCTAAACTTGACATTAAATCGATGGAAATTCAACATTCACGAAAACTAATAGAAAATAAGGTTCTTAATAGTCATCTACAACGCAATCTAAATCAAAGTTCTCCAAACATGGTTGATTATGGGTGAAAAATTGGAATTCTCATGACACAGATGCAACGTAGCCTTAAAATCAGGTTTTTGCCAAACTCAACATTAAATCGATGGAAATTCAACATTGACGAAAACCGATAGAAAATAAAGGTTCTTAATAATCATATACAAGATGTACTCTAAATTAAATTCTCCAAACATGATTGATCATGGGTGAAAATTTGGTGTTTACGTGACATAGATGCAACGTAGCCTTAAAATTACGTCTTCGTCAAACTCGACATTAAATCGAGAGGAATTCAATATTCAGAAAAGTTGATAGAAAATAAAGGTTATTAATAGTCATCTACAACACAATCTAAATCAAAGTTCTCCAAACATGGTTGATTATGGGTGAAAATTTGGAGTTCACGTGACACAGATGCAATGTAAGCTTAAAATCAGGTCTTCGTTGAACTTGACATTAAATCAATGTAAATTCAACATTCATGAAATCTGATAGAAAATAAAGGTTCTTAATAGTCATCTACAACACAATCTAAATCAAAGCTCTAAAAATATGATTGATTATGGGTGAAAAATTGGAGTTCATGTGACACAGATGCAATGTAGCCTTAAAATTAGGTCTTCGTTGAACTCGATATTAAATCGATTGAAAGTCAACATTCATGAAAACCCATAGAATATAGATTCTTAATAGTCATCTACAACACAATATCAATAAAAGATCTCCAAACATGGTTTATTATGGGTGAAAAATTGGATTTCGTGTGACAAAGATGCAACATAACCTTAAAATCATGCCTTCGTTGAACTCGACATTAAATCGATTGAAATTCAACATTCACAAAAATTGAGAGAAAATAAAGGTTCCTAATAGTCATCTACAACACAATATAAATCAAAGTTCTCCTTGCATTATTGATTATGGGCGAAAAAATTGGAGTTCGCATAACACAGATGTAGCGTAGCCTTAAAACTAGGTCTTCACTGAACTCGACATTAAATCAATGCAAATTCAACATTCACAAAAACTGATAGAAAATAAAAGTTCTTAATAGTCATGTACAACACAATCTAAATCAAAGTTCTCCAAACATGGTTGATTAGGGAGAAAACTTAGAGTTCACGTGCCACAGATGCAACATAGCCTTAAAATTAGGTCTTCATCGAACTCGACATTAAATCAATGGAAATTCAACATTCACGAAAACCGATCAAAAATAAAGGTTCTTAATAGTCATCTACAACCCAATCAAAATCAAAATTCTCCAAACATAGTTGATTATGGGTGAATAATTTAAGTTCGCATGACATAGATGCAACATAGCCTTAAAATCAGGTCTTCGCCAAACTCGACATTAAATTGATGGAAATTCAGCATTCATGAAAAGTAATAGAAAATAAATGTTTTTAATAGTCATCTACGACACAATCTAAATAAGAGTTCTCCAAACATGGTTGATTATGGGTGAAAAATTGGAGGTCACGTGACACAGATGCAAAGTAGCCTTAAAATGAGGTCTTCATCGAACTCGACATTAAATCGATGGAAATTCAACATTCACGAAAACTTATCGAAAATAAAAGTTCTTAATAGTCATCTACAACACAATCTAAATCATATTTCTCCAAACATGGTTGATTATGGGTGAGAATTTGGAGTTCGCATGACAAAGATGCTACATAATAGACTTAAAATCAATTCTTCACGAATTTTGACATTAAATCGATGGAAATACAACATTCACAAAAATTGATAGAAGATAAAGGTTCTTAATAGTCATCTACAACACAATCTAAATCAAAATTATCCAAACATGTTTGATTATAGGTGAAAAATTGGAGTTCGCATGACACAGCTGTAACATAGCCTTAAAATCAGGTCTTTGTCGAACTCGACATTAAATCGATGAAAATTGAACATTGACGAAATCCAATAGAAAATATAGCTTCTTAATAGTCATCTACAACACATTCTAAATCAATGTTCTCCAAACATGGTTGATTATGGGTGAAAAATTGGAGATTGCATAACACAAATGCAACGTAGCCTTAAAATCAGGTTTTCGCCAAACTCGACATTAAATCGATGGAAATTAAACATTTACAAAAATTGATAGAAAATAAAGGTTCTTAGTAGTCATCTACAATAAAATCTAAATCAAAGTTCTCCAGGCATGGTTGATTATTGGTTAAAAGTTGAAGTTTGCGTGATATAGATGCATTATAGCCTTAGAATCAGGTCTTCACCGAAATCGACGTTAATTCTATGGAAATTCAACATTAATGAAAACCGATAGAAAATAAAGGTTTTTAATAGTCATCTACAACACAATATAAATCAAAGTTCTCCAAAAATAGTTGATTATGGGTGAAAAATTGGAGTTCACGTGACACAGATGCGACGTAGCCTTTAAATATGGTCTTTGCGGAACTCGACATTAAATCGATGAAAATTCAACATTTGCGAAAATCGATAGAAAATAAAGTTCTTAATAATCATCTTCAACACAATCTAAATCAAAGTTCTCTAAACATGGTTTAAAATTATGGGTGAAAAATTGGAGTTCACGTGACACAGATGCAACGTAGCCTTAATATTAAGTCTTCACCGAACTCGAAATAAATCGATGTAAATTCAACATTCACAAAAGCTGATAGAAAATAAAGGTTCTTAATAGTCATATACAACACAATCTAAATCAAAGTTTTTCCAAACATGGTTGAAAATGGGTGAGAACTCAGAGATCTCATGACACAGATGCAACGTAGCCTTAAAGTCAGGTCTTTGTCGAACATGATATTGAATCGATGGAAATTCAACATTCATGAAAATTGATAGAAAATAATGGTTCATAATAGTCATCTACAACACAATCTAAATCAAAGCTCTCCAAACATGGTTAATTATGGGTGAAAACATGGATTTCGCATGACATAGATGCAACATAGCCTTAAAATCAGGTCTTTGCCGAATATGACATTAAATCGATGGAAATTCAACATTCACAAAAACTGATAGAAAATAAAGGTACTTAATAGTCATCTACAACACAATCTAAATCATAGTTCTCTGAATATGGTTGATTATGGGAGAAAAATTGGAGCCTGCGTGACATAAATGCAACATAGCCTTAAAACCAGGTCTTCATCGAACTCGACATTAAATCAATGGAAATTCAACATTCACGAAAATCAATGGAAAATAAAGGTTCTTAGTAGTCATCTACAACACAATCTAAATCAAAGTTCTCCAAAAATGGTTGATTATGTGTGAAAAATTGGAGTTCACGTGACACAGATGTGACATAGTGTTAAAATAAGGTCTTCGTTGAACTCGACATTAAATCGATGGAAGTTAAACATTCACAAAAACCAATAGAAAATAAAAGTGCTTAATAGTCATCTACAACACAATCGATATTAGAGTTCTCCAAACATGGTTGATTATGGGTGAAAAATTGAAGTTTGTGTGACACATATGCAATGTAGCCTTAAAATCAAGTCTTCGCCAAACTTCACATTAAGTCGATGGAAATTGAACATTCATGAAAACCAATAGAAAATAAAAGTTCTTAATAGTCATATAATAGGGTCTTTGTCGAACTCGACATTAAATCGATGGAAATTCAACATTCACAAAAATTGATAGAAAGGAAAGGTTCTTTATAGTCATCTTCAACACAATCTAAATCAAAGTTCTCCAAAATTGGTTAATTATGGGTGAATAATTGCAGTTCACATGACACAGAGGCAACACAACCTTAAAATCAGGTCTTCACTGAACTCGACACTAAATCAATGAAAATTTAACATTCACTAAAACCGATAGAAAGTAAATGTTCTTAATAGTCATCTACAACACAATCGGAATCAAAGTTCTCCAAACATGGTTGATTATGGGTGAAAACTCAGAGATCGCATGACACAGATGCAACATAGCCTTAAATTCAGGTCTTCCTCGAAAATGATATTAAATCGATGGAAATTTAACATTCACAAAAATTGATAGAAAATAAAGGTTTTTAATAGTCACTTACAACACAATCTAAACCAAGATTCTCCAAACATGGTTGATTGTGGGTGAAAAATTGGAGTTCACATGACACAGATGCACGTAGCCTTAAAATCATATCTTTGCCGAAATCGCCATTAAATCGATGGGAATTCAACATTCACTAAAATCTGTAGAAAATAAAGGTTCTTAATAGTCATATACAACAAAATATAAATCAAAATTCTCCAAACATGGTTGATTATGGGTTAAAAATTAGAATTCGCATGACACAGATGCAATGTAGCCTTAAAATCAGGTTTTCACCAAACTCGACATTAAATTGATAGAAGTTCAACGTTCATGAAAACCGATAGAAAATAAAGGTTCTTAATAGTCATCTACAACACAATATAAATCAAAGTTATCCAAACATGGTTGATTATGGGTGAAAATTGGAGTTCGCGTGATAGAGATAAAACATATACTTAAAATCAAGTCTTCGCCAAACTCGATTTTAAATCGATGGAAATTCAACATTCACCAAAACTGATAGAAAATACAATGTTCAAAAATAGTCATCTACAACACGATTTAAATCAAAGTTTTCAAAACATGGTTGATTGTGGGTCAAAAATTGGAGTTCGCGTGACACAGAAGCAACGTAGCCTTAAAATCAGGTCTTTGCTGAACTCAACATTAACTCGATGGAAATTCAACATTCACAAAATCTGATAGAAAATAAATGTTTTTAATAGTCATGTTCAACACAATCTAAATCAAAGTTCTCCAAACATGGTTGATTATGGGTGAAAAATTGGAGTTTACGTGACACAAATGCAACATAGCCTTAAAATCGGGTCTTTGTCGAACTCGACATAAAATTGATTTAAATTCAACATTCACGAAAACTGATAGAAAATAAAGGTTCTTAATAGTTATCTACAACACACTCTTAATCAATGTTCTCCAAACATGATTGGTTATGGGTTAAAAATTGGAGTTCACATGACAAAGATGCAATGTAGCCTTAAAATCAGGTCTTCTTCGAACTCGACACAAACTCAATGGGAATTCAACATTCATGAAAACTGATAGAAAGTAAAGGCTCTTAATAGTCATCTACAACACAATCTAAATCAAAATTTTCCAAACATGGTTGATTATGGGTGAAAATTTGGAGTCTGTGTGACACAAATGCAAAATAGCCTTAAAATCAGGTCTTCATCGAACTCTGCATTAAATCGACGAAAATTCAACATTCATAAAAATCAATAGAAAATGAAGGTTCTTAATAGTCATCTACAACACACTCAAAATCAAACTTCTCCAAACATGATTGGTTATGGGTGAAAAATTGGAGTTCACGTGACACAGATGCAACGTAAGCTTGAAATCGGGTCTTTGCTTAACTCAACATTAAATCAATGGAAATTCAACATTCACAAAATCTGATTTCTACTTGTTCAAAATTCGAATCCGTTTGCACTGTTGGAATGTTCTACAAGTGTACTTAATTTCTCCCTAAAAAAGGTTATAACTTTCTACTCGTTGCTTGGAATTCAAATTAGTTTGTATCATTGGAAAGCTCTCCAAGAGTACTAATTCATTCCCTAAAAAATCTCATAACTTTCTACTCATTGCATGGAATTCGAATATGTTTCCACCGTTAGAAAGCTCCCAAGAGTACTAATTGAGTCCCTAAAAAAGGTCATTACTTTCTATTTTCTACTGAGAATTTGAATCCATTTGCACCGATGGAAAGCTCTCCAAGAGTACTAATTCAGTCAATATAAAAGTTTATAACTTTCTACTCATTGCTCAGATTTCCAATCCATTTGTACTGTTGGAAATCTCTCCAAGAGTACTAATATAGTCCTTAAAAAAGGTCATAACGTTCTACTTATTGCTCAGAATTCGAATCCATTTACACCGTTGGAAAGTTCTTCAAAAGTACTAAATGAGTCCCTAAAAAGTTTTATAACTTTCTACTCATTGCTCGGAATTCGAATCCATTTGCACTGTTGGAAAGCGCTCTAGAGTACTAATTAAGTACTTTAAAAAGGTCATAACTTTTTACTCGTTGCTCAAAATTTGAATCCATTTCCACATTTTGGCAAGCTCTCGAAGAGTACTAATTCAATCCCTAAAGAAGCTTATAACTTTCTCTCGTTGCTCAGAATGTGAATCTGTTTCCACCGTTAGAGAGCTCTCCAAAAGTACTAATTCAATCCTTAAAAATGTCATACCTTTCTACTCGTTTCTTAGAATTTGAATCCGTTGTGCCGTTGGAAAGCTCTCTAAAAGTACTCATTCAGTCCCTAAGAAAGGCCATAACTATCTACTCGTTGCTAGAAATTTAAGTTCATTTGCACCATTGGAAAGCTCTCCAAGGGTACTAATTAATTCCCTAAAAAAGGTCATAACTTTCTACTCTTTGCTCGGAATTTGAATCCATTTGCATCGTTAGAAGGATCTCCAAGAGTACTAAATCAATCCCTAAAAAAGGTCATAACTTTCTACTTGTTTCTAGGCATTCAAATCCATTTGCACCGTTGGAAAGCTCTCCCAGAGTAGTAATTCAGTCCCTAAAAAAGGTCATAACTTTGTACTCATTGTTCAAAATTCCAACTGGTTTGCACCGTTGGAAAGCTCTCCAAAAGTAATAATTCAGTCCCCAAAAAAGTTCACAACTTTCTACTCGTTGATCAGAATTTGAATATGTTTGCAACGTTGGAAATCTCTCCAAGAGTACTAATCCAGTCCTTAAAAAAGGTCATAACTTTTCTACTCGTTGCTCAGAATTCGAATCCGTTTGCACCATTGGAAATCTCTCCAATAGTACTAAATCAGTCCCTAAAAAAGGTCATAACTTTCTAGTAATTGAGTTAAATTTGAATCTATTTGCACCTTTGGAAGGCTCGCCAAGAGTACTAATTCAATCCCTAAAAAATGTCAAGTTTCTACTCATTGCTTGAAATTCAAATCCATTTGCACCGTTGGAAAGCCCTCCAAGAGTACTAATTAAGTCCCTAAAAAAGGTCATAACTTTCTACTCATTCATCAGAATTCGAATCCGTTTGCACATTTTGGAAAGCTCTCCAAGAGTACAAATTCAATCCCTAAAAAAGGTCATAATTTTCTACTCGGTGCTCAGAATTTGAATCCATTTGCACCTTTGGAGAGCTCTCCAAGAGCACTAATTTAGTCCTTAAAAAAAGTCAATTTTCTACTTGTTTCTCAGAATTTGAATCCACTTGCATCGTTGGAAAGATATCCTAGAGTACTAATTGAGTCCCTAAAAAAGGTCATAACTTTCTACTCGTTGCTCGAAATTTGAATCCGTTTCCACACTTTGAAACCTCTCCAAGAGTACTAATTGAGTCCTTAAAAAATGTCACAACTTTCTACTCATTGTTTGAAATTCGAATCCGTTTGCATCATTGGAATGTTCTCCAAGTGTCCTTGATCTGTCCCTAAAAAAGGTCATAACTTTCTACTCGTTGCTCGGAATTCAAATCAGTTTGCATCATTGGAAAGCTCTCCAAGAGTACTAATCCATTCCCTAAAAAAGCTCATAACTTTCTACTCGTTGCATGGAATTTGAATTTGTTTCCACCATTAGAAAGCTCCCAAGATTAATAATTGAGTCCCTAAAAAATGTCATCACTTTCTATTTGTTGCTCAAAATTTGAATCCATTTGCACCAATGAAAAGCTCTCCAAGAGTACTAATTTAGTCAATAAAAAAGTTTATAACTTTCTACTCGTTGCTCAGATTTTGAATCCGTTTGCACCATTGGAAAGCTCTCCAAGAGTACTAATACAATCCTTAAAAAAGGTCATAATATTCTACTCATTGCTCGAAATTCAAATCCATTTACACTGTTGTAAAGTTCTCTAAGAGTACTAAATGAGTCCCTAAAAAATTTCATAACTTTCTACTCATTGCTCGAAATTCGAATCCATTTGCACCGTTGGAAAGCGGTCCAAGAGTACTAGTTCAATCCTTAAAAAAGGTCATAACTTTCTACTAATTGATTAGAATTCAAATCCATTTGCATCGTTGGAAATCTCTCTAAGAGTACTAATTGAGTCCCTAAAAAATGTCATAACTTTCTACTCATTGCTCATAATTCAAATCCATTTGCACCTTTACAAGGATCACCAAGAATACTAATTTAGTCCCTAAAATAGGTCATCACTTTCTGCTCATTGCTCAGAATTCAAAACAATTTGCATAATTTGAAAGGTCTCTATGAGTACTAATTCAGACCCTAAAAAAGGTCATAACTTTGTACTCGATGCTCGAAATTCAAATATGTTTGCACCATTGGATAACACTCTAAGAGTATTAATTTGTCCCTATAAAAGGTCATAACCTTCTATTCGTTGCTCAAAATTTAAATACATTTGCACCGTTGGAAAGCTATCCAGAAATACTAATTAAGTCCATAAAAAAGGTCATACCTTTCTACTCGTTGCTCAGAATTTGAATCCGTTTGCACTGTTAGAAAGCTCTCCACGAGTATTAATCTAGTTCTTAAAAAAAGTCATAACTTTCTAATCATTGCTAGGAATTCGAATCAGTGTGCGCCATTGGAATTCTATCCAAGAGTACTAAATCAGTCCCTAAAAAAGCTCATAAGTTTCTACTTGTTGCTCGAAATTCGAATCCATTTGCACCATTGGGAAGCCCTCCAAGAGTCCTAATTCAATCCCTAAGAAAGGTTATAACTTTCTACTCGTTGCTCAGAACTCAAATCCATTTGCATCATTGGAACGCTCTCTAAGAGTACTAATTAAGTCCCTAAAAAAGGTCATAACTTTCTACTCGTTGCTCGGACTTCAAATCTGTTCACACCGTTTGAAATCTCTCCAAGATTGCTAAATCAGTCCCTAAAAAAGGTCATAACTTTCTACTCGTTGCTCGAAATTCGAATCTATTTGCACCATTGGAAAGCCCTCCAAGAGTCCTAATTCAGTCCCTAAGAAAATTTATAACTTTCTACTCGTTGCTCATAACTCAAATCCATTTGTATCATTGGAACGCTCTCTAAGAGTACTAATTAAGTCCCTAAAAAAGGTCATAACTTTCTACTCATTGCTCATAATTCAAATATGTTTGCACCGTTTGAAATCTCTTCAAGAGTATTAATTCAGTCTCTAAAATGTGTCATAACTTTCTACGTGTTGCATGGAATTCAAATCCATTTGCACCGTTGGAAACCTCTCCAAGAGTACTAAATCAATCCCTAAAAAAGGTCATAACTTTCTACTCGTTGCTCATAATTTGAATCCATTTGGACCGTTTGAAAGTGCTCCAAGAGTACTAATTTAATCCTTAAAAAGTGTCATAAATTTCTACTCATTGCTCAGAATTCAAATGTGTTTGCATGATTGGAAAGTTCTCTAAGAGTACTAATTAAATCCCTAAAAAAGGTCATAACTTTCTACTCATTGCTCGGATTTTGAATATGTTTGCACATTTTAGAAACCTCTCCAAGAGAACTAATGCAATCCCTAAAAAAGTTAATAACTTTCTCGCGTTGCTCAAAATTTGAATCCGTTTCCATTGTTAGAGAGCTCTCCAAAAGTACTAATTAAATCCTTTAAAATGTCATAACTTTCTATTTGTTTTCTTGGAATTCAAATCTGTTTGCACCATTGGAAAGATCTCCAAAAGTACTAATTCAGTCCCTAAGAAAGGCCATAATTTTCTACTCGTTGCTAGAAATTCAAATCCATTTACACTATTGGAAAGCTCTCCAAAGGTACTAATTGAGTCCCTAAGAAAGTTCATAACTTTCTACTCATTGCTCAAAATTTGAATCTGTTTGCACCGTTGGAAGGATCTCCAAAAGTACCTAATCTGTCCCTAAAAAAGGCCATAACTTTCTACTTGTTGCTCGCCATTAGAATCCATTTGCACCATTGGAAAGCTCTCCCATAGTACTAATTCAGTTCCTAAAAAAGGTAATAACATTCTACTCTTTGCTCGGAATTTGATTACGTTTCCATTGTTGGAAAGCTCTCCTCGAGTAAAAAATCAGTCCCTAAAAAATGTAATAACTTTCTACTAGTTGCTCGAATTTCAAATCCATTTGTATCGTTGGAAATATCTCCGAGTGTACTAATTTGGTCCCTTAAAAAGGTCATAACTTTCTACTTGTTGCTCAGAATTTGAATCCATTTGCATCGTTGGAAAGCTCTCTAAAAGTACTAATTCCGTTTGTAAAAAAGGTCATCACTTTCTAATCATTGCTCATAATTCGAATTTGTTTGCACCATCAAAAATCTATCCAAGAGTACTAAGTCCCTAAAAAAGGTCATAACTTTCTACATGTTGCTCGGAATTTGAATCCGTTTGCATTGTTGGAAAGCTCCCCAAGAGTACTAATTCAGTCCCTAAAAAAGGTCATAACTTTGTATTCATTGCTCGAAATTCAAATCTGTTTGCACATTTTGGAAAGCTCTCCAAGAGTACTAATTTAGTCCCTAAAAAAGGTCATAACTTTCTACTTGTTGCTCGGAATTTGAATCCGTTTGCACCGTTGGAAAGCTCTCCAAGAGTACTAAATGAGTCCCTAAAAAAGTCATAACTTTTTGCTCATTGCTCAACATTCGAATCCATTTGCACCGTTGGAAACCTCTTCGAGAGAACTAATTGAGTCCCTAAAAAAGGTCATAACTCTCTACTTGTTACTCGGAATTAGAATCAATTTGCACCATTGGAAAGCTCACCAAGAGTTCTAATTGAGTCACTAAAAGGGGTCAAAACTTTCTACTCATTGCTTGAAATTCGAATCCATTTGTACCATTTGAAAGCTCTCTAAAAGTACTAATTGAGTCCCTAAAAAATTTCATAACTTTTTACTCGTTGCTCAAAATTCAAATCCGCTTGCACCTTTGCAAGGCTCACCAAGAGTACTAATTCAGTCCCTAAAATAGGTCATCACTTTCTTCTCATTGCTCAGAATTCAAAATAGTTTGTATAATTGGAAAGGTGTCTACGAGTACTAATTCAGACCCTAAAAAAGTTCATAACTTTGTACTCGTTGCTTGAAATTCAAATCTATTTGCACCATTGGATAACACTCTAAGAGTATTAATTTAGTCCCTATAAAAGGTCATAACCTTCTTATTCGTTGCTCAGAATTTAAATTTGTTTGCACCGTTGGAAAGCTATCAAAAAATACTAATTAATTCCTTAAAAAAGGTCATACCTTTCTACTAGTTGCTCAGAATTTGAATCCGTTTGCATTGTTAGAAAGCTCTCCACAAGTATTAATCTAGTTCTTAAAAAAAGTCATAACTTTCTAATTGTTGCTAGGAATTCAAATCAGTGTGCGCCATTGGAATTCTATCCAAGAGTACTAAATCAGTCCCTAAAAAAGGTCATAACTTTCTACTTGTTGCTCGAAATTTGAATCCATTTGCACCATTGGAAAGCCCTCTAAGAGTCCTAATTCAATCCCTAAGAAAGGTTATAACTTTCTACTCATTGATCAGAACTCAAATCCATTTGCATCATTGGAATGCTCTCTAAGAGTACTAATTAAGTCCCTAAAAAAGGTCATAACTTTCTACTCGTTGCTCGAAATTCAAATCTGTTCTCACCGTTTGAAATCTCTCCAAGAGTACTAAATCAGTCCCTAAAAAAGGTCATAACTTTCTACTCGTTGCTCAAAATTTGAATCCATTTGCACCATTGGAAAGCCCTCCAAGAGTCCTAATTTAGTCCCTAAGAACGGTTGTAACTTTCTACTCGTTGCTCAGAACTCAAATCCATTTGCATCATTGGAACACTCTCTAAAAGTACTAATTAAGTCCCTAAAAAAGGTCATAACTTTCTACTTGTTGCTCGGAATTCAAATTTGTTCGCACCGTTTGAAATCTCTTCAAGAGTATTAATTCAGTCTCTAAAAAGTGTCATAACTTTCTACGCGTTGCACAGAATTCAAATCCATTTGCACCTTTGGAAACCTCTCCAAGAGTACTAAATCAGTCCCTAAAAAATGTCATAACTTTCTAATTGTTGCTCGAAATTCGAATCCATTTGCACCGTTGGAAAGCTCTCCCAGAGTACTAATTTAATCCCTAAAAAATGTAGTAACATTCTAATCATTGCTCGAAATTTAAACCGTTTGCATCGTTGGAAATCTCTCCAAAAGTACTAATTCAGTCCCTTAAAAAGGTCATAACTTTCTATTCTTTGCTCGAAATTTGAATCTGTTTCATTTTCTAAATAATTTTAGTAAATAATTATTTATTTTTTTCTATTTGAATTAAG
Organism: Sequoiadendron giganteum; assembly: GCA_007115665.2. Classification (NCBI taxonomy): domain Eukaryota; kingdom Viridiplantae; phylum Streptophyta; class Pinopsida; order Cupressales; family Cupressaceae; genus Sequoiadendron; species Sequoiadendron giganteum. The sequence goes on from CM021105.1 coordinate 321,995,253, forward strand.
ACTAAAGTCTTGATTGACAGGCTGATTGAAAAACATCTATAGCTTTCAAATGGTATCACATTTTTTGAATCGGAAACATGTGTCACATTCTATGCTTCACATACTATAGGATTAAAAAAAATGAATTTCATGAATTTTTTACCAAGTTAAGGTGGTCAGACATACGAGTTTTTATATTATTTAAAAGTTGTAATAAAAAATTCATAATTAATTATTTACTTGGAAAAAAATTATAAAAAATATGCATCACATTGAGACATTAGTCCTCTACTTATATCTAAAATATTATAAAAAAATATTATCATTTTATTGTGGTTAGGGTGGTCAGACAGACACCTACTTCTTATTTTTTCCTAAACTTTAAGTACTACTACATTGAAATTTCAAATTTTCACCAAACAATTTGCTACAGATTCTATAATTACATATTTTTGAAATAATATACATAATTTATTCAAATTTTTATGTCAAGTTGCCTAACTCTAATTTTTTTTAATTTTATTGCCACGTAAGGGCCTGTTTTTCCATGATGCTCTTGCACCCAGCCCCCTAAGAAAGGTCATAACTTTGTACTCGTTGCTCGAAATTCAAATTTGTTTCCACCATTGGAAAGCTCTCCAAGAGTACTAATTGAGTCACTAAAAAAGGTCATAACTTTCTACTCGTTACTCAAAATTTGAATCCATTTGTACCACTTCAAAGCTCTCTAAAAGTACTAATTGAGTCCCTAAAAAAGGTCATAACTTACTACTCATTGCTCGGAATTCAAATCCATTCATACCTTTGGAAGGCTCTCCAAGAGACCTAATTTAGTCCCTAAAAGGGTCATAACTTTCCACTCATTGCTCGGAATTCAAATCATTTTGCACCATTGGAAAGGTCTCTAAGAGTACTAATTCAGTTCGTAAAGAAGGTCATAACTTTCTACTCATTGCTCGAAAATCAAATCTGTTTGCACCGTTGGATAACTCTCCAAGAGTACTAATTCGGTCCCTAAAAAGGTCATAACTTTCTATTCATTTCTCAGAATTTGAATCCAATTGCACCATTGAAAAGCTCTCCAATAGTACTAATTATGTTCCTAAAAAAGGTCATACCTTTCTACTTGTTGCTTAGAATTTGAATCCGTTTGCATTGTTGGAAAGCTCTCCAAGAGAACTAATCCAGTTCTTAAAAAAGGTCATAACTTTCTACTCGTTGCTCGGAATTCAAATCCGTTTGCACCATTGGAAATCTCTCCAAGAGCACTAAATTTGTCCCTAAAAAAGGTCTTAACTTTCTACTTGTTGTTCAAAATTCGAATCCATTTGCACCCGTTGGAAAGCCTTCCAAGAGTCCTAATTCAGTCCCTAAGAAAGGTTATAACTTTCTACTCATTGCTCATAATTCAAATATGTTTGCATCATTGGAATGCTCTCTAAGAGTACTAATTAAGTCACTAAAAAAAGTCATAACTTTCTACTCATTGCTCAGAATTTGAATCCTTTAAAAATTTTGGAAAGCTCTCCAAGAGTACTAATTCAGTCCCTAAAAATTTCATAACTTTTTACTAGTTGCTCAGAATTTAAATCTGTTTGCATCGTTGGAAAGCTAAGAGTACTAATTCAATCCCTAGAAAAGGTCATAACTTTCTACTCATTGTTCGAAATTTGAGTGCATTTGCACCATTGGAAGGATCTCCAAGAGTACTAATCAGTCCCTAAAAAGGGTAATAACTTTCTATTTGTTGCTCGGAGTTCAAATCCGTTTGGATCATTTGAAAGCTCTCTAAAAGTACTAATTTAGTCCCTAAAAAAGGTCATAACTTTCTACTCGTTGTTCGGAATTTGAATCCATTTGCACCATTAGAAAGCTCCCCAAGAGTAATAATTTAGTTCCTAAAAAAGGTCATAACTTTTTACTCGTTGCTCGGAATTCAAATTCGTTTGCACCTTTGGAAAGCTCTCCAAGAGTACTAATTCAATCCATAAAAAATGTTATAACTTTCTACTTGTTGCTCGAATTCAAATCCATTTGCACCGTTGGAAAGCTCTCCAAGAGTATTATTCCAGTCCTTAAAAAATGTTATAACTTTTCTACTCGTTGCTTGGAATTCGAATTTGTTTGCACCACTTGAAATCTCTCCAAGAGTACTAAATCAGTCCCTAAAAAAGGTCATAACTTTCTACTAATTGCGTTAAGTTCAAATCCATTTGCATCGTTGGAAAGTCCTCCAAAAGTACTAATTCAGTCCCTAATAAATGTCTTAACTTTTTACTCGTTGCTCAAAATTCAAATCCGTTTGCACCATTGGAAGGATCTCCAAGAGTACTTAATCAACCCTGATTAAAGATTATAAATTTCACCTTGTTGCTCAGAATTCAAATCCGTTTGTATCGTTGGAAAGCTCTCCAAGAGTATTAACTTAGTCCCTCAAAAAGTTTATAACTTTTTGCTCCTTGGTTGGAATTTGAATCTGTTTGCACCATTGGAAAGCTCCCCAAGTGTACATATTTAATCCCTAAAAAACATCCTAACTTTCTACTTGTTGCTCGAAATTCGAATATGTTTGCATTGTTCGGAAGCTCTCTTTAAGAGTACTAATTCAGTCCCTTAAAAAGGTCATAAATTTCTACTCGTTGCTCAAAATTTGAATCCATTTGCACCATTGGAAAGTTCACCAATAGTACTCATTCAATCCCTAAAAAAGGTCATAACTTTCTACTCAATGCTCAGAATTTGAATCCGTTTTCACCGTTGGAAAGCTCTCCAAGAGTACTAAATCAGTCCCTAAAAAGGGTCATAACTTTCTACTCATTGCTCGACATTCAAATCCATTTGCATGATTGGAAATCTCTCCAAGAGTACTAATTGAGTCCCTACAAAAGTCATAACTTTCTACTCATTTCTTGGAATTTCAATCCATTTGCACCTTTGGAAGGCTCTCCAAAAGTACTAATTCAGTCCCTAAAAAAGGTCATAACTTTATACTCATTGCTCGGAATTCAAATCACTTTGCAGTGTTGGAAAGGTCTCTAAGAGTAGTAATTCAGACCCTAAAAAAGGTTATAAGATTCTACTTATTGCTCAAAATTTAAATATGTTTCCACCGTTGGAAAGCTCTCCAACAGTACTAATTCGGTCCCTAAAAAGGTCATAACTTTTTATTTGTTGTTTGGAATTTGAATCTGTTTGCACCATTGGAAAGCTCTCCAAGAGTATTAATTAAGACCGTAAAAAAGATCATACCTTTCTACTTGTTGCTCGAAATTCGAATCTGTTTGCACTGTTGGAAAGCTCTCCAAAAGTACTAATTCAGTTTTGAAAAAAGGTCATAACTTTCTACTCGTTGCTCGGAATTAGAATCTGTTTGCACCATTTGAAAGCTCTCCAAGAGTACCAATTGAGTCACTAAAAAATGTAATAACTTTCTACTTGTTGCTCGAAATTCGAATCCGTTTGTACCATTTGAAAGCTCTCCAAAAGTACTAATTGAGTTCCTAAAAAAGGTCATAGCTTTCTAATTGTTGCTCGGAATTCAAATCCGTTTGCACCTTTGGAAGGCTCTCCAAGAGTACTAATTCAGTCCCTAAAAAAGGTCATAACTTTCTACTCATTGCTCAGAATTCAAATCAGTTTTTCGTCGTCGGAAAGGTCTTTAGAGTACTAAGTCAGTCCGTAAAAAATGTCATAACTTTCTACTCGTTGCTCGAAATTCAAATCCATTTGCACCGTTGGATAGCTCTCCAAGAGTACTAATCCAATCCTTAAACAAGGTCATAACTATTCTACTAGTTTTTCATTTTCAGAATTTGAATCCGTTTGCAACATTGGAAATCTCACCAAGAGTACTAAATTAGTCCCTAAAAAAGGTCATAATGTTTTACTAATTGCATTAAATTTGAATCCATTTGCACCATTGGAAAGCCCTCCAAAAGTACTAATTTAGTCCCTAAAAAATGTCTTAATCTGTAGTCACCATTGGAAGGATCTGCAAGAGTACTTAATCAGTCCCTATAAAAGTTCATAACTTTCTACTCGTTGCTCGGAATTCAAATCTGTTTGTATCTTGGAAATCTCTCCAAGACTATTAATTCAGTCCCTCAAAAAACTTATAACTTTCTACTCATTGCTCGGAATTCGAATCCGTTTGCACCATTGGAAAGCATCCCAAGTGTACATATTTAATCCCTAAAAAACATCCTAACTTTCTACTTATTGGTCGAAATTCAAATTTGTTTGCACCGTTGTAAAGCTCTCCAAGAGTACTAATTCAGACCCTAAAAAGTGCCATAACTTTCTACTCGTTTCTCAGAATTCTAATCTGTTTGCACCATTGGAAAGCTCTCCAAGAGTACTAATTCAGTCTCTAAAAAAGGTTATAACTTTCTACTCATTGCTTGGAATTCAAATCCGTTTGCACCGTTAGAGAGCTCTCCAAGCATACTAATTCAGTCCTTAAAAAGGGTCCTAACTTTCTACTTGTTTCTCAAAATTCGAATTTGTTTGCACTGTTGGAAATATCTCCAAGAGTAATAATTCAGTCCTTTAAAAAGTTCATAACTTTCTACTCATTGCTCAGAATTCGAATCCGTTTGCACTGTTAGAAAACTCTCCAAGAGTACTAATTGAGTCATTAAAAAAGGTCATAACTTTCTACTCATTGCTCAGAATTTGAATCCATTTGTATCATTTGAAAGCTTTCCAAGAGTACTAATTGAGTCCCTAAAAAAGCTCATAATTTTCTAATCATTTCTCGGAATTCAAATCAGTTTGCACTGTTGGAAGGATCTCTAAGAGTACTAATTGAGTCACTAAAAAATGACATAAATTTCTACTCATTGTTCAGAATTTGAATCCATTTGTACCATTTGAAAGCTCTCCAACAATACTAATTGAGTCCCTAATAAAGGTCATAACTTTCTACTCATTTCTTAGAATTCGAATTCGTTTGCACTGTTAGAAAACTCTCCAAGAGTAGTAATTGAGTCATTAAAAAAGGTCATAACTTTCTACTCGTTGCTCAGAATTTGAATCCGTTTGTATCATTTGAAAGCTCTCCAAGAGTACTAATTGAGTCCCTAAAAAAGCTCATAATTTTCTAATCGTTTCTCAGAATTCAAATCAGTTTGCACCGTTGGAAGGCTCTCTAAGAGTACTAATTGATTCACTAAAAAATGACATAACTTTCTACTCGTTGGTCAGAATTTGAATCCATTTGTACCATTTGAAAGCTCTCCAATAGTACTAATTGAGTCTCTAATAAAGGTCATAACTTTCTACTCATTTCTCAGAATTCAAATCCGTTTGCACCGTTGGAAGGCTCTCCAAGAGTAATAAAATCAGTCCCTAAAAAAGGTCATAACTTTCTACTCGTTGCTCAGAATTTGAATCTGTTTGCATCATTGGAAAGCTCTCCAAAAGTAGTAATTAAGTCCATGAAAAGGTCATAATGTTCTTCTGGTTGCTCAAAATTCAAATCCATTTACACCATTGGAAATCTCTCTAAGAGTACTAATTTAGTCCCTAAAAAATGTCATAACTTTCTATTTGTTGCTCAGAATTCGAATCCATTTCCACCATTGGAAAGTTCTCCAAGAGTACTAATTGAGTCCCTAAAAAAGGACAAAACTTTTTACTCGTTGCTAAGAATTTGAATCCATTTGCACAATTGGAAAGCTCTCTAAGAGTACTAATGAAGTCCTTAAAAAAGGTCATATCTTTCTACTCATTGCTCAGAATTTGTTTATGTTTGTACCATTGGAAAGCTCTCCAAGAGTACTAATTCAGTCCCTAAAAAAGGTCATACTTTCTACTCGTTGCTCACAATTCGAATCCGTTTGCACCTTTGGAAAGCCATCCAGGAGTACTTATTGAGTCCCTAAAAAGGGTATAACTTTCTACTCATGATTCGGAATTCAAATTTATTTGCACCAATGGAAAGCTCTCCAAGAGTACTAATTTGGTCCCTAAAAAAGGTCATAACTTTCTAATCGTTGCTCAGAATTTGAATACGTTTGCAGCATTGGAAAACTATCCAAGAGTACTAATTCAGTCCCTAGGAAAGGTCATAACTTTGTACTCGATGCTTGGAATTCAAATCCATTTGCACTATTAGAAATCTCTCCAAGAGTACTAATTCAGTCCCTAAAAAAAGGTCATAACTTTCTACTCATTGCTTAGAATTCAAATCTTTTTGCACCATTGGAAAGCTCTCCAAGAGTATAATTGAGTCCCTAAAAATGGTCATAACTTTCTACTCGTTGCTCAAAATTTGAATCCATTTGCACTATTGGAAGGCTCTCCAAGAGTACTAATTGAGTCCCTAAAAAAGGTCATAGTTTTCTACTTGTTGCTTAGAATTGGAAGTTGTTTGCTCTGTTGGAAGGCTCTCGAAGAGTACTTTGCCAGTCCCGTCATAACTTTCTACTTGTTGCTCAGAATTCGAATCTATTTGCACCATTCGAGAACTCTCCAAGAGTACTAATTCAGTCCCTAAAAAAGGTCATAACTTTCTGCTTGTTGCTCGAAATTGAAATATGTTTGCATCGTTGGAAAGCTCTTCAAGAGTACTAAATCAATTCCTAAAAAAGGTCATAACTTTCTACTTGTTGCTCGGAATTCAAATATGTTTGCACCATTGGAAAGCTCTCTAAGAGTATTAAATTACTCCCCAAAAAATGTCATAACATTCTATTCGTTGCTCAGAATTCGAATCTGTTTGCACCATTGGAAATTTCTCCAATAGTACTAATTGAGTCCCTAAAAAGGGTCATAACTTTCTACTCATTGCTCAAAATTTGAATCTGTTTGCACTTTTGAAAAGCTCTCCAAGGGTACTAAATGAGACTCGAAAAAAGGTCATAACTTTCTACTCGTTGCTTGGAATTCAAATATGTTTGCACTGTTGGAAGGATCTCCAAGAGTCCTAAATCGGTCCCTAGAAAAGGTCATAACTTTCTACTTTTTGTTGGGAATTCAAATCTGTTTGCATCATTGGAAAGCTCTCTAAGACTACTAATTCAGTCCCCAAAAAAGTTCATAATTTTTTACTCGTTGCTTAGAATTCGAATCCGTTTGCACCATTGGAAAATTTTCCAAGAGTACTAATTCATTTCCTAAAAAATGTCATATCTTTTTACTCATTGGTTAGAATTCGAATCCATTTGCATCGTTAGAAAGCTCTCCAAGAGTACTAATTTAGTTCGTACTAAAGGTTATAACTTTTTAACTTTTGCTCAGAATTCAAATCCATTTGCATCATTGGAAAGCTCTCTAGAGCACTAATTCAATCCCTTAAAAAGGTTATATATTTTTACTTATTGCTAAGAATTCGAATCCATTTGCATTGTTCGAAAGCATATCCAAAAGTACTAATTAAGTCCCTAAAAAAGGTCATAGCTTTCTGCGCGTTGCTCGAAATTCAAATCCATTTGCATCATTGGGAAGCTCCCCAAGAGTACTAATTGAGTCCCTAAAAAAGGTCATAACTTTCTAATCATTGCTCATAATTCGAATCCGTTTGTACCATTGGAAAGCTCTCTAAGAGTATTAATTGAGTTTCTATAAAAGGTCACAAATTTCTACTCGTTGCTCAAAATTCAAATCTGTTTGCACCATTGGAAAGCTTTCCAAGAGTACTAATCCAATCCTTAAAAAAGGTCATAACTTTTCTACTCGTTGCTCGGAATTTGAATCCATTTGCACCATTGGAAATCTCTAAAAGAGTACTAAATCAGTCCCTAAAAAAGGTCATAACTTTCTACACATTCTTTGAAATTCGAATCCATTTGCATCGTTGGAAAGCCCTCCAAGAGTAGTAATTAAGTCCCTAAGAAAAGTCATAACTTTCTACTCGTTTCTTAGAATTTGAATCTGTTTGCACATTTTGGAAAGCTCTCCAAGAGTACTAATTCAGTCCCTAAAAAAGGTCATAACTTTCTACTCGTTGCTCAAATTTTGAATCAGTTTGCACTGTTAGAGAGCTCTCCAAGAGTACTAGTTCAGTCCTTAAAAAAGTACTCATTTTTCTCAAAATTTGAATCCATTTGCACCATTGGAAATCTCTCCTAGAGTACTAATTCAATCCCTAAAAAAGGTCATAACTTTCTACACATTGTTTGAAATTCGAATCCATTTGCACTGTTGGAAATCCCTCCAAGAGTACTAATTAAGTCCCTAAAAAAGGTCATAACTTTGTACTCATTTCTCAGAATTTGAATCCGTTTGCACATTTTGGAAAGCTCTCCAAGAGTACTAATTCAATCCCTAAAAAACTTAATAACTTTCTACTCATTGCTCAGATTTCAAATCCGTTTGCACTGTTAGAGAGCTCTCCAAGACTACTAATTTTGTCCTTAAAAAAGTCCTAACTTTCTAGTCGTTTTTCTCAGAACTCGAATGCATTTGCACCATTGCGAATCTCGCCTAGAGTATTAATTCCATCCCTAAAAATGGTCATAACTTTCTACTCGTTGCTATAAATGGTCATAACTTTCTACTCGTTGCTATAAATTTGAATCCATTTGCACAATTGGAAAGCTCTCCAAGGGTACTAATTCAATCCCTAAAAAAGGTCATAACATTTTACTCTTTGCTAGGAATTCAAATCTGTTTGCACCGTTTGAAAGCTGTCCAAGAGTACTAATTGAGTCCTTGAATAAGGTAATAACTTTCTACTCATTGTTCAGAATCCGAATCCGTTTGCAACGTTGGAAGGATCTCCAAGAGTACTTAATCAGTCCCTAAAAGGGTCATAACTTTATACTCGTTGCTCAGAATTCAAATCAGTTTGCATCATTGGAAATCTCTCCAAGAGTACTAATTCATTCCCTAAAAAAGATCAAAACTTTCTACTCGTTGCTTGGAATTTGAATCTGTTTCCACTGTTGGAAAGCTCCTAATTGTACTAATTGAGTCCCTAAAAAAGGTCATCACTTTCTATTTGTTGCTCAGAATTTGAATCCATTTGCACCAATGGAAAGGTCTCAAAGAGTACTAATTCAGTCCATAAAAAAGGTTATAACTTTCTACTCGTTGCTCAGAATTCGAATTCGTTTGCACTATTGGAAAGCTCTCCAAGAGTAATCTTGTCTGTCACAACTTTCTACTCGTTGCTCGAAATTCAAATCCATTAGCAGCATTGGAAAGCTCTCCAAGAATACTTAATCAATTCCTAAAAGAGGTCATAACTTTCTACTCGTTGCTTGGAATTCGAATCCCTTTGGACAGTTGGAAAGCGCTTCAAGGGTACTAATTCAGTCCTTAGAAATGGTCATAGCTTTCTACTCGTTGCTCAAAATTCAAATCTGTTTGCATCGTTGGAAATCTCTCTAAGAGTACTAATTAAGTCCCTAAAAAAGGTCATAACTTTCTACTCATTGCTCAAAATTTGAATCTGTTTGCACATTTTGGAAAGCTCTCCAAGAGTACTAATTTAGTCCCGAGAAAAGGTCATAACTTTCTCTCGTTGCTTGGAATTTGAATCCATTTCCACCGTTAGAGAGCTCTCCAAAAGTACTAATTCAATCCTTAAAAATGTCATAACTTTCTACTCGTTTCTCAGAATTTGAATCCATTTGTGCCATTGGAATGCTCTCCAAAAGTACTAATTCAGTCCCTATGAAAGGCCATAACTTTCTACTTGTTGCTAGAAATTCAAATCCATTTTTACCATTGGAAAGCTCTCCAAGGGTACTAATTGAGTCCCTAAAAAAGGTCATAAATTTATACTTGTTGTTCAGAATTTGAATCCGTTTGCACCGTTTGAAGTATCTCCAACAGTACTAAATCAGTCCCTATAAAAGGTCATAACTTTGTTCTTGTTGTCTAGCATTTGAATCCATTTGCACCATTTGAAAGCTCTCCCAGAGTACTAATTTAGTCCCTAAAAAAGGTCATGACTTTGTACTCATTGTTCAAAATTCAAACCCATTTGCACCGTTGGAAATATCTCAAAAGTATGAATTCAATCCCTAAAATAGCTCATAACTTTCTACTCATTGCTCAGAATTTAAATCCGTTTGCACCGTTGAAAAGCTCTCCAATAGTACTAAATGAGTCCCTAAAAAAGGTCATAAATTTTTGCACATTGCTTGAAATTTGAATCTATTTGCACTGTTGGAAAGCTCTTCGAGAGTACTAATTGAGTCCCTAAAAAAGGTCATAAATTTCTACTCGTTGCTTGAAATTAGACTCATTTTGCACCATTGGAAAGTTCTCCAAGAGTACTAATTGAGTCACTAAAAAAGGTCATAACTTTCTACTCATTGCTCAAAATTTGAATCCGTTTGTACCATTTTAAACTTCTCCAAAACTACTAATTGAGTCTCTAAAAAAGGTCTAACTTTCTACTCATTGCTCAAAATTCAAATCCATTTGCACCTATGGAAGGCTTGCCAAGAGTACTAATTCAGTCCCTAAAAAGGGTCATAACTTTCTACTCGTTGCTCGTAATTCGAATGCGTTTGCATCATTGGAAAGATCTCCAAGAGTACTAAATCAATCCCTAAAAATAGCCAAAACTTTCTACTCGTTACTCAGAATTCAAATCTATTTGTATCGTTGGAAAGCTCTCTAAAAGTACTAGTTAAGTCCCTAAAAAAGTCAACTTTCTACTCATTTCTCAGAATTTAAATCTATTTGCACCATTGGAAAGCTCCCCAAGAGTACTAATTCAATTCCTAAAAAAGGTCATATCTTTCTACTAGTTGCTCTGAATTTGAATCCATTTGTATCGTTAAAAATCTCTCCAAGAGTACTAATTTAGTTTGTAAAAAAGGTCATAACTTTTTACCTGTTGCTCAGAATTCGAATATGTTTGCACCATTAGAAAGCTCTCTAGAGCACTAATTCAATTCCTTAAAAAGGTTATATCTTTTTACTCATTGCTACGAATTCAAATAAGTTTGCACTATTGGAAAGTTGATCCAAAAGTACTAATTAAGTCCCTAAAAAATGTCATAACTTTCTACTCCATGCTCAGAATTTGAATATGTTTGCATCATTGGGAAGCTTCACAAGAGTGCTAATTGAGTCCCTAAAAAAATTCATAACTTTCTACTCGATGCTCAGAATTCAAATCCATTTGCATCATTGGAAAGCTCTCTAAGAGTACTAATTCAATCTCTAAAAAATATCATAACTTTCTATTTGTTGCTCGGAATTCGAATCAGTTTGCACCATTTGAAAGCTCTCCAAGAGTGCAAATTGAGTCCTTAAAAAAGCTCATAACTTCCTACTTGTTGCTCATAATTCGAATCCATTTGCACTATTGGAAGGCTCTCCAAGAGTACTAATTGAGTCTAGAAAAAGGTCATAACTATCTACTCATTACTCATAATCTGAATCCGTTTGTATCGTTGGAAAACTCTCCAAAGTTACTAATTCAGTCCATAAAAAAGGTTATAAATTTCTACTCATTGCTCAGAATTCGAATCTGTTTGGCCCATTTGAAAGCCCTCCAAGAGTACTAATTGAGTCCCTAAAAAAGGTTATAACTTTCTACCTGTTGCTCAGAATTCGAATACGTTTGCACCATTGGAAGGATCCCCAAAAGTACTAAACTAGTCCCTAAAAAAGGTGATAACTTTCTACTCGTTCCTTGGAATTCAAATTTGTTTGCATCATTGGAAAGCTCTCCAAGAGTACTAATTGAATCCCTAAAAAATCTGATAACTTCCTACTCGTTGCTCAGAAATTGAATATGTTTGCACCATTGGAAATCCCCCTAAGAGTACTAAATTCAATTCCTAAAAAAGGTCATTACTTTCTACTCATTGCTTGGAATTCGAATCTATTTGCACTATTGGAAAGCTCTACAAGAGTACCAATTCAGTCCCTAAAAAAGCTCATAACTTTCTACTTTTTCTTGGAATTCGAATTCATTTGCACTATTGGAAAGCTCTCCAAGAGTACTAATTCAATCCCTAAAAAATGTCATAACTTTCTACTCGTTGTTCAGAATTTGAATCCGTTTGTACCATTAGAGAGCTCTAGAAGAGTATTAAATCAGTCCTTAGAAAAGGTCATAGCTATCTACTCATTTCTCAAAATTTGAATCTGTTTGCACTGTTGGAAAGCTCTTCAAGAGTACTAATTGAGTCCCTAAAAAAGGTCATAAATTTCTACTCGTTGCTAGAAATTTGAATCCATTTGCACCATGGAAAGCTCCCCAAAGGTACTAATTGAGTCCTTAAAAAAGGTCATAACTTTCTACTTGTTGTTCAAAATTTGAATCCGTTTGCACCATTGGAAAGCTCCCCAAGAGTACTAATTCATCTCCTAAAAAATTTCATATTTTTTTACTCGTTGCTAGGAATTTGAATGCGTTTGCAACATTAGAAGCTCTCCAAGAGTACTAACTTAGTTCATGAAAAAGGTCATAACTTTTTACTTGTTGCTTTGAATTCAAATCTGTTTGCACCGTTGGAAAGCTCTCTAGAGCACTAATTCAATCCCTTAAAAAGGTTATATCTTTCTACTGATTGCTACGAATTTGAATCTATTTCCACTATTGGAAAGCTAATCCAAGAGTACTAATTAAGTCCCTAAGAAAGGTCATAACTTTGTAGTCGATGCTCATTATTCAAATCCATTTGCATTGTTGGAAAGCTTCCCAAGAGGACTAATTGAGTCTCTAAAAAGGGTAATAACTTTCTACTCATTGCTTGAAATTATAATCCGTTTGCACAGTTTGAAGGATCTCCAAGAGTAATAAATCATTCCCTAAAAAAGGTCATAACTTTCTACTCGTTGCTCAAAATTCGAATATATTTGCACCTTTGGAAATCCCTCCAAGAGTACTAATTCAGACCTTAAAAAGGTCATAACTTTCTACTCATTGCTCAAAATTCAAACCCATTTGCATCATTGGAAATCTCTCTAAGAGTAATAATTAATTCCCTAAAAAATGTCATAACTTTCTACTCATTATTCGGAATTTGAATCCGTTTGCACTTTTTGGAAATCTCTCCAAGAGTACTAATTCAGTCTCTAAAAAGGTCATAACTTTCTACTCGTTGCTCAGAATTCAAATCCGTTTGCACCGTTAGGGAGCTCTCCAAGCGTACTAATTGAGTCCTTAAAAAGGGTCATAAATTTCTACTCGTTTCTCAAAATTTGAATCTGTTTGCACTGTTGGAAAGCTCTCCAAGAGTAATAATTCAGTCCTTAAAAAAGGTCATAACTTTCTACTCGTTGCTCAGAATTCAAATCCATTTGCACTGTTGGAAACCTCTCCAAGAGTACAAATTGAGTCACTAAAAAATGTCATAAATTTCTACTTGTTGCTCAAAATTTGAATTTGTTTGTATCATTTGAAAGTTCTCCAAGAGTACTAATTGAGTCCCTAAAAGAGATCATAATTTTCTTCTCATTTCTCGGAATTCAAATCCGTTTGGACCATTGGAAGGATCTCTAAGATTACTAATTGAGTCACTAAAAAAGGTCATAACTTTCTACTCATTGCTTAGAATTTGAATCCATTTGTACCATTCACTAGTACACAAACAACAATGTATGACTAAATAAACTACTAAAAATTGCATATAAATGACTAACTTTAGTCACATGACTATTAGTGGTTTATTTGTAGTCATTTATAACATCACTAAATTTATGACTAAACAATTTTAGTTATTGTTTTTAGTCATTAATTTGGTCATTGAAATGGTCATTTATTTAGTCATTGATTTAGTCATTTATTTAGTCATGGTAGTGATTTATTTAGTCATATATTTAGTCATTAATTCAATCATTAATTTATCATTGATTGTTGTTAACTGGTCATTTATTTATTCATGGTAGTCATTACTTTAGTCATATATTTAATCATTAATTTAGTCATTACTTTAGTCATTACTGTATTCATTAATTTAGTCATTAATTTAGTCATATATTTAGTCATATATTTAGTCATGTGTTTAGTCATTAATTTAGTCATATATTTAGTCATTACAAATCAAATCTAACTTAATTAATCCTCACAAATTTATGCATATAAACTTCAAGTATCATAGATATTCAAATTTTGAAGAAGCCCCATGAAATGAAGACTAAAATGATTGAACAAATATGATTGATCAAACACAAACACAAATGGATTACAAATCAAGAGGAGCCACAACACAATATTTATGAGTGAAGAAAAAACCACTCTAAAAATTTACTCCATTAAGCCTCATTGGAAAATCAAAATCTCATTGGTTACATTCAATGTCTCAATGACACTGTACAACTTACAGACACTATATAAACAAAATACTCCTATTTTCATATACTTATACTATTTTCCCCTTCCTTAACTACAGTCCTTTTGGAAGGGCAGGGACCTCTATAGGGGCTCGACCCATTTAATCCCTTTGCAAATCCACAGCTTTCCTGTCGCTATTGGTTCCGGCTCCTCCAAACTCTTCCTCACTGGTATTCACCTTTCACGTCTCCAATTTGGAGCTGCAACCTGAAAATAAGGTTTCAAAATTTTCACATCAAAAAATTAGAAAAGTCAAATAATATAGAGGATAAAATTCAAACATTTTCTTTTCCTTTTCCAATTATGGACCCCTAAACTTAGGCACTAGATATATTTTTTCCTAGTTATCTCTTACAATTTTTAAAAAGATGAATTCATGCAAGACAACAAACAAATAGACAATATTCAATTAGTGATATACAACTGCCTTATTCCTAAACAACTGATCAATAGCTTGATTATTGATTGTAAATTTGTAATTGATACGTTTGAAAGTGTCATTGTTTGTGTATGAATTGGAGCTTTGGATGAGGATATGAAAATGCATAAAAATCATATTTGGAAGTATATTTTTATCAAATATTGTTGTTGCAAGTTCCACTAATTATAATAAAGATAAATAGTTTTACCTTTTTGCATCAACTAATGCAATTCTGATAACTTTTAGAGGATTGATAATGCTAGCCTTTGTCATATCAACATACTCACCTGCAAGTTGCAACACAACATTAAACTTATTAATTAGACTTAAAATCTAAGAAAGAAAAAGAAACTTCAAATATTATCAATTAATAAAAAAATCATCAATTTCAAAGATCAAATTAGCCAATGCTTCACTCTCTACATCCTCTACTACAATCAAAAGAGGCCTTTGTTAATGTGATAAATGCAACTAGAAATTATATTATTTATCAAAATTTATCACTATGTACTTATGAACTCAAGATTATTCAAATTGTCAAACTAATCGACATGACTACCTAGTGGTTAAAATTCTTGTTGTGAATACTTTTTAAAATGCTTTTCCAATCAATATAGAAAACAATTGATATATCCCCCTTTGGTTCTTGATCACTCAATAGTTGTTTCAAGCTCTGCATAACCAACAACCACTTTCCAATTTTTAAGTGATAAAAGTTTGTCCCGATAAGCACAGCCAAAATGGTATGGTCAACTTCTCACCATGGTGAGAAAGGATTTGTTCCTCCTCAATATCATTCAACACAAATCTCATATCTGGAACATACCTGTTAATTTCATCTCTTGAGATAATATCTCCAACTCTGTTTAGATTTTTTGCACTTCTGAGTTTGACTTGTCTCCTGCCAAGAAAGTATGGACCTATTTATTAACCTCAATCCAACTACATCCAAGATTTTTTTCACCCCCTATCATTCATAACTTTCCTCAGCTTCTCAAATTCACCCCATCTACCACTTGCAACATAGATATTTGAAAGGAGCACATAAGATGCAAGATTTTCAGGTTTTAACTCAAAAAGGTGTTGTGCAACTTCTTGTCCTAGAGCTATATTGTTATGCACTCTACATGCATTGAGTAAAAAACTCCATACAATAGCATTTGGTTTTATTGGCATTTTGTTGATAAAGTGGTGTGCTTCATCCAACTTCTCAGCATGACCCAAGATGTCAACCATGCAGCTATAGTGCTCCATTGTAGGTGTGATATGATAGAATTGACTTATTGAAGTAAAATACCATCTGGAATCCTCTAGAAAACCTACATGGCAATGTGTAGATAAAACATAGACTAAAGTGACATGGTTTGGGCTTGTGTCAGATTGCTTCATTTCCTTGAATAGCTTCAATGTATCCCTACCATAGCCATGCATCGCATATCCTGATATCATTGATGTCCATGAGACAAAAGTTGGATGATGCATTCTATCAAAAAATTCACGTTCCTTGTATAAACTCCCACATTTCACATACATGTTTATCAAATTATTCATCACAACTAATTCAGACTCTACTCCACTTCTAAAAAAATTCTCATGAATTGCCATACCTCGTTGCAGAGCAGCCAAGTTGGCACATGCTGGCAGAACACTGGTAAAGGTTTTGAAGTCTAGTTTCATGCAAGTGAACTACATTTGATCAAAAATCTCTAGATATTCCACAACAAACCCATTCTGTGTATAATCTGCAATCATTACATTCCATAAGAGAACATCTCTATCTTGCATTTTGTCAAACAATTCACGAGCCTTTTGTATATTCCCACATTTTGCATACATGTCTACAAGGGAACTAGCCATGAAGATAGTAGAATACCTAATTATTAACTATGTGGAATGTGGAGGCATGTGGATCATATATGAATATAGGCTGAGTATTTCCAGCAACACTGCTTTTTTAGTTGGATCCTAAAAATGTTACAACTTATGTTTTTCTCTGAAATATCTGGATGAGGTTGAAATAGTAAAGAGATTGATGAAAGAAAGATGAATTAAAAAGATACTTGGATGTAGTTGGATTGAAATTTATATTCTCACCAAGATAATATTTCATGTTGTAACTTTAATGTATTTTCCTAGAGAAATTCATGACATTTTATAAAACTTTATTCTATTACTTCATCGCAACACCACACATTCACTACTAGCCTTCGTGGGAATGCTCAGAAAGCTATGCTAGTAATGAAAATTAAATTTCCCCAAATTTAAATATTGTAACTTTGATAAATCTCACTTAAAAATATCACCACATTTTATTTCAATAATATCTTATCTCACTCTCCCGCACACTCTTTAAGTTACGCCTGCGGTACTGCGGTGTGTCTTTAGTACTTTTCTTCAATGCACCGCTTTATCATGGGTTGTGTATTGACCCTCAAAGGTATAGTGGTATAGTGTGTAGGGTGCGGTATTCTATATAGTTCACATTTTTTCCTATTGGTTTGCATATTGATGGGCTTTATTCATTTGTTGCATTCGTCTAATGTTGTAGATACACGATCAATTCCAATGTCTACTCCATTTCATTGTTTCTAGACTTTGTCGATTTGATATCCTCCCTTGTGATCATGTCGTGCCTTCAAGCACTTCTCTATAGTGTGTTCCAATTGATCTACTAATCATTGTGATATGGCATTTTACCCCTTTCTAGCATAAATTGTATCTCTTCGTTGCTTTAATTTCATCCATATGCTTTTCTTAATAGAACAATGGTGGAAAATGACAAACTACGAATTTAAACTGACAAAATTGTAGGGTAAGCACAAAATGGATTTGTTTACAAGCTTTAGAAATTTCCAAGCAAATGCAATCGGTAGTTGTAAAGCCAATTTCTGCAACCTTTACCAGCATCCCCACTGCCTGCACCAAAAAGGAAGCTTTGGTATAATGTGCGCTTATATGCAAGGTATGTGAATTGTTTGTCCAAATGCCTCAAAAAGATGTGATCTCATGGAATGCCAAGATTGTGGGATATCACAAAATGGAATTGTTGAAAACGCTTTAGAAACTTTCAAGAAAATGCAATATGCAGGTGTAAAGATGAATTCCAACATTTATCAGCAAAATGCAAAAAAAACATAGACTAGGGACGTGAACTGTTTGACATAATGTCTCAAGGGTTTGTGGTCTCAAGGACTTCATTGATTGTAGGATATGCACAAAACAAAATATTTGGAGCGGCTTAGGAACTTTCAAGCAAATGTAATCAGCACCAAAATGAGAGATTTTTGAAACAAGATATGGGCATTACATGTTATCTCCCAAGCACACCAATATCTTGGATCACATGCTTGCTTTTTACAGTAAATTATTCAGACATTTCAATTGGATTATTGAGATTACCTTAACTTGAGCTTATATTATTAATAAGTGAATCTAATAATTCAAGTTTAACATCCACATAGAGTAATATAATTGATATAGATTTCTGCCATTTTGATTATAAAACTATTTGATTCTTTTGTACCAGTCTGAACATGCATAAATACAGTCCTAGGGCATGAAAATTACATAAGAAAACTTCAATCTCAAGCCCTAAAACTTTTCCACAATGAAACATTTACAAAATTACATCATTTCAAAAATTTTCAGAATTTTCCCTTTGATGAAATATGAGAAAACATCATTTTAGTCACCCACTATTACCCTATCTAGGGTTTCTAACTATCTGTAAAGGAAATGCAATATCTCCCTCCATTCTTGATGAAATTGAATTAAATAAATTGCAAAATTCACAAAACTCAAGGCACTTTCATGCCCAATCGATCTCAGACCATGAAAGGGTCCGTACAACTAGTACAATGTGTAAGAACAGTGATAGGGCATGGAAAAACATAGAGAAAATAAGGTTATATTTTATTCCCACTTGAATTCATCCTCACCACTTCGTCACAATCTTGCATGAGAGTAGGGTGATTAAATGGGATGATTACAAAATTATTATTTTATGATTATTTTTTCAAATATATTTTTATATTTGCAGGGTGTTCCACCTGCCAACTCCAAATTTTGAGAAAAAAATTGCAGTTCCCAAAACCCATGCCCGTAATCATTTCAAAACTCCATGGAAAACTAATTTTACATTCCTTGACTCTAACCCTATCATAATTATCCACTTTTCTCATACTTTATCATTTATTCTTATTTAGTATGTAGATATTTATATACCTACTCCAAACACACCTAATTGGTGCATAACACATTGGCTTGTAGTTACAACATTCATCATACAACAAAAGAATTTGGATAAATAAAGCAGATAAATACAATAAAAATGATGTGAAATAACACCAAATAAAGCTTAAAATTTAATGTATAGTAAGCACAAGAACAAGTTATTTTACCTTTTTGTTCCATACTTTTGATAGGTGAGTACAAAAACAAGGGTGAAGATCATGTGTGATGAGAAAATTAGGTCTCCACAACCATAGATTACTCCATGTGGAATTGTGTAAATGAGGTCATGAATTTGAGATCTTAAATCTTCTGAGATTAAATAAGTAAGCATTCTTTAATATTTTTACTCACAAACTCATGGTATACGAACTTACAATTTATCAAAAGTACTTCAAGTATGTTGTCAGGGCGAGGAAAACGAGCAAGTTTAGAACCATGTAGTACAAAGAACATATGAGTGTTAATAATACAAGCCGCATTGATAAAACAGGTATAAATGACCAATGTTCATATAAAAGTTTGCATAAATGGCTGAAATAGTATGTCAATAGCATCAGTAAACCTATAATATCTAAAACAATCACAAATGGTAAAATATGTATGCCTAGGATTCAATCATCGGAAAGAACAAAGGGAAATACCTCACGATAGTGATAATTAGGACCAGGCAATTGGGTTGACATGAATGTGACAACTCTTAAAAATTGTGAAACTTGGAAATCAAATAAACTATTAGAAACAAAAAATTGCATGGTCAAATCATCCACATAGTTTTGAGACACAAATCAACACTTTAAAAGACAAAGGTCTTATATATTTTCCAACCATTCTTTTTTCAGTATCTAATCCATAATTTTTGTGTATTCAGAATTTGGATCCAAGAGCTGGTTAACTCAAACTCAATTTGGTATAATGAACCCTAATCAAACCTACAAAATAACCCATAGGAAATGATCTGTAAGGATCCAAGAAAGTCATCAAATACACTATATACTCCCAAGATATGTCAAGATCAACAAAAGATAGGAAAGTTGACAAATATGTTGTGCATTGTTACTACTAATAATAACATTGTCAACTTTGATAGGGTGAAAAGTGAGCTATACTTCATCATGAGTCCATAATTATTACATATCTTGGATTGCTCTTGATATGTTTTGCACTTTCAATAAAAATGGCACCCAATTTTGAGTTTGTATGGAAAATTCATGGCCTCCATAAGTTAAAACACTTTGTCAACAACAAAGATGTGGTTTTGTAATTGTTAAGTGGCCAATTTGTTTAAAGATGTGTTTTGGTTAGAGATAGTTTTGTTTCCAACACCTGCATAAAGAAGTAATTTTGTTGTAAGAGTAGACATTGTTTGGCCATTTACAAAAGAATCACCATTAAGGAGCCCAAACTCTTCTAAAAGTAAGGAAAACGAAAAATACCCTCTTCAAGTAAACAAGAAAGAGGTCAAGACATATTCGTAGATGATTTAAGACACCACTTGACATGAACATATGCAATTATAAGAATTTGTGTACTCATTGCAAGGTTAATGGGCCTTGAGATGGAAAGTGTTTGAAACTCCACCCACATCTTCACCCACAAATGGTAGCCACAATCAAAGGGGAAGAAAAGCCTACAAAAGAACAATAATCAAGGAGTGAACAAATCTCACATGTTTCTTCATGACCATTGGAAGCAACTAGTGGAGTTGCATTCACACATATAGGCATAGAATAGCACTCTAAAGGTGTCTTCAAATTGATTTATGTTTTCATTTGTTGTTGGAACAAGTAAACTAACTCCATTTGTTGAGCAAGTAGGGAGACAAGAAATCCACTCATCAAGAATTAGAAGGGGATATCAGGCCATTTTGTGAGCAAGACAGGACAATGAAAAATTTTGTATGGTTGAATCAAGTAGGGGTGAAATGCACACATCAAGAATAAGAAAAGGAAGTAAGCTCACTTGAGAAAGCACAAGGAGGAATAATAGGAAACACTGCTTGAGATTAAGCATGGGAAGGCTACAAACCACCAAGAAAGGTAAAAATTTCAATCATTCTACATGTTTTGTATTTTTATCTCACTACTTCTGAAGTGTGTCTAATCAAGGATGGTGAGGAAGAGTCATTAATGAAGAGTAGGAACTCAAAACAAGAAGAAACTCCAAGGTGGTAAAGGGGCATCACAATTTATGGAGAAGTTCAATTGCATATTTTTGCTATTGTAGCATGCACAATCCATAATTTCTTGGTTGGTAGTTGGAATTATCACAAGGTGAAGCAAAATATTGCACTTCATATTACTTGTAGTACATGTATGTTTCTTTGATAGGAATGTGTTTAAACTTCCACACCCTTCTATGTTCAAGTGTTGCAACTGTGACAGGTTGCTAATGGAATCATGGAGGTTATTTAATCAGGGAGCTTATTTAAATGTCCACACCCTTCTATGTTCAAGTGTTGTGTTGCAGTTGTGACATGTTGCTAATGAAATCAAGGAGGTTATTTAAACTATGACAATATTTTATTTTTAAGTGTTGCAGTTGTGATAGATTGTCAACAAAATCAAGGAGTTTATTTAAACCTTTAAAATTTCCTATTATATTCAAGTGCTGCAGCTGTGAGAGGTTGACAATGGAATTGGGGAGGTTATTTAAATCTCTACAACTTTCTATTTTCAAGTGTTGCAGATGTGATAGGTTTCCATTAGAATCAGGAAGGTTATTTAAACATCTACAGTCTTCTATGTTCAAGTGTTGCAGCTATGATAGGTTGCCAATAGAATCAGGAGGGTTATTTAAACTTTTACACATTTCTATGTTCAAGTGCTATAGTTGTGACAAGTTGCCAATGGAATGAGGGAGGTTATTTAAATCTATATACCCTACCATGTTCAAGTGTTGCAGTTGTGACAGGTCGCCAATGGAATCAGGAAGGTTATTTAAATGTTCACACCCTTCTATGTTCAAGGTTGCAGTTGTGACATGTTGCCAATGGAATCAAGGAGGTTATTTAAACTATGACAATATTTTAGTTTTGAATGTTGCAGCTGCAATAGATTGTCAATAGAATCAAGGAGGTTATTTAAAAATTTGAAACTTCCTATTATGTTCAAGTGCTACATTTGTGATAGGTTGACAATGGAATCAGGGAGGTTATTTAAACCTCTACAACTTACTATTTTCAAGTACTGCAGACGTGACAAGTTGCCAGTGGAATAAGGAAGGTTATTTAAACCTCTACAATCTTCTATGATCAAGTGTTGTAATTGTGACAGGTTTCCAATAGAATCAAGGAGGTTATTTAAACTTTTACACCCTTCTATGCTCAAGTGTTGTAGTTGTGATAACTTGCCAATGGAATCAAGGAGCTTATTTAAACCTCCACACTCAAGTGTTATAGCTATGACAGGTTGCCAATTACGGCCAAGATCCTAATACTGAAACTAGTAGAACTTTGCAAATAAATGACTACGTGACTAACACTAGTAGAATATTGCAAATAAATAACTAATTTGGTCATTTATAAGTGACTAATTTGGTCATTAGGTAAAATCAAAACTAAATGACTAAATAAATGACTAATATCAAACAAATAAAAATGACTAAATAAATAATTATTACTCCTCTATTTTGTTTTCTTTCTAATTTGATCATAATCCATAGAGTTTAAACCCCCCTCATGGGACCCCTACCTAAGCTTGTTCCCCTCCCAAGGGCAGGTTCTTACGCATTACTCTCCTGTTCATCACTAGAAACACCACTTCCTGTCCAACTTGCATGTGTTAAGCGTGCCACCAGTGTTCATCTTGAGCCAGGATCAAACTCTCAATGAAATTCAGAGTTACATTACTTATTACTTATATCTCCCTTCTTCGTGGACGAAGTTGATTCATGAATTATCTATCATCTATATAATATTAAGTCCTATATTTAATAGAATCTATATAAGATTTTATTAAGTCATGTATATAATATTATTATATTATATTATATTAATAATATTTATAATATAATATATTATAATATATATAATATAATACTTATATTAGATTCCAAAGCAAGACCTCAAAAATCTTTGGCAGTGAATCTTGGAATCGCCCAAATCTAATAGTGGTTGCATGGCGGATCATAACAAAGACCTTCAGACGATGGCATAAGGAGTAGAGCGAATAATAGGAAATGTCTAGCCCATAGATCATCACTTAGGTAAAAATCCTTCTGAAAATGAAGATGTACTTTCTAACAATTGATCCATGATTGAATCCCATTGCAACTCAGATCATGTACCCTCTAGAGTTGAAAGAGTTAAGCGATACATTGCTAAAAGATCTGTATACATAGGTCGGGGCCTTGATCTACCATATAGAAGAACCGACTTCCTGGGCAGAAACACCTAGTGCATGTGCATTCAATTTGCATCACAAAACATTGACCTAACCCTAATGGACAGTGGTTGCCAAGCCCAAGAATGGGTTCTTCAGTAGATGGGGAAAAGTTGCATTGTGGGGTTGGAGTAGAATGGCACCCTAGCTTTGTAAAGGGCGTAGAACATCCAACGGCTTTGCTTCAGCTCTGTACTGAGAATAGATATTTGATTTTGCTGATGTTATATGTGGATTTTGTGCCAATGGGTTTTGTTGGGTTTTTGAAGGAGCCTGGGGTTAATTTGGTTGGTGTGGGTATAGGTAATGATGTGAAGAAGCTAAGGCGCAACCATGGCCTGGAGTGCAAGGGTAAAGTGGTTGAGTTGGCACCTTTGGTCGCTAAGAGACTCCAGCGAGAGGAACTTAGGACGATGTGTCTCAAGGGTTTGGCTCGAGCGGTATTGGGTTTGGAGCTATCTAAGCCAAAGAGTATTTCAGCTAGCAATTAGGCTTCCAGGAACCTTAAGCAAAAGTAGATTGAGTACGCTTGCATTGATGCCTTTGTCTCGTTTGCTATCGGTCAGAAACTTTTTGATCCTGAATCCTAAACCTTGAAAAAACCCAATTTTTGTTGAAGATGCAGATGCCAAGTTGTTAGAGTAAAGGTCTTAACTTAATTATGTTGATTAAGTTACCTTTATTCTCTTCTTAAGATTTCACGTTAGTTTGCATAATGTGACATTTTATATTAATTATTAAATGTTATCCTATTAGGGCTTCTATTAGGGTTTTTCCTATTAGGGTTTTATTAGGGTTTGCATGATCTCCTTTTTATAAGGATTGATCCCATTGTATTTCATATCAATTCATTCTCTCATTCTCTCTGATATATACATTTTCAGTTTTCAGAGAACCCTTGCTTGTTTGTCTCCATCTCTTCTTTTGTGACAGGTTATTTGCATGCAGGTGATCTTCGAGGTTTGTGGTGTTATATTTTCTCAACTCCTACACAAGCTTCCATAATCCTTAATGATTGCTTGAAATATTTTGGGACGAAGAAGTTTTTTTGGGTACGAATTCATTAAATTATCCTACTAAAACACATTCTTAAGAGATCAATTATTTTTTCCTTTAATCATTTTTCCCCCTATACTATGTGGGGTGCCTAAGGTGGTTTAAGATCTCTTCTAGATGAATTGTGTCGAGTTTAGTCCTATGTTTCGAGTGTGTAACCTCACTTATCACCAGAAAAATACAATTCTAATTTCTAGACTTTATTCTAAAACTCTCAATGATATTGACTGAAAAAAGTCAATTCATGAAGAAGTAATTTTGGTTCACGCAAAATGATTTGTTAACGAGATAAGGTTTTCCTCTTCTCCAATTTTGTGACTTATTGGATACCTGAGCAAGGTAATTGTAAACTTAGATTGACTTGGAATAAATTGGTTCTTATTTTCCTCATATCATTTTCCCACCCTGCTTGGATGACTGCATTATACAGAAATCCAGAGCAATGCAATCAGAGATTTGGATTCAATTGGAAATCTTTGAATAGTTTCTCATTTTATTCATAAGATTCCACTATCCTTGCTTGGATTACTGCTATATATAGAAAACCAAAGCAAGCCAATTGAAGATTTGGATTTAATTGGGAAAATCCTGAATTGATTCTCATTTTGGTATTGAGATCACATTTCTCTATCTTTCTTTGAAATTTCTTATGTGGAAATCCTGAGAAAGGCCAATGCTGATTTGCATTGGGTTGGAAGATTTGTGCTAAAAGGTTTCGTTTGGTTTTATTTGTCTTCAATTTTTTTCTGGTATAACTGGGATTCAAATGTGGTTGTAAATATATATATATATATATATATATTTATATTTATATTATATAATATTATATTATATTATAATATTATAATATAATATAATATTATAATATAATATAATACTATAATATAAATAATATAATATTTATATTATATTATATTAATAATAATTATATTATAATATAATATTATATTAATTTAATCACCCTACTCTCATGCTATTGACTAACAGCCATTCCAATTGATCAAGTCTATCAACATTTGTCAATTGACCAATTCTATTGTCAAGTTATTCTCATCGTCTTGTCACACCTTTGATTTATCAACTTTATGTTAATTCGTTTAGTCAATTAATTGATTACATTATATTATTCCCTCTAATATTACCCTATGTCTAATTATCTAGAGTTATCTTCTTGTAGATAACACAGTGAAGTATCACATCCATCTCATCCTCAACTTCATCTTGGTTGCATAGAATGCACAAGAACTATTAAAAGAATATGTTCTTACAACTTCTTATTTCAATTGCTAGATGAAGCTCGCTTCCCTAAATTGATACATAATTTGGTCAACGTATGCGTGATAAATCTTTTGTTTTCAATGTTGTTTATTTAGCATACACGGGCTGAAATAAGATGAGTGCTACAACTCTAAACCGTCATATGCATCATGTGTTGATTCTAAAGTATTCACGCCTCAAAAGATTCTAAACTACTCAAAATCAGATTTATATATTCTTAGGATGAAGCACATTCAACCATATTGAGAATAGATGCTACTAAAGCTGAAAGCTATTATTGACATGGATGAGTTTTTTGTATATATTAAAGATTTGAGATTTTCAAAATTAAACATAATATTATATGTTTGAATACAACTGAATAATGTTTTTGATTCTGACATGTCGAGTCTCCTTCAAAACCCCTATTTAGGGAATGATTAGATCAAAAATAAGTTTGTCAAAAAAAATTCATTGTTCCTTAATTACAAGACATAATAGGTGTTTAGTATTTTTGAAAAGAGTAAGCCATTCAAACGATTTTAATATTAATAATAAGGTCAATTATTATTATGATGATTATGTTTAAGATTATGCATTAGAGGCCTTCATGAAATATCGGTCATCTATCCACTAGTCGTCCATCTTCCATCCATATCGATATTGTTATCATGTTGCATACTTTCAATTTTCTATAACATCTCTCAAATGTCTCTTCACATAGTGGCCTTCTTTAGCCAACACTTGTTGTTTCATTAGTGGAAACAACATGTTCTGTTGCAAGAGAATGTTCTACCAAAGTTGATTTGTCCACCTTTTCATGCTTTATATTAAAATCATTTTCATTGATTCTAGTTTGGGTGGATCTACCTGTTTCCCCAATGCATGGTTTTCCACAATAAACATTCAATCATATGCACCCTGGTACTCTATTTTGGGTCACATTTGTCTTGGACCTTAACTTGTTCTCGGGATATTAATAGGTAGGAAATTGGTTTCAATACATTCTCATAAAAAATCTTGTGATTTAAGTCTGTAGTTTTCTTTATGTAGGGTAGAGATGCCTTCTATTTCTGATCTTGTTTAAACTCTTTCCCATCATCTTTATTTGTAGGTATATGTAGACATGCCAGAACAATGTCTCACACCACTATATACACCCTTAGAAATGTAAATTAACACAATAATCAGCACAATAAACTTATTCACATTAGAGAATGCAAAAAATTGCCTAAGGAGCCAATCATGAGGGAAAATTCCAGTAAGCTATGCTTTATTTACCGAAATACAAAGAAGAAGCTTCCTTGGAGTATGAACTTCCATCTATGAAAAGTGTTGCAACCTTCTAATCACTGCCCATTGACAATTTTAAATATTTTTACTCTTCATGTCAACTATGGAAAGGATGAGATGATCAATGTTGCAACCTTCTCACCATTGCTCATTGAAAAGTTAGAATGCATTTAAAATTTTGAAGTGCTTATTGAGATCTCCAAAGCTTCATATTCCAGGCATCTCTAGACTTGCAACTTGTTTTTAATGTTTTGGGAGATCAAATGGATGAATTTGGGTGTAATTTTTTGTATATACATTAATTAAGTTGCCTAGTTTCTCTAAATGGAAATTTAGTTTGTTTTGAGAGTGAATGACCAAATTGTAACCAAACTGAAAGACTTTCCCACATTTGGTAGGTCAAGCTGATCAATTTTTACCTGCAACATGGTGGCCACCTTGGGTTCTAGTATTCTAGATAGTATTCTAGATAGAGGTCTTGCATATCAAATTATAGCTCAAACAGATATTTTATAATCAAGAGACATGGATAAAATGCAATCTTTGGTCCTGGGATATTTTACTTGTCCTCCATGTTTGGAGAGTCAAATAGTGGAATCACAATGTGAAACATGATGAGCACTTTGAGAACTCTGAGTTTTTACTCAATTTTCAGAACAATATGAATTAGAATGATAGTTTTATGGCCACTTCATGGATTTTTCCAGTCATGACTCAGATCAACTTCCATTTATACAATTATATTAACTTCTCAAGACACTCCTACTCTATGTGTTTATTGCATTAAACTTATACTGTTGTGACCTGCCATACTTTTAGTTTTAAGTCCCTTTGATATATTCTCATCATTCATGGCATTCAAGAAATTTTTTATTCTTAGATTGTGGTCACTAATTATTCTATAACTCTCTACCACCTCAATTTCATTTTCCATTACCAACAAACATTTATTCTCCACGTTATCTATTATAAGCCAGGTATAAATAGTAGAGGTATAAATTGGAGAGTACAAGATAGGCTAAAAAGCTAAAAGCAACATTTAGTTGTTAATTGAGAATTTTTTTCTCTAAATATCACAGAGATAAAGATTAAGCAACTTGAGAGCAAAGTAGGATTGGGTAAACTAGATGGTTACCCTCACCCTGTTCTATTCAAACATTACATATTATGTAACCCCAAGAGAGGTGATTGTGCAGATGTTTCAAGTTGCCAGGGTTGATATTCAATGGTGTAACTAACCCTAGCCTTAACTAATCTAGCTATCCTACATAGTTGCTGAAATCTTCTTAGGTGTCACAATACAAGATTGGTAATGATTCAAAAATTTAGATAGAACCACAATCTGCTTAGACAAGCATATCCCCTACCTACAATGAGTATATTTTACTCAATAAAATAAAAGACGGGTAATCAATATATGCCCATCTAGAAAGTTAATGGAAGTCACCCAAAGGCTATAATTTATGGTATATTTCCTTAAGAAATAGCTATGTTCGATTGGTCATCTCCCAGTGTCCAAATTTGCTGGATCTTTTTCAGCACTCCATGGGTCTTCAATATTCTCAAGAGGGAACAGTTAGGTAAACAATCTTACTGTTTAGTGTGTTTTCTTTTTGTATTGAAGGATAAAAATGATTTCTAGATTGTTTCTAACATGTGAAATCATAATTTTGTAAACATTTGTTTGAGTCAGAGAAAGGAATTTCTATTTGACAGCTTACAAGGGTGGCAGGTTATGTGTACTACTACACTTGGCGCTCCTCAAGAAGCCCAACGATTAGAGTCCCTTGTGGGTCCACCAACAAAACATTTTATGGTTCATTACAATTTTCCACCATTCTTAATCAATGAAGTTGGTAGGCTTGGTGGTTTGAACAGACATGAAGTGGGGCATGGTAATTTCATTGATTCCTTATCCTTTAAGTTTATTTAGTTTTATGTTAATGATGGTTTAAATTTTTTACTTGTATTTTTTTTGTGTTTTGATTATGATGTGCAATTTGCAATTAATTTTCTCAAAATTATTGAAGTTACTACCTTCTTATGTCAAGCTTGCAAATATTACATCAATGTCTACTCTGTGTATGTGCATTTATTGGTGTCCATTTTTTCTTCAATATTTTGAGTTTCTCATGTTTGCATCTGAACATATCTGCAATATATATCTGCTCAACCATATGATGAAACGAAAGATGAAGAGGAATTTTCACATTAGAATGTTCTTAGTCAAGATTTGGTGTTTTATGACCTCTGTGGATCCTTGTTGCTTCTATCCTTTTCTGAAATATATTCATGGGCATGGTGTCTTGAAGGTTTTAATTATACATTTCTCTTTTCTTATCGATACTTGTAGGGACATTTGTAGAGAAGGCTTTGCTTGCCCTGTTACCTCCAGAATATGATTTTCCTTATACTGCTCATCTAAATTATGATGTCACGGTTTCTAATGGATCTACTTCAATGGCAACTTTTTGTGGAGGTATTTCCTTTTTATAATGGAAGTATGTAATTTATATTATCCCAAAGAAGTTACATTTGCGGAAGATCCTTTCCTATGAAGGTAGGAGAGGCTAGCATATGAAACTTTTTCTCAAGAGGTAAAGGTTTATGGATGAAAGAAGGTAAGTTTAAAAAAATATAAAGCCTTCAACACATAAGAAAACAAAACTAGATCTACAACTCTAGGTTTTATGTTGCAACATTTGAAGTACCGAAGACATTACATTGCAACTCTCTTCATCTAGTTATCTATCTTGAAAAGGTTGATGCTTAAGCGATTCTTCACAAACTACTTTATTAATTCTTCTTTTATGCAATGTATGGTAAGCATCTTTCTGAAACTTCATGATTTTTGAGTATCCTATAATTAATTGACTGTTTCAAATTTCAGGTAGCTTAGCATTGATGGATGTTGGGGTTCCACTTAAAGAACATGTTGTAGGAATTTGCATAGCTCTTGTTACTAATGTTGATCCTTCTACAGGAGATGTGAAAGATTATCGTATTTTAACAGATATTTTGGTATCCACTTTATTTGCATTATGATCGTAAAGTTGCCGTTGTTTAACATGGGTTTGAAATGGATGGATTTCTGTAAAATCTAATTGAAGTTATTTGTGCCTAATGCCTCTCCTAAGATGTTGCTAATTTTCAGGGTCTTGAAGATCATTTGGGAGATATGGACTTCAAAATAGTTGGTACAAGGAAAGGAGTGACAACTATTCAATTGGATATTAAACCTGCTGGGATACCTCTCAGTATTCTTTATGAGTGCCTTGATCCTGCCTTAAAGGCTCGTACAAAAAATTTAGATTTCATGGAACAAGAGTTAAAAGAGCCACGTGAACAAGATAAAACAAATTCTCCATGGATAGGTAAAGCCTTGCTACTATTTTGAGAGTCAAGAATATTGTATGGCAATCAAGATATTGAGAAATTCCATGTATGTTTTCTTTTAATCTATTATGATTCTCCACATTCTGACTATGATATATTGTTGCAGTCACTGTTAGATTAAATCGAGACCACCTTCTGCAACTGATAGCACATCAGGAATATTGAAAAGGAAAACGGTAAGAGTTATCAGTTTATATTTATATATCATTGAATATTTTGTAGATATTCCTGATTATTAGCATGTTTAATGTTCACTTCTTTGAGCGTGCATGGGATTGAGCAACCTATTTTGTATTTTATCTATTTAATGGCATATTTTCCTAAGAATTTTTATAATCTAGGTATATTTGTAGGCATTACATTGTGTTGTCATATTCCTATATTTAATGTGATATATTCTTATTGGGAAAATTGGCTATGTTTAACATTCTTTTTGACATATAAATCCTTAAGGTAAATGGTTAAGAGTTCGTTGTGGCATGACTGAGCTTGTGATCCATGGTGTCAAGAACACACTTCTAATCTATGGTATTGAATGTTGAATTTGCAGTGGCAATCCATTGATTTTGATTGGGTCCTTTATAGCCACCCTTGAAGTGGCCTTTAGGCAATAGCTAGGTGGAATGGGCTAAGTTTACATTTTGAAAGAACTCAAACCCTCCAAGAGGGTTGCAAACCCACAGTCAAACAAAAGCTTGTAAGTTGCTCAAAACTCAATGGGATTTGATCAAACCACTGTAAAAATAAAGTAGACTCATTGCCTAAACAATTCCAATTTATTTCATAGTGCAAGGAGCTCGTGTGGAATCGTACAGAGCAAGAGAGCAGAAATTTTCAGTAAAAAACACATAAAATACAATGAATTAGGGAATTTTTATTGCTTGATCTTTGAAATACAAAGTCTCTCTAACTCCCTACCTCTCAAGGCTTTATTAGTCTCTTATACATAAAAAATCATCAAACTAACCAACACAAACCAACTTTCTAACTACTTGACTCTTGACATTCCACCATTTGCAATTCTTTTGCATTTTTCCAATATTGTCATTACAACAATTTGGCAACTTTTACATCGTTTAGCAATATTAACCCTATGGACTCTAAATGACTCAAATCACATAAAAATGGTCTATTAGACCTTATTTAGATGAAAACACCTAAAACCCATTACATAACCAAAATTGACAAAACTTGAAAATTGGACTCCTATGGTGCCCTTGCACCAGATTTAGTAAGTTTACTAAGAGTTGGTTTCAAATTTCAAGAATTGCCATCTTTTTTAATTAATAATTTATTATTGAATATGGATAAAGAATCATCCTCCCTTAGATCTCTTATGAGAATTCCTGAAAGCTCTTCAGTTATCCACAATATCCAAATTCTATGAGCTTTGATACAAATATTGTGCATAGTTCTTCTCAGTTTATTCAATTTGGTGCTATTATTTTTATCCTGTGATTCAGTCTTCAAACCGACCCCTCTCATTAGTATTTGTCTTCCAGAACTATCTAGAAGAGGGTAATAAAAATCAGTACTAGAATATCTGAAAGTCAAACATCCTTTCCCTGAAACTGAAGCTTTGTTCTCGACAAACCAGAGCTGAGACAAGCCAAGAACTAGTGGAAAGGAAGTTGAATGAAAACTGAGAGTAGCTAAAAGCCTTCCTAAGAAAAGTTCCCTTTCCACTATAACTATCGGTTCTAGTGTCTCCTTGTTCATTTTTTCTGGCATCTCCTCATTTTTCATTTCTTGATAGAGAGCTTTTGAAAGATGTGCAAGATGTTCTTCAATCTCAACAATCAATGTTGAGATAAAATGGAAGCATTTCTCTTGCAAATAAGGTGCTAAATCATTTTTCTTGAAGGAGATTTATGTGCATGAAGAAAACTTAGGAGTTCTTCTAGAATATTCTTAGACCCCTCATCTATGGTAAATTGACACTTTTTAGGTCCCCTCTATTGACAAGTCAGCCCTCACTAGTAGTTAATTTGTGAAAATGGGTTTCAACATCTTTGTAACTTGCTAGAGATGTAACTATGGCTTCAAGGCATTTACCAACCTTAAATCTCTCACACATATCTACAAATCCATCAACTATTATTTGTTTCATCCTACTAACAAACAAGCTTTCAAAAAGTTCATCCCACAAACTCTTTGAGTGCTTCAAAAGAATCTCACACACGCATTGCCATGGAAACTCAACATTTGAACCAAAAACCATTTTTAGCCACTCCAAGCTCCCTTCAAATGCATCTAGACTGTCCAATGTTTCTCTGATCAATGTCTCATTCTCTACAAGTTCCTTGCCACTTTTCACAAGATCAAGCAAATACTTTCCCCCCAAGCCTATTTGTAGAGAGAATATCATCTGCACATGTCTTAAGCCACACTAAGCAAGACTCTGATATAAATTCACTCAAAAAAGTCATCATGGTAACTTGTAGCTTCTCTCTATGAGATTTCCACAACTGCACCTCATTGTCTGGGTTTGGAATCCCACAAAACAACTGTGATCTAGGTAGCACTGCCAGCACAGTCTTATAAAAAAGAGGCTAATCGTTTAGAACCTCCAAGAAGAGTTCCCCAGCCTGACATAGCGTTACTCGTATGAATCTTACCACATTACAAAAAATGGAACTAACTGCCCCCACCTTATCAGTCTTTTGAGTGAATAGCTTCATTTGATAAGTGGTCCACTAACTTATTGGCCTTTCTAGGAATATGTTGAATTTTGATAACATTGGTTGCATCCACTAATTTGTATAGGGAGGGCTATGTTTTTGTAGTTTTAGAAAATATTTAATTACTAACATAGAATCACTTTCAATGAGGAATTTATCTATATTTATTTTGATTTCCATGTGATTCTATATGTTGACATCTTACCAAAGGCTTCAATTAATAGTAAAATTGAAGCCTTCCTAATTTTGTTCAATTAGGTGGTGAGGTCTACTAACTCATACTCAAAAGGGTTTGAGTTGGCATGCTCAATGCCCACCCTTATTGTTGTTGAGGTAACTCATTTGATGGTAAAAATTTTTAGTAAGTCTCATTTTTTTATGTTAATAAAGGCATATTTAATGTCTTCCCATTCTTGTTGTTTCTAGGGAGTCTAACTCTTCCAACAACTCATTCAACTAAGCAACTCTTCATGAATTCTTTTGCCCTCTAAATCAGGACTTCTCTCCCTATATTAACCCTTGTACTATTTTTGAAGTCAGTTCCTCTTTTTCCTGGGTGGTTTCATCAATTCTCATCTTTTGCACTTGATTTGTAAAGTCATGTTGACTTTTCAAAGTGATATTTTCTTTTAAATGCTGAAAACATGCCAGTAATCAATAATAACCTATATTCTATATTTGCAATTATTTTTCTACGAATTTTTGCTTCATCAATTTTCCACTAAAGCATGGTATCCTTCTTTAATAGATTTGAACCTCGTACAGATGTTTTAGAGAAGAACATACGTTGCAGCATTTTTAGGATCCAACTAAAAAAGCAGTGTTGCTAGAAATATTTAGCCTATATTCATATATGATCCACATGTACCATAGATTTAACTAGCATCTTAGTAATAATGTTTAGGGTATCCTCGATATAGCCAGCATGGGCACGAAGGTCAACCATGCACACCTAATGATCAACTATATATGTAAATTGTAATGCAATAAGGGTTACTGACGTGTGAAGTATGTGCATCCCTCATCCAGTAAACTTGCATGACTGCATGCACCTAGAACCCAAGAAAAGCTTACAATGTTAGGATGTGTTCCAAAGTGCTTCATTAATTCAAATATTTTGAGAGGTTCCTTGCAAAAACTATTTTGTGCACATTCTACAATCAATCATTTCATTCCATCAGATGACATCTCTTTGAGGCATTCTATCAAACAATTCAAGTATTTTGTCTATGATTCCACATCTTGCATATATGTCTACCTGTCATAGCTGCAACACTTGAATATAATAGAGTGTGGAGGTTTAAATAAGCTCCTCGGTTCCATTGGCAAGCTATCACAACTGCAACACTTGAGCATAGAAGGGTGTAAAAGTTTAAATAACCTCCTTGATTCTATTGGCAACTTGTCACAGCTGCAACACTTGATCATAGAAGATTTTAGAGGTTTAAATAACCTTCCTTATTCCACTGGGAACCTGCCACGTCTACAGTACTTAAAAATAGTAAGTTGTAGAGGTTTAAATAACCTCCCTAATTCTATTGTCAACCTATCACAAAT
Organism: Sequoiadendron giganteum; assembly: GCA_007115665.2. Classification (NCBI taxonomy): domain Eukaryota; kingdom Viridiplantae; phylum Streptophyta; class Pinopsida; order Cupressales; family Cupressaceae; genus Sequoiadendron; species Sequoiadendron giganteum. Next base: position 322,029,756 of record CM021105.1, read on the forward strand.
GTAGCACTTGAACATAATAGGAAGTTTCAAAGGTTTAAATAACCTCCTTGATTCTATTGACAATCTATTGTAACTGCAGCATTCAAAACTAAAATATTGTCATGGTTTAAATAACCTCCTTGTTTCCATTGGCAACTTGTCACAACTACAACCTTGAACATAGAAGGGTGTGAATATTTAAATAACCTTCTTGATTCCATTGGCAACCTGTCACAACTGCAACACTTGAAAATGGTAGGGTGTGTAGATTTAAATAACCTCCCTCATTCCATTGGCAACTTGTCACGGCTATAGCACTTGAACATAGAAATGTGTAAAATTTTGAATAACCCCCCTGATTCTATAGGCAACATGTCACAGCTGCAACACTTGAACATAGAAGACTGTAGATGTTTAAATAACCTTCCTAATTCCATTGGCAACTTGTCACATCTGTAGCACTTGAAAACTCATTAAATAGCCATTAAATTTTTATGTTAGAAGTCATTAAACTCATAATGATCATACAATCCTATATTTTACAAACTGACCACTTACTAACAAGAGGTTGTTTTAAATTGGATTAGATTACCATGCACATGCCAAATTTATACTTCTATATGCAATGAAATTCCTCTTTTATGATTGACCTGTATCTTGACCCTTTCCTTAAGTTCTGCTCCACCATAATTTTGTTTTTTTTTGTAGTTCTATATTTTGAATTGGAACTCTTTGGATAAATACTTGCTAATAGAATTGAAAATTTGGAATTTAAGCTCAAATTTTCTGCAATAGCCTACTAAATTTAAGCCTTATATGGTTTTATTTAATTTTTACTCCTAGTCATGGAATTGATATTGGGGCAAGTTTTATAAGTTTCAAGAGGTTGTTTTAAATTTGATTAGAGTCACCATGCACACGCCAAATATATACTCCTATTTGTCATGAAATTCAGAGGTTAAAGAATGTATTAATGCAACAAGACCAGCCTTGATGGTGACCATGTGTATGCAGAGGAGGCACATATTCTATTCCAAAGGGGGTTGAACTATATATATAAAATAAATGGAAAAATAATCCCCTTGGGGACTTCCGCAAGGAGGGTATCATACACTATATTGGTGTCTCACTTGGCAGTGACATAAGAACTACCTTTACCTTTATATTCATTCCTATTTGGATCATTATTTTCTAGGGGGACATTAACGCTGAAAACAAATGATTTGGAAATACACAGTAGAGTTTTTTCTGTATTGTTTCAGAGTTCTTATTTTGCCTACAAGAAAGTCTATTGATGTCAGAAAAAACCAATTGCAATTTTTAAGACCTTGTTAGTGATTTAAATTTTGAATTTCAATTAAAATGTTCATATAAATATTCCCTCTTGAAATTGAAGTTTGGAAGTTAAAGATTGAATTCTCTATAAGCTTTCTTGACAAAATTTCTCTCCATCGAGTAGTTTGATGCCAAATAGGGTATAACTTTTACTCCTTATCTGGGACTGGATATTGAGCCAAGACTTCGAATGCCTAGAAATAAGTTCTTTTAATTGTGTTTAGACTTGTATGCCAAATTTATGATCCTCTCAACATGGTAAAGGAAAAAACATGTAATCTTCAAGACTGACAAGATAGTCCATTTATTTTGTTGAATTGTGTTTTTTTCTTTCTGGATGACCAAGATTTTACCCTCGGGTAATTAAGGGGTTCCTAGCTAACCTGGGAATGAACTTGGATGATTTTATTTTTCTTCTACTTTGTTACTTTATGAATCTATTTATTCTAAAATTGAAAATATGAGTTGAATCGAGGTTTTTTTGTTTACATGGCAGTAATGACTGTCAATATAGCAAGGCAAGTCATTGGCGTTCTGAATGCAGAGAGCCAGGAAATTAATCTCATTTTGGCTAAGGTGGATCTGCCTAAGGACAAGGGCTTTAAGATGTTAAAGCACATTATGAGGGAGGAGCGCTTATGGAAGATACCTATAGTTAGTGAGTTGTCATTTTGCATCCTATATTTTGTGCATATCTATTGTAGATGTCCTTAGGCTATATGACAAAGGTGTATATACAATTTGAGATCAATTGATAAGCTAAGACATGTAATGTTGATTTGTTTCACATTTTACTTAAGATATAATTTTGTTGCATTGCTGAATTTCATAGTTCAATAATTGGGATTCTCAATGATCTTGTATACCCAAAGTGTATGTGATAGAAAGAAATTAGGTAGTCATTTCGATTAGTTTGACAATTTGAATGATTTTGAGTTCATAAGTACATAGTGATAAGTTTTGACAAATAATATAATTTCTTGTTGCATTTATCATAGAAACAAATGTCTCTTTTGATTGTAGTAGAGGACGTAGAGAGTGAAGCATTGGCTACTTTGATATTTGAAATTAATGATTTTTTTACTAAATTGATAATGTTTGAAGTTTCTTTTTCTTTCTTAGATGTTGAGTCTAATTAATAAGTTTAATGTTGTGTTGCAACTTGTGGGTGAGTATGTTGATATGATAAAGGTTAGCATTGTTGATCCTCTAAAATTTATCAGAATTGCATTAGTTGATGCAGAAAGGTAAAACTATTTATCTTTATTATAATTAGTGGAACTTCAACTACAATGTCTGATAAAAATCTACTTCCAAATATGCTTTTTATGGATGTTATATCTAATTCTAATACATTCACTATATCTAGCGCCTAAGATTAGGGTGCCATAGTTGGAAAAGGAAAAGGAAATGTTTGAACTTTATCCTCTGTATTATTTGACTTTTTTGAGTTTTTGATGTGCAAATTTTGAAATGTTACTTTTAGGTTGCAGCTCCAAATTGGAGAAGTGAAAGGTGAATACCAACGAGGAAGAGTTTGGAGGAGCCGAAACCAATAGCGGCTGGAAAGCTATGGATTTACAAGGGGATTAAATGGGTCGAGCCCCTATAGGAGGTTGTTGCCCTTCCAAAAGGATTGAAATTAAGGAAGGGGAAAACAATATAAGTATATGAAAATAGGAGTATTTTGTTTATATAGTGTCTGTAAGTTGTACAGTGTCATTGAGACATTGAATGTAACCAATGAGATTTTGATTTGCCAATGAGGCTTAATGAAAAAAAATTCAGAGTGGTTTTTTCTCCACTCATAAATATTGTGTTGTGGCTCCTCTTGATTTGTAATTTGTTTGTGTTTGTGTCTAATCAATCATATTTGTTCAAGCATTTTAGTCTTCATTTCATGGCGCTTCTTCAACATTTGAATATCTATGATACTTGAAGTTTAAATGCATAAATTTGTGAGGATTAATTAAGTTAGATTTGATTTGTAATGACTAAAGTAATGATTACCATGACTAAATAAATGATCAGTTAACAACAATCAATGACTAAATATATGACTAAATAAATCACTACCATGACTAAATCAATGACTAAATCAATGACCAAATCAATGACCAAATTAATGACTAAAATCAATGACTTAATAAATGACTAAAATTGTTTAGTCATAAATTTAGTGGTGTTATAAATGACTGTTTAGTCATTAATTTAGTGGTGTTATAAATGACTACAAATAAACCACTAATAGTCACGTGACTAAAGTTAGTCATTTATATGCAATTTTTAGTAGTTTATTTAGTCATATATTGTTGTTTGTGTATTAGTGTGAGCACATTTAGGTTTTAACATGCATCCTTGAAAATTACAAAAGATCCTAATATTGAGCACATTTAGGTTTTAATATTAGGGCATCCTTTACCTGCAGATTTTTTTGTTTTCCCGCCGCTATTGGTTTCAGCTCCTCCAAACTCTTTCTCGTTGGTTTTGCCCTTTCACTTCTCTGATTTGGCGAGTTGCAGCCTGAAAATAAAGTTTCGACTAGGGAGTTAGAGTATGTTTATTAAAATGAAAATTATTGGTGGTATTTTATGGTGTTCATTATGCAAAAAAAAATCAAAATGGAATATTGATAATATAATATAAATATAATATTATATAATATTATATTATATTATAATATAAATATTATTAATATAATATAATATTAATATTATATTATATTATATTATATTATATTATAATATATTATATTATTTTATTTTATATTATATTATATTATAATATTTATATTATATTATTATATTTATATTATAGTATTATATTTATATTATAGTATTATATTTATATTATAGTATTATATAATATTATAATATATTATAATATTATAATATTATATAAATATTATTAATATAATATAATATAATAATATTATATACATGACTTAATATTATATAGATGATAGATAATTTGTGAATCAACTTCGTCCATGAAGAAGGGCTCTATAAGTAATAAGTAATGGAACTCTGAATTTCTTTGAGAGTTTGATCTTGGCTCAAGATGAACGTTGGCGACATGCTTAACACATGCAAGTCGGACGGGAAGTGGTGTTTCCAGTCGCGAACAGGTTAGTAATGCGTAAGAACCTGCCCTTGGGAGGGGAACAAGCTTAGGTAGGGGTCCCATTAGGGGGACTTAAACTCTATGGATTATGATCAAATTTGAAAGAAAAAATAATAGAGGAGTAATAATCATTTCTTTATTCATTTATTTAGTCATTTTTATTTGTCTGATAATAGTCATTTAGTTTTGATTTTACCTAATGACCAAATTGGTCACTTATAAATGACCAAATAGTCATTTATTTGCAATATTCTACTAGTGTTAGTCACATGAATAAAAGTTTCAGTCATGTGACTAAAAGTTTTAGTCATGTAGTCATTTATTTGCCAAATTATACTAGTGATTTGAAAAGAGTACTAATTGAATCCCTAAAAAAGGTCATAACTTTCTACTCATTTCTTGGAATTCAAATCCGTTTGCACCATTGGAAGACTCTCCAAGAGTAATAAAATCAGTCCCTAAAAAAGGTCATAACTTTCTACTCATTCCTCATAATTTGAATCCATTTGCACTCTTGGAAGGCTCTCCAAGAGTACTGAATCAATCTCTAAAAAAGGTCATAACTTTCTATTCATGACTCGGAATTCAAATCTGTTTGCACCGTTGGAAAGCTCTCTAAGAGTACTAATTCAGTCCCTAAAAAATGTCATAAATTTCTATTTGTTGCTCAAAATTCAAATCCGTTTCCACCATTGGAAAGTTCTCCAAGAGTACTAATTGAGTCCCTAAAAAAGGTCATAACTTTCTACTCATTGCTCATAATTCGAATCCATTTGCACTATTGGAGAGCACTCCAAGAGTACTAAATAAGTCCCTAAAAAAGGTCATATATTTCTACTCATTGCTCAGAATTTGAATCTGTTTGTACCATTGGAAAGCTCTCCAAGAGTACTAATTCAGTCCCTAAAAAATGTCATAACTTTCTACTCGTTGCTCACAATTCGAATCCGTTTGCACCTTTGGAAAGCCATCCAAAAGTACTAATTAAGTTTCTAAAAAAGGGCATAACTTTCTACTCGTGATTCAGAATTCAAATTCATTTGCACCGGTGGAAAGCTCTCCAAGAGTACTAATTCGGTCCCTAAAAAATGTCATAACTTTCTACTCGTTGCTTAGAATTTGAATCCATTTGCAGCATTGGAAAATTCTCCAAGAGTACTAATTCAGTCCCTAAGAAAGGTCATAACTTTCTACTCGTTGCTCAAAATTTGAATCCGTTTGCACCGTTGGAAGGCTCTCCGAGAGTACTAAATTAGTCCCTAAAAAAGGTCATAACTTTCTATTCGTTGCTCAGAATTCAAATCCATTTCCATCATTAGAAATTTCTCCAAGAGTACTAATTGAGTCCCTAAAAAAGGTCATAACTTTCTACTCGTTGCTCAGAATTTGAATCCATTTTAACTGTTGGAAAGCTCTCAAAGAGTACTAATTAAGTCCCTTAAAAAGTTCATATCTTTCTACTCATTGCTCAGAATTTGAATATGTTTGTACCTTTGGAAAGCTCTCCAAGAGTACTAATTCAGTCCCTAAAAAAGGTCATAACTTTCTACACGTTGCTCACAATTCAAATCCATTTGCACCTTTGGAAAGCCATCCAAGAGTAATAATTTAGTCCCTAAAAAAGTTCATAACTTTCTACTTGTGATTCAGAATTCGAATTCATTTGCACTAGTGGAAAGCTCTCCAAGAGTACTAATTCGGTCCCTAAAAAAGGTCATAACTTTCTACTCATTTCTCAGAATTTGAATCCATTTGTAGAATTTAAAAACTCTCCGAGAGTACTAATTCAATCCCTAAGAAAGGTCATAAATTTCTACTCATTTCTCAAAATTCGAATCCATTTGCACTATTGGAAAGCTCTCCATGAGTACTAAATCAGTCCCTAAAAAAGGTAATAACTCTCTACTTTTTGCTCTGAATTCAAATCCATTTGGACTGTTGGAAAGCCCTCCAAGAGTACTAATTCAGTCCTTAAAAAAGGTCATAACTTTCTACTTGTTGCTTAGAATTTGAATTTTTTATGCACCATTGGAAATCTCTCCAAGAGTACTAGTTGAGTCCCAAAAAAAGGTCATAACTTTCTACTCGTTGCTCATAATTCGTATCCATTTGCACTATTGGAAGGCTCTCCAAGAGTACTAATTGAGTCCCTAAAAAATGTCATAATTTCCTACCCGTTACTCAGAATTGGAATCTGTTTGCATTCTTGGAAGGCTCTCGGAGATTACTAATTCAGTTCCTAAGAAACGTCATAACTTTCTACTTGTTGCTCGGAATTCGAATCCGTTTGCACCGTTCGAAAGATCTCCAAGAGTACTAATTCAATCCCTAAAAAAGGTCATAACTTTCTACTCATTGCTCGGAATTGAACTCTGTTTGCACCACTAGAAAGCTCTTCAAGATTACTAAATCACTTCCTAAAAAAGGTCATAAATTTCTACTCGTTACTCAGAAATCAAATCTGTTTGCATTGTTGGAAAGCTCTCTAAGAGTACCAATTCAGTCCCTAAAAAATATCATAACAATCTATACGTTGATTAGAATTCAAATCCGTTTGCACCGTTGGAAAGTTCTCCAAGAGTACTAATTAAGTCCCTAAAAAAGGTCATAACTTTCTACTCATTGCTAAGAATTCAAATCCGTTTGCATTGTTGAAAAGCTCTCCAAGAGCACTAAATGAGTCCCTAAAAAGGTCATAACTTTCTACTCATTGCTTGGAATTTGAATTTGTTTGTACCATTGGAAAGCTCTCCAAGAGTACTAATTTAGTCCCTAAAAAGGTCATAACTTTCTACTCATTGCTCACAATTCAAATTCGTTTGCACCTTTGGAAAGCCCTCCAATAGTATTAATTTAGTCCCTAAAAAAGATCATAACTTTCTACTCGTTATTCAAAATTCAAAATTATTTGCACCAGTGGAAAGCTCTCTGAGAGTACTAATTCGGTACCTAAAAAAGGTCATAACTTTCTACTCGTCGCTCAAAATTTGAATCCATTTGTAGCATTGGAAAACTCTCCAAGAGTACTAATTCAGTCCCTCATAAAGGTCATAACTTTCTACTTGTTGCTCAGAATTCGAATCCATTTGCACTGTTGGAAAGCTCTCCAAGAGTACTAATTTAGTCTATAAAAAAAGGTCATAACTTTCTACTCGTTGCTCAGAATTCGAATCCTTTTGCACCGTTGGAAAGCTCTCCAAGAGTACTAGTTGAGTCTCTAAAAAAGGTCAAATTTTTCTACTCATTGCTCAAAATTCAAATATGTTTGCACTGTAGGAAAGTTCTTCAAGACTACTAAATCAATTCCTAAAAAAGGTCATAACTTTCTACTCGTTGCTCAGAATTCAAATGCATTTGGAACATTGGAAAGCTCTCCAAGAGTAATAATTTAGTCCCTAAAAAGGGTCATAACTTTCTACTCATTGCTTAGAATTCAAAAACTTTTGCATTGTTGGAAAACACTCCAATAGTACTAATTGTGTCCCTAAAAAATGTCATAACTTTGTACTCTTTGCTCGGAATTTAATTTCGTCTGCATCATTGGAAATCTCTCCAAGAGTACGACATCAATCCCTAAAAAAGGTCATTGGTTTCTACTTGTTGCTTGGAATTCGAGTCCATTTGCACCATTGGAAAGCTCTCCAAAAGTATTAATTCAATCCCTAAAAAAGGTCATAACTTTCTACTCGTTGCTTAGAATTCAAATCCATTTGCATTGTTGGAAAGCTCTCTAAGAGTACTAAGTGAATCCCTATGAAAGGTCATAACTTTATTCTTGTTTCTTGAAATTCGAATCTGTTTGCACCATTGGAAAGCTCTCCAAAAGTACTAATTGAGTCCCTAAAAAAGGTCATAACTTTCTACTTGTTGCTCGTAATTCAAATTTGTTTGCATCATTGGAAAGCTCTCCAAGAGTACTAATTCAATCTCAAAAAAATATTATAACTTTATATTCGTTGCTCGGAATTTGAATCAGTTTGCACCGTTGCAAAGTTCCCGAAGAGTACTAATTGAATTCCTAAAAAAGGTCTTAACTTTCTCCTCATTGCTTAGAATTTGAATCCATTTGCACCATTGGAAAGCTCTCCAAGAGTACTAATCCATGCCTTAAAAAAGGTCATAACTTTCTACTCATTTCTCAAAATTCCAATATTTTTGCACTATTGGAAACGTCTCAAAAAGTACTAATTGATTCACTAAAAAAGGTCATAACTTTCTACTTGTTGCTAGGAACTTGAATCAGTTCGTAACATTTGAAAGCTCTCCAAGAGTACTAATTGAGTACCTAAAAAAGGTCATAACTTTCTACTCATTGCTTGGAATTCAAATCCGTTTGCATCGTTGGAAGGCTCTCCAAAAGTACTAAATCAGTCCCTAAAAAAGGTCATAACTTTCTACTCGTTGCTTGGAATTCAAATCCATTTGCATCATTTGAAAGCTCTCCAAAAGTACTAATTTAGTCTCTAAAAAAGGTCAGAACTTTCTACTCGTTGCTCAAAATTCAAATCCGTTTGCACCGTTGGAAAGCTCTCCAAGAGTACTAATTTGGTACCTTAAAAAGGTCATAACTTTCTACTCGTTCCTCAAAATTCGAATCCGTTTGCACTGTTGGAAGGATCTCCAAGAGTATTAAATTAGTCCCTAAAAAACATCATAACTTTCTACTCATTGCTCAGAATTCAAATCTGTTTGCATCATTGGAAAGAACTTCAAAAGTAATAATTCAGTCCCTAAAAAAACTCATAACTTTCTACTCGTTGCTCAAAATTTGAATCTGTTTGCACCGTTGGAAAGCTCTCCAAGAGTACTAAATCAGTCCCTAAAAGATGTCATAACTTTCTACTCATTGCTCGACATTTGAATCCATTTGTACCATTGGAAAGCTCTCCAAGAGTACTAATTGAGTCCCTAAAAAAGGTCATAACTTTCTACTCATTGTTCGGAATTCATATCCGTTTGCACCTTTGGAAGGCTCTCCAAGAGTACTAATCTAGCCCCTAGATAAGTTCATAACTTTCTACTCATTGCTTGAAATTAAAATCAATTTGCATCATTCGAAAGGTCTCTAAGAATAATAATTCAATACCTAAAAATTGTGATAACTTTTTACTCGTTACTCGAAATTCAAATCCGTTTCCACCGTTGGAAAGCTCTCCAACAGTACTAATTTGGTACCTAAAAAAGGTCATACCTTTCTATTCATTGCTCAAAATTTGAATCCATTTGCACCATTGGAAAGCTCTCCATGAGTACTAATTAAGTCCCTAAAAAAGGTCATACCTTTCTACTCATTGCTCGGAATTTGAATCCATTTGCACTGTTTGAAAGCTCTCCAGAGTACTAATCCAATTCTTACAAAAGCTCATAATTTTTTGTTAAATAATGATTAAATTCCTTTCAGATTTGATCTATCTAAGGCTTTTCTATTTTCAAAATATTATTCTTAGAATCACTGTACTTTCTTGCAGATTATAATCACAATATTGAACTGGATAATCGATCTACAAGAGAAAAACATTTATTGATTTCGATGTCTCCTTTTGTGGATCAGATCTGCATTAAATATATAAGGAAGAGACACATCCCATGAGCGGACATGTCTCCACAAAGTGGAGGTATGTCCGTTCATGAGATGTCTCATGAATTGTGCCTTTTCATCTTAACTAAACACCTGATCTCTAATCGGGATTTGTTTCTTAATAAACATAAATGCTTACCAAGTTCGATCTATATTTATCTTGCACAAATAAATAATATCCAATCTGGAAATGATCACCGATAATGATGCTCGATCGGGATCCTATATGAAACATGAAAATAGATACAATTATATATATATATATATGTGTGTATACATATGTCAGTACATACTGACATATATATACACACACATATTATCAAATTGATCATCATTTCTATATCTGACTGAAGCTACCATATTTCAACACTTTCTACTCATTGCTCGAAATTCAAATCCGTTTGCACCATTGGAAATCTTTCCAAGAGTACTAAATTAGTCCCTAAAATGGTCGTAACTTTCTACTCGTTGCTCAAAATTTGTATCCATTTGCACCATTAGAAAGCCCTCCAAGAATCCTAATTCACTCCCTAAAAAAGGTTATAACTTTTTAGTCGTTGCTCGGAATTCAAATCTGTTTCCATCATTGGAAAGCTCTCTAAAAGTACTAATTAAGTCCCTCAAAAAGGTCATAACTTTCTACTCATTGGTCAAATTTTGAATATGTTTGCACATTATGGAAAGCTCTGAAAGAGTACTAATTCAGTCCCTAAAAAAGGTCATAACTTTCTACTCATTGCTTGGAATTCGAATATATTTGCACCGTTAGAGAGCTCTTGAAGAGTACTAATTCAATCCTTAAAAAGGTCATAGCTTTCTACTCATTTCTGGAAATTCGAGTCCGTTTGCACCATTGGAAATCTCTCCAAGAGTATTAATTCATTCCCTAAAAGAGGTCATAACTTTCTTCTCATTGTTAGAATTTGAATCCATTTACACCATTGGAAAGCTCTCCAAAAGCACTAATTGAGTCCTTAAAAAAGGTCATAACTTTCTACTCGTTTTTAGAAACTTGAATCCGTTTGAACCATTTGAAAGCTCTCTAAGAGTACTACTTGAGTCCTTAAAAAAATTCATAACTTTCTACTCATTGCTCAGAATTCGAATCCATTTGCACCGTTGGAAGGATTTCCAAGAGTACTAAATCAGTCCCTAAAAATGTCATAACTTTCTACTTGTTGCTCGAAATTCAAATCCATTTGCATTGATGGAAAGCTCACCGAGAGTACTAATTTAGTTCCTAAAAAAGCTAATAAATTTCTACTTGTTGCTCAAAATTCGAATCTGTTTACACTATTGCAAAGCTCTCCAAGATTACTAATTCAGTCCCTAAAAATGTCATAACTTTATACACATTGCTTGAAATTCAAATCCGTTTGCACTGTTGGAATGTTCTCGAAGAGTAATAATTTAGTCCCTAAAAATAGTCCTAACCTTCTACTCATTGCTTGGAACTCAAATCCATTTCAACCGTTGAAAAGGTCGCATAGAGTACTAATTTAGTCCCTAAAAAAGGTCAACTTTCTACATGTTGCTCGGAATTCAAATCTGTTTGCATCGTTGGAAATCTTTCCAAGAGTACTAATTCAATCCCTAAAAAAGGTAATAACTTTATACTCGTTGCTCAGAATTTGAATCCATTTGCACCATTGGAAAGCTCCCCAAGAGTACTAATTCATTTTCTAAAAAAGGTCATATTTTTTTTACTTGTTGCTCGGAATTCGAATCCATTTGCACTATTAGAAAGCTCTCCAAGAGTACTAATTTAGTTCGTACAAAAGGTCATAAATTTTTACTTGGTGCTTGGAATTTGAATCCATTTGTACCATTGGAAAGCTCTCTAGAGAACTAATTCAATCCCTTAAAAAGGTTATATCTTTCTACTCGATGCTAAGAATTTGAATCCGTTTGCATCATTGGAAAGCTCCCCAAGAGTACTAATTGAGTCCCTAAAAAGGGTCATAATTTTCTACTGATTGCTTGGAATTATAATCCATTTGCATCATTGGAAAGCTCCCCAAGAGTACTAATTGAGTCCCTAAAAAGGGTCATAACTTTCTACTCATTGCTTGGAATTATAATTCATTTGCATCGTTTGAAGGATTTCCAAGAGTACTAAATCAGTCCCTAAAAGAGGTCATAACTTTCTACTCATTGCTTGAAATTCAAATATATTTGCACCGTTGGAAAGCCCTCCAAGAGTACTAATTCAGTCCCTAAAAGATATCATAACTTTCTACTTGTTACTTTGAATTCGAATCCATTTGAACATTTAGGAAGCTCTCCAAGAGTACTAATTCAAACTCTTAAAAATGTCATAAATTTCTACTCATTGCTCAGAATTTGAATCCGTTTGCATCGTTAGAGAGCTCTCCAAGAGTACTAATTTAGTTCTTGAAAAGGGTCATAGCTTTCTACTTATTTCTCAAAATTCAAATATGTTTACACCGTTGGAAAGCTCTCCAAGAGACTAATTCAATCCTTAAAAAAAGGTCATAACTTTCTACTCATTGCTCAAAATTCGAATCTGTTTGCACTGTTGGAAACCTCTCCAAGAGTACTTTCTACTTGTTACTCAGAATTTGAATCCATTTGTAACATTTGAAATCTATCCAAGAGTACTTAAAAAAGTTCATAGCTTTTTACTCATTTCTCGGAATTCAAATCTGTTTGCACAATTGGAAGGCTCTTCAGGAGTACTAAATTACTCCCTAAAAAAGATCATAACTTTCTACTCATTGCTCAGAATTCGAATTCGTTTGCACCATTGGAAAGTACTCCAAGAGTACTAATTGAGTTTCTAAAAAAGGTCATAACATTCTACTCGTTGCTCAGAATTCATATCTATTTGCACTATAGGAAAGCTCTCCAAGAGTACTAATTAAGTCCCTAAAAAATGTCATAACTTTCTACTCGTTGCTCAGAATTTGAATCCGTTTGTACCATTGGAATGCTCTCCAAAAGCACTAATTCAGTCTCTAAAAAAGGTCATAACTTTCTACTCGTTGCTCATAATTTGAATCCATTTGCAGCTTTGGAAAACCATCCAAGAGTAATAATTCATTCTATAAAAAAGGGCATAAGTTTCTGTAAGATGGGAAAAATCAAATAGATTAGATTAAGTGACAGCCAACACTTCTGAACTATAATCCCAATCTAAACAAGAGAATACAAACAAAGAGAGCAATCAAAATGAAAGCAAATGAAATAAAACACTCCCCTTTGAAGTTGATTCTTTCTCTTGTCTCTCCTATTTCTTCTTATGCCAATATTGCCCTCAAATTTGTTGTTGAAGTTGTGCAAATACCTACAAATAGTAAGCAAGAAAGTTGGAGATAATTAGCTGTTCAATTGAAAATGGAGGGGAAGGGTTGTTTTTATAGACAACCATTCGAATGGATGGACGAGATTGATCTTCTAGAAAGATTCTAAGATCAACGGATGAGGATTCATGAGAGGGAGGTTACGAAATGGATGGCCAAGATTGAGTTTCTAGAAAGATGCCAAGATCTACGGTTGAGAATTGATGCAACCAGCATATTCCATGCATGGAAAAGATATGATGCCAACGACTATGACGCCTGATGGCTATGATAGACATGCAGGACATGCAAACTATGACGTGAAATAATGATAGGGGATCTTTGACCAAAATAGAGGGATAAATAATTTATTTTAAATTATTTATTCGAAAATGGAAGGGGATGACAAGTGGCAAATAAATAATTTATTTTAAATTATTTATTCGAAAATGGAGGAGAAGGACAAGTGGCAAATAAATAATTTATTTTAAATCATTTATTTGGAGGAAATGAAAAAGGAGATTTAATTAAATTCATAAATTTAATTAAAGGAGGAGATATAAATTAAATATGGATAATTGATTAGGATCAATTATTTAAAGGAGAAGAATGACACATAATTAAATAATTTTGTTAATTATTTAATTATAGAAAAATAAAAGGTCAAATAATTATTATTATCTGACTATAGACATGTGATAAAAGATAAATAATTAAATAAATAATGATTTAATTAATTATTGAAGAAAGGGGTATTAGTGACGCAATTAAATAATTTTAATTGATCAAGATAGAAATGAGAAGGTGAATCAATTAAATAATTTAAAAACTATTTAATTAATAAAGGAATATGATCGAACATAATAGAATAATTAAAATTATTCAATTATTGAAAGATGATGACTAGGAAAAATGATGCTCATAGACTTAGGACATTTTTCAGTGTCTACATTTTGCCCCTCTTTGACATAATGTAGTTCATCGCATTGTGTCAAAGAAATTTAATTCTGAAATATGCCCCAGTGTAAAGAGAAAGGGGAAGGATGACCAAGAGGGTTGTGGTATGCCCCCTCGAGAGGACATGCGGGTTCAAAGAACATGAATGTGCTCTTGAAATGGAAGATAAGACTAAAGGATGAAGGATAGAAGAAATGTTAGCATGAAAAGGGGAAAGAAGATAGACAGGAAATGATAATAGAACCAACTTCCATGCTTACATTTATATTTATCATCATTGGGCATCGGAAATGTCACAAATGGACCACAAACACCATGGTATGATATAGACCAAAGTGTGCAAGGTGACCATTTGGGAGAGACAAATAGTCAAAAAGACAAGGAATGCCCCAGCTCATACTAAGGACCCAATTGTCCCAGTCCTTTTGCCAAGACAAACCACAGGCAACAATCAAAGAAAAGAGGCCATGATCCATCATCGTCCCTCTAAATCCATTGATAGGACATCCTCGAAGAGACTAGTAACATGACCCAAAACCAATCGAAAAGATAAGAAAATCCAGACCAACAAAGTGTTTGCCAAGATAGTGTTTTCCAATGATAATGATGATTGTTTGATTGGTTGATTAGGTTGACCACGATGACCGAGTTGATTGATAGGTTAATAAGGATTGGTAAAATGATTTGATTGATGATGTGAGCCTCAGGAAGGACACATCCTGATGAAGGAAAGATTGATTGACCAAGCTGATAAGATTGAGTGGTGTGACAAAGTTGATTGATAATGATAATGCTCGATTTCAGGAAGGACACATCCTGATTAAGGTAAAATTGATTGAAAAAGTTGACAAGATTGTTTGATTGTTTGACAAATATTGATGAATATGACCAAGCGATGTGACAATACCCAACCATAGGAAGGACACATCCTATTTAGGGAGAGGACACATTTGATAAAGTTGACCAAGTGACAAGTGTTGACATGACACCCTGACTGCAAGAAAGACACATCCTGCTTAAGGTGAATGACAAGGTTGAGAAAGTCCAATCCCAAGAAGGATGTATCTTGATAAAAGACAAGAGATAAGACCAAATGAGACAAATGACATGATGCCCCATTCCGATATAAGACTAGTGACTTGATTGAGTTGATGATAGGATAATTGATTGATGAAAGATTTAATTTGTTTGTTGTTTCTTGATGTAGTTTGAATGATGATTGCTTTCGGATCAAGCACATGACCCAACTCGATGAACCCTAAAGGACTTGACCTAGGGGGCCTCGGGGGCTCATCGATAGATGGCCTTGCCTACGTAGCAGTGCACAGAGACCTCGTAGTTCAACACGACTTGACTTTGTCTTATTCGACAAAATACTAGGTCATGATTTTATTTGGACAACCTAAAGGGACTGACCTAATGCCTCGGGGGCTCATTTAAGATGAGTCTTGCCTACGTAGCAAACACAGAGGCAACATAGTTCGACCACTCTAACAAAACTGATTCAGACTCAGACTCTATTTTTGGGATTTTTGAAGCTTTTTGATTTTTTTGGATTTTGAAATGTTTTGATTTTTTTGGATTTTGGACATTTTATGATTTTTAGGATTTTTTCAAGACATTTTATGATTTTTATGATTTTTTCAGGACATTTTATGATTTTTAGGATTTTGAAGGTTTTAAAGGGTGATACCATGTATTATTTCCCATGAAGATGTAAGTCAAGGAATTGCTCCCAGTCAGATGGATATGAAAGCGAAGGATGCTAAATTTTGGTGATCTTTAGACCATGGAAGGATGATGAAGCTTTATTATGGATGAATGAGACTTTATTATGGATGATAACTATAGGATCATGAAAAATGCATGTGAAAGATACCCACAATCAACCAAAAAGGCATGCACAAGGACCCAAGGATGAACATGATCTTGCCCCTAGTCAAGCTGAAAACCAATTGATAGGTGATGATGACGATGACAATGTTGTTTGATAGGGGAAGGACACATCCCGAAACAACATGAGGATGATGATTATGTGACTAAAGGATCAAGGTTTGCAATAGGGCTAGGAACAAAGCCAAGAAATGTTTTGGATGATGTACTAGGTTACATAGCAAGATTGTATGGATTAGACTCATTGCATTTGGAATGACTAACCTTAGAACTAGATGGGATTATGGAGGGAACTTGGATAAGTGGATTAGAATCCTTAAACCAATAACAAGGGAAACCAAGTCCAACAATAGGTATGAAAAGATAATGGATTGCTTTTGGCAAAGGATAAGAGACATGAGGATTATTGGATGGAAGAATTAGGATATGATCTCCAAGGACTATTTCGCATAGGAACAATTTGTTTTCTCCAAGATATGGGTTTGGATAAATTCTATGAAGGAAATGACATGATATTTCATGGGTAGTGTATGACCAAAGGATAGACATGTCCAACATTTTTCCAAAGCATGATTTATGTTTGTACCCCATTTCTTATCAAGATCACGGTAGATGGGAGAATAGATGGAAATGATAGGGCTTACATTGATAGGTGGAAGTTTCATGAGAAAGGCATGGAAGATGAGACAACTTGCCCCCAAGTGTAATAATCCACATAGATAATTTCTCTTACACATGACGCCTGTTTGCCAGGTTTTCATCATGGTAATTATCCAAAGCGCCATAAAAATGGTTTTCACTATTGGACGAAATTTTTCTCTTTACTATTTTTTTTTTCTTTCTTTTTGATGATGTCACACAAGATGCCTCCTTGCCAGGTTTTCATCAAGGTGACATATTTTTTGACTTTTTATATCGATTTGATAGTTTGGATGACTGTTGATTGTTCTGAATCTTTTGATGGTGTTGATGTAGATACTGGTGTCATGATATGCCAATAGTGACCTTTATGGAGTAATTGTCTTGTCAAGATCATAGCACTTGCATACAACTGATCGATGTCATTGTGATCCTCTCTGATACTAGTGTTGGCCTTATCAGAATATGCACATTGTGATAGAGTACCATGGGAGTCCTTATGATAAAGGGTTGCTTCCAAGATGCGATGGATTTGTGAAGTAGGATTTTTAGACTTTAGGCGAGATGCAAGATTATGATGGATGATGGTAGGTGTGGATGGAATATTTGGTGTTTTGGATGTAGCAATTTTTATTTTCCAAACTTAGGATGGTGGATGATGGAGTTTGAAATTTTGATTAGGATAGTGTTTGGAACCAACATTTTTATATGCCTTTCTTGATGACCATTTTAAAGGAGGTGGACATTTACTATATGTGGGAGTCCTCTTTTCTTGTGGCTCCATTTTTTGATTGACTTTTGGATTTGAAATATTTTCTTTGTTTGATCCATTTTTCTTTGGGATCCATTTTAACTTCATTTGTCCACTTGAATTTTTGTTTGATTCAATGGCCTTTGACATTTGATTTTGAATTTGGATTTATAATAAGTTTCTTTTTGTTGGTTCCAAATGGAAGATTTATTCATGTTGGAATGATGGTTTATGGTGTGGATGGAAGGAGTGTTGGCAACAACCTTATGAAAAGGACTACTCATGGCCCCCATTTTGATGTTTATATTAGATAAAGTTTCCCCCAATATCAAGGAGGTACCACTAACATCATTTGATTCTCTGATTGAAGAATAACCAAGACCTTGATGTCTAGGATTTGCATAAAATTGTGTTGGTTCTATAATGCCTTGCTCATGTAGACCTAGTCCTCTTCCTTGATACTACATGCTCTAATAGATTTTGTTTTCGATGAGGTATTTTTTATTTTAAAAACAAGATACTAACCCATCATTTTGTATGTGGCTTTTGTTACTTGGAATCTCCTCATCTACAAGAAATCCTGCTTTGACAAAGGTGGATGCTCCTAATTGATAGGATGTTTTGGATTTATCATTCGTCATGCTTGTTTCTTCTCGATCATTTGGGATATCAATTTGATTTGTTGTAGATTTTGTATCTTCTTCTTTGACTTGATCCATAGTAGCTTCTTTGTGTTCTCCTTTGACTTGATCAATAGTAGTTGCTTTATGCTCTTCTTTGATGTTATCCATATCATTGATTTGATTATCTATGTGTCCAAAGGAGGCAAGTGTCTCATTTTGGGAAATGGAGGTGTTTTGTGTTTGGATGGGATCATCTTCAAATGTTTGATCATGAATGGTATAAAGGTCAATAAGAGGATCATTTTGGATTTCTTGTTCAATGGTAGGATCTTGGTCAAAAATATGTGTATCTTGGAGAACATGGTTGTGAATAGACTCTTGAACAAGGATAGGTGTATTTTGGATGCCATGATTATCTAGAAGGACTTCTTGGATGGACTTAAGGATGGGATAATGAGATGGACTACTTCGATCTTGATATGAAAGTGAAGTTGTGATGTCATGCTTTGGACTTTCTTTTTGACATGTATCCTCAAGTTTAGGCAATGGAATTTTATTTCGCTCAAGGATATGATTTTCTTTGATAGATCCAGGATTTTGACATGGCAATAATGAAGCTTCAATAGCAAGATGTTTTTCAGTATTGGTAGGCAATGGAGGACGTGATGGTGACAAATGGTTGGGTGGTGTAGGATTAACAATGTGATTGGATTTCCTAAGTGTGTTTTCATTTAGGAGTTGAACAAGTTCCTTTGCTAGTTGTTCTTGGAGAGTATTAATTAATGTGATTTTATTGGATGGTATTGTAGTTTGGGATGGAGTGGATGACAATGGATTAGAATAAGATGTGGAGGATTGGAATGGACTAGTGGATGATGGATTATTATAGGATGTGGATCATTGGAATGGACTAGTGGAAGGTTGGTTTCCGTCAAAGTTAGGATAGGGATGACTAATGGACATTTGTTGTGGATCAATGGCATGGATTGTGCTAAGGGACTCTTGATAGTGAGGGTAGATGGATGAAGGACTGAAGCTTATGGATTGTTGGTAAGAAGGGTATGTAAGTGGTTGGTATTGACGATTGAGGATTGATTGGTATTCAGCTTGACTACAAAGAAGATCAAGGTAAAGTGAAGACATGGTCATGAATTTGGATTAGGATGGATGAGGACCATACAAGAATTGTGACCTTTGGATGACAATGCAAGGTTCCAATGCAAAATGGATATGAAACTGTGCTATTTTTTTTTTATTTTTTTTGGGAGATTTCAAGGATATAAGGATGCAAAGTGCCAATGTACCTAAGACCAAGATTAAGGAATGGTGGAATGATAATGACCCTATTACCAAGGATATGATATGAAAGGATGAACCTATGGGTGAATGCAAACTAAAGACGTCACTAATGGACTATTTGAGCAATTTTTATTTATTTTTGGTTTTCGATAGAAGTTGTTTGATATCAAATTGGACAAGTTTGGTCTTGGGTTTTAGACTGCAAAATTTGGAATTGTTTCAACTTGAATGTGTGTGTTTCCAGATTTGTGAAAGGTGTTTATTTGTATCAATTTCATAGAAAAACACTTGGCAAACACAATATCTTGTCTTTGAAAAATTGAAAAAATGCACAATGAAGACAAGCACAACCCTAGGTTAAGCAAAGACAATATTCGCTAGATTCCACATGGGTTTCCCCAACCGCACTTATTCTTAGCGTGTGAATCCATAAGCTTGGTTGCACGGGCTCCCCCTTACATTGCACTCACTTCTCAGGCCAACCAAGCTTCCAACCCCCATAAAACTCTCATGGCAGGTTGATCACCTCTACTAAGAACTGCGAGAATGTGGATGCCTTCACAACGACCCTTGCTGCGCTAGCAAATAGAAGGATTTTGGCAACTACACAAAGGTTTTTAGTTCGGGACCCCCGTTCGAGTGGCCATACATGGGGCACAAGATTAAGCTCCATTTAGGAGGCACTCCAGCTTGAAGAGGTTATGCTCAATAGGGTTTTGGGGAGTACTACTTGGTCTGTATGACACATCTGCACTCGTAATCCTAGGTTTTCCCTTAGGATTCACATTTATTTATTGGTCGGGGGTAGCTCGGCTAAAGAGCTTCATTGCCGGTCTGAGTCGCCTTGGGGTGAGTACTTTTTCCCACCAAGGAAGGCCCAAGTTCTAGAGGCAATAACCATTTCTCTTACACCTAGGATCACATAAATGTGCAAGGGGAGAGGATACTTCGATTATTGCATAAAAGGGTAACACAAAATTGAAGACACTTATAAATTTTAATTACCGAATGATAATGTGAGGACACACAAGACACTTTGTTCATTTTAAAAATTTAACTTGATGTGAAACAAACAAAGTTCATTTTAAGTCAATGGCATGAAATGCATGTTCATTTTAACCCATGAGTGTGCATACAATTTGTGTTCATTTTAATCCCATGAAATGAAATGCATGTTCATTTTAACCAATGAGTGTGCATGCAATTTGTTGTAGTTGTTGAAAACAAATAAAATTAATTATGGCTAAAGAAATAATTTTTTTAGACTCCCTCCAAGCTGTGCCACATGCTAAAAACAAGAGATTAATAACTCAAAAGAAATGACAGCAGCAAATTAAAACAACCACAACTTTCTCAAAATTTAACGAAATTTCAAATCGTTTATATCCATGGAAAGCTAAAACTCAAACCTTCAAAACGCAGAAATTATTTTTCCAAGATTCGACATGAAAAAATGTTATAGGCAAAAGAAAACGCGGGTTTTAACAGCTAAACTAAAAAAAGAGCAAATACTAAAATAGCCATAACTTTCTCAAATCTTAACGAAATTTTAAACCGTTTGAAGTTTCGGAAAGCTGAAAATGAGGGCTACAAAACTCAGATGATAATTTTTAAAGAATTTATGCACCCATTTTTCTGTGCTCAAAAGAAGATGACGGGATTTCGTATGAATTCTTGGCTGTAACTTGCAAAACAACCAAACAAACAAGAAAACAAACGATTTTTTGCAATATTATTCGATTCACATCGGGTTCACCAATGTAAGATGGAAAAAATCAAATAGATTAGATTAAGTGACAGCCAACACTTTTGAACTATAATCCCAATCTAAACAAGAGAATACAAACAAAGAGAGCAATCAAAATGAAAGCAAATGAAATAAAACACTCCCCTTTGAAGTTGATTCTTTCTCTTGTCTCTCCTATTTCTTCTTATTCCAATATTTCCCTCAAATTTGTTGTTGAAGTTGTGCAAATACCTGCAAATAGTAAACAAGAAAGTTGGAGATAATTAGTTGTTCAATTGAAAATGGAGGGGAAGGGTTGTTTTTATAGACAACCATTCAAATGGATGAACGAGATTGATCTTCTAGAATGATTCTAACATCAATGGATGAGGATTCATGAGAGGGAGGTTACGAAATGGATGGCCAAGATTGAGTTTCTAGAAAGATGCCAAGATCTACGGTTGAGAATTGATGCAACCAGCATATTCCATGCATGGAAAAGATATGACACCAACGACTATGACGCCTGACGGCTATGATAGACATGCAGGACATGCAGACTATGACATGAAATAATGATAGGGGATCTTTGACCAAAATAGAGGGATAAATAATTTATTTTAAATTATTTAAATTATTTATCTGAAAATGGAAGGGGATGACAAGTGGCAAATAAATAATTTATTTTAAATTATTTATTCAAAAATGGAGGAGAAGGACAAGTGGCAAATAAGTAATTTATTTTAAATCATTTATTTGGAGGAAATGAAAAAGGAGATTTAATTAAATTCATAAATTTAATTATAGGAGGAGATATAAATTAAATATGGATAATTGATTAGGATCAATTATTTAAAGGAGAAGAATGACACATAACTAGCATACATATATTAAATATTAATATATATAAAATACGTCGAGAGTTATCATTATCAAGGTGTCTATTGCACTAAGAAAAAATGATGAAAATAGACACCTCGAGAAGGATAACTCTCAACATATTTAATAAATGTATGCTAGTAACAATCACAACACAACATAAAAGAGATCAATATAATAATATAATACTATAATAATGTTAATTATTGTAATATAATATTAAATTATATTTTGGTCTAATATTTAATAAATATTATAAAATTAATATTATTAAATATCAATTTTAATCTAATTGAATTAGAATTATAGTTAGAACTTAATTGGAATCTTAACCTTAATTTAATGCTAACCTTAATCCTAATTAAACCCTAATCATAAGCGAACCCTTATCTAACCATAACCCCAAGCTTTATCATAAAACCATAACACTAATTGGACCCTTAGCTTAACCCTGATTGATGCATAACCCTAATTGAATGCTAATTTATAGGAACCCTAATTAAATCCTAACCTTGTTTTAATTGATCCCCATTCCTAACCCTTTAATTGAATACTAAACCTAACTTTGATTGTAACCCTATTTGAACCCTAACTATAACCCTAACCCTAAGTTTTATCATAGAAACGTCACACTAACCCTAATTGAAAGCTAATGTATAGTAGTCCTAATTAAATCTTAACCATAGTTGCACCTTAACCTTGATTGAACCCTAACCATAAACCTAACCCTAATTTAACCCAAACCCTAATTGAACTCTAACCCTAACTCTAAACACTATTTTAATTGTACTTCTAATGGTAACCCTAATTATTAACCTAATTATTGTTCTAAGCCTATTCATAATCTTAATTGTAATAGAAACTTTAATTCTAACTGTAACCCTAATTAAACCCTAACCCTAGTTGAATCATAATCCTAGAATTGAATATAAACCCTAAATGTAACCTTAATTAAATATTAATTGAATGTTAACTCTTATTGTAATTATAACCCTAACACTAATTATTCCCCAACCCTAAACCTAACCCTAACTCCATCCCTAACCCTATTCTTAACTTGTAACCTTAACCCTAATAAAAATCCAAATCTAACTCTAACACCAATTGAATGCAAAACATAACCCTAACCCTAACCCTAATAGGAATCCAAGTCTAACTCTAGTTGAAACTTTACCCTAACCTAATATTTAACCTAACCCTAGTTGAACCCTTAACCTAGCCTAACATTAACCTTAACCCCAACCCTAATTATGTGTAACTTTAACTGAACCTTAAACCTAACCTCAAATGAGTCTTAACCCTAACACCAATCCTAACCCTAACCTTTACTCAAAGCTTAATCCTATAACCCCAACCTTAATCCTAACCCTAATTGAACCCTACCTTAACCATAACCCTAATTAAACCCTAATTACAAACCTTAACCTTAATTGAACCCTAATCATAATTGATCGCTAATTCTAAACCTATCTCTAAATGAACCTTGATCCTAATTGACCCATAACCCTATTGTAATTGATCCTTAACCCTAATTAATTTTGTAAATATAGATTTGTTGGTTTTAAATGTATTAATTTAGAAACTTATTTCTATGTGTAATAAAACTTTTATTATTTTTCTTTGTATTTAATAAATTGTAATTTAAAATTGATTTTAGCTGTGCACTTATTATTAAAAAATCTTTATATTAGGTTATATTTAAGTTGATATCATTTTGTACAATAAAATCTTCAATAAAGCATTAAATTTAAATTGTTTTTTTAATTATATATTACTTTTAAAATAAAAATGTTTCTTAAACTTATGGGTTGTGTTGTGGCCAATATTATGTGTAACTCTAACTAAACCTTAAACCTAACCTTAGATGAGTCTTAACCTAACACCAATCATAACCCTAACCTTTACTCGAAGTTTAATCCTATAACCCCAATCTTAACCCTAACCCTAATTGAACCCTACCTTAACCCTCACCCTAATTGAACCCTACCTTAACCCTAACCCTAATTGAACTCTAATCATATTGATTGCTAACTCTAAACCTATCTCTAAATGAACCTTGATGCTAATTGATCCCTAACCCTATTGTAATTGATCCTTAACCCTAATTATTTTTTTAAAGATAGATTTGTTGGTTTTAAATATATTAATTTACAAACTTATTTTTATTTGTAATAAAAAATTTATTATATTTTCTTTGTATTTAATTTCGTAATTTAAAATTAATTTTAGATGTCACTTATTATGAAAAAACCTTTATATTAGGTTTATATTTAAGTTGCTACATTTTTACAGTACAATAAAATCTTTAGTAGACAATTAAATTTAAAAATTTTCTTTAATTATATATTACTTTTTAATAAAAATATTTGTTTAATTAAATATTAATTTTGAATAAAATAAAATATGAATGATTTTTTCTTTTTGAAATGTTTTCAAATTTTTAAAAAATGTTGAATATTTTTTATGTGTAATAATAAATTTATGATATTTTATTTTTATTTAGTTTTCTAATTTTAAATACATTAAATTATTTTTTTAAAAGAACATCCCTTTTTCATTCTTTATAGTTTTAATTGTATTCTATTATTATGAAAAAATATTTTACAATGACATCAATTTTTTTTTAAAGATTTTCAATATTTTTTATTTTTAAGTAAATTAATTTAGATTCACTTACTTTTATATGCAATATTAAATTTAGGAAAGTTCTTTCATACTTAACTTTCTAAATTTTAGAAACTTCTTTTTTATGTGTAGTAATTTAACATTTTAACAAAAACATATCTTTATAAATAATAATATTTTTTTATTAGAAAAGATTACTTAAATAAATCTATATAAAAACATCAAGTGATATCTTGTTTTAAAAACATCTTGAATATTTTTAAGTATATTAATTTAGAAATTTACTTTTATATGAAATATTAAATTTAGAATATTCTTTTATACTTAATTTTTTTAATTTTAGAAACTCTAGCTATTTCATTTATTATTTTTTATTTTGATTTTTATAATATTAGAAACTCTAACTGTTTCACTTTTTATAATTTTAGAAACTTTATTTATTTCACTTATTATAAATTGTTTTATATGTTTAATTTAAGTAAATTGTGAGAATGGTCTATATGCAAACTATGATTCTAATATACATATGTTCTATTTAAGTTTCAAATCTAAAAGTCCTTAGAAATATGATCTCCTTGATCAACCATATAAACTAATTGCCCATTAAATATGAGTATACCAATGAACCTTAAATAAAAATTCTAGAAGTCAACTCACAAAGTTGAAAAAGAAAAACAATAATCTAGAAATTTAATATTTTAAATTTTAATTTAAGATCATTTCTAAACTTCTTAAAACACTTGAAATTGATTAGATAAGGAAATACAAATCTTCCAATTTTAAAATAAATGTATAGATATACAATTTTCACCATTACAACTATATATCAACTTAAGTTGTGATGTTTTTTCTTCAACATTAGATAATTATAGAAAAGTAAACAACTATTGCTTGAAAATGGTTTAGGTGAACTTTATTATATTTGATAGTGCCTTTGTGCTATGTTGGAAACGTTTGGTTGTGTTGCGAGTTAGGTAGACATGTTTTAGAGGTCAAATGTTACCCCAAGAGAAAAATAATTCGATTATGGATTGGTTACACATATGGATGAAGTAATGAAATGGTGCCTTTCAGTACAACTCAAGGGGTTTTACTTACCTTAAAACTGAAGAGGTAGAAAAAATGTTAGAAAAAACTATCTTAAAAAAGTTTTTTCATTCCCAATCTTTTAAATTTTAGAAACTTATTTTTATGTTTAGTAATTGGACATATTTTGAACATATTTATTGTATAATTTATATTAAATTTAAAATGAATTTATTTACATTTAATAAAACATAAATATTAAAGAACATATAAATATAATTTTATTTTTTTTAAACAACTAATATCTATATAGAAAAAACATACATCTAAACAATCTATTGTCATAATATTCAAAAACAAAAGAAGATAAACACAATATTGATAATTTAAGCATCTCATCTTTCAATCTTTTTAACTTTATAATTTATAATAATTTTACACTTCAGATTGATAATCAAATTCATTAAAGTTAAAATACTCTATCTAAAATTAAAGTTCTTCATAAATTATTCATTAATTTATTGGTAGAAACTACTTAAATAGACTTTTAACTCTAAAAGTAAAAACAACATCAACACATCCCCCTATTTTGAGAAAATATATATATATATATATCATTTGATTTATGCACATAACGAGCCTTTATACATTGAGTTGAGATTTTATTTTAACTCAGACTCCTAATCGAATATCAGAAATAAATTTTCACCTCCATATATTACATAAATGGAAGCATCCCTAGATCTCATGATCAATTAGGTGCCAAATCTGAAAATTTTCGCTTTTACTTTCTTAAAAAGATAAAGACCGCAAATCCTCTTTCCAATTCCATGTTTGTTTGATAACAGCCAACCTGCCACTCCTGCACTCAAAATGCAATAACTGTATGTGAATAGTAGGTGATCTACCCAAATAATTGACAATAATGGAATCAAAAAGACCAAAAAAGCTCAAAAATATCCATACTTGTGCAGTATTCATCCAAAATGATTTCTAGGTTGTGCCTTTACCAGCAAAAATGAATGCAAAACAAATATCAAAGATCATAGCACATTAGAAATTTGGAGTGTATTCCACAAAAATCAGAGTGCATGCGAAATGCTTTGGTAAACATGTATGCAAAAACGTGGAAGTAGGTGAACTGTTTGATAGGATACCTCAAAGAAATATGGTCTCATCGAATGTTATCATTGCAGGATATGCAAAAAAATGCGTTTGTTCAAAAGGATATAGAAAACTTAAACTAAATACAATTGGCAGGTGTAAGGGCAGACTCCGCAAAATACGTAAGTTTCAGATCCAATGGAGGCCAAGACTTAATTAAACAATGATAAATAGCAAATTGAAGTCCACAAACAAAAATTTAAACCTTGTCGGATAGCTTCATTGCTTCCAGAGGCAGTTTCAAACATTCCAAGAGAAAAACTCCATACCTGTGCCAGTTCATATGCTACGCCAACCTCTTCAATTACTGCTTCAATAAGAACAATTAAATCAACCCTACAGAGCAAAATTACAAGTTGCTAGCCTTTGTTAGAAGCAACGAAATAAAAAAAATTATCAAGGGTTTGAACAAGACTTTGCTGATGCATTTCTCCAACATTACTATAAGAACAATTGAATCAACCCTATCATCTTACGAAAATTTTAAACATTACTATGCATTAAACATGACTCCAGAAATATATGTTGCTCAGAAATTGTTGTTGCCGCTAAGAAATGGGCGACTACCTTATAAATATTGCTTATAGCTGAGGTTTTGTAACGGATTTCAGACGCTTTCACTCCAAAAATATATGCTTTAATTCCAAATATTGCTTATAGCAAGATTTGTAATGGATTTCAGATGCTTTGCTTAGCTGAGTAACAGAGATGCCTCAATGCATTGCATTAATGGTGACTATCGAAAATTGCATACATTACAAATGACTGTCAAACATTTTTGAATATTGCATACGTTACAAATTATTTGAAATCAGTACCACCAGCACAACCAACAGGGAGATGAACGTCAATTTTTTTAAGAACGCGTTAATGTTTACAAAGAAACTATCTTCCCTCTACAACTGAATACGCCTCTCAGCGTAATTAAATAATTTCGTTAATTATTTAATTATAGAAAAATAAAAGGTCAAATAATTATTATTATCTGACTATAGACATGTGATAAAAGATAAATAATTAAATAAATAATGATTTATTTAATTATTGAAGAAAGGGGTATTAGTGACGCAATTAAATAATTTAAAAACTATTTAATTAATAAAGGAATATGATCAAACATAATAGAATAATTAAAATTATTCAATTATTGAAAGATGATGACTAGGAAAAATGATGCTCATAGACTTAGGACATTTTTCAGTGTCTACAGTTTCTACTCGTTATTCGGAATTCGAATTCATTTGCATTAGTGGAAAGCTCTCCAAAAGTATTAATTTGGTCCCTAAAAATGGTCATAACTCTCTACTCATTGCTCAGAATTCGAATCCTTTTGCACCATTAGAAAGCTCTCCAAGAGTACTAATAGAGTCACTAAAAAGGTCATAACTTTCTACTCGTTGCTCAGAATTTGAATTCGTTTGCACTGTTGGAAGGCTCTCCAAGAGTACTAATTGAGTCCTTAAAAAAGGTCATAATTTTCTACTCGTTGCTTAGAATTTGAATCTGTTTGCACTATTGAAAGGCTCTCCAAGAGTGCTAATTAAGTCCCTAAAAAATGTCATAACTTTCTACTCATTTCTCGAAATTCAAATCCATTAATGCCTCCATTTTTTAAAAAAACCAACATTTGCTAGTTTTTTGATAGATTTTTACATCAAAACGTGAAACAAATTATATTTTTTTAAACTAGAATCCATTCTACACGTGATGAAAAATATTCAATTTTTGATTAGTTTTCAAAAAAATTAGGGGGGAGCACACTCAAATTTCAACTTTTCAGGAAGCCTTAAACATTTGCAAAATCTCATAAATCCCAAAAACATTCAGAAAACTCAGAAAACCCCTAAACATTCAAATATTGAAAACACCTTAAACATTTAGAAAACTCAAAAAACCCCAAAACACTTAAAAATTGAAAAGCCCAAAAACATTAGAAAACGTTCAAAAGACCTAAACAGCATCAAATATCTTGAAAAAACTCTAAAAAGCCTCAAATAATTGAAAATCAAAACATTCACATAAACTCTCAAAAGACCAAAAAACAACCTCAAAACATTTTCAAAAGACCAAAAAAATATATATATTTCAGAAAACCTAAAACCATCCATCCCATTTTGCTTTCACCCGCAATAAACCTCCATCCATAATAAATCAATCGTCACCTTCAACCTTTGGCAAAATAAATAGAAAGCAATTATAGCAAGTTGTAAAGTGAGAACTTAAGTGTGACAATCTAAAGATAGATCATAGGTAAGTGCATCAATGGAGTTTGTATCAATGAATTATCATAAATCTCATCATCATCCTACATCAAACCCATATGATCAACATGTCCTAGGATGTATCCTTCTTGTGATGGACATCAATATCATAAATCACCTTAGATAAATTTAAATTGGCAAGAGATATAGATAACACTGATTGTTTGTCTTTGATCTTTTCTTCCGATTTATCTTAATGACCCATTTCGAGGACCTCTCAATGGTGTCTATCAAAATAATTTAGAGAGAAAGGAATGGGGAATCAATCATTATCTTTCATTTGTTGTGGTTATGGGGTATTCTTGTAAAATAATCTTGGTGTATACTTGCTTAGTTGTGTGTAGGGAGGTTTTTTGGAGTATATTGTTGACTATTGCGTATGCTTTTTGGTCCAATATATTCTAAGCTTATAAACTACATTCCAACGAGGTTTTTGTATGCCAAGATGTAAATAATAATTATCCTATCTGTTTGCAGAGTCAAAGTCCATTACACTAGATACAATGTCATCCTGGTTTTCAATACCTTGATGCATCGTGTCCATGTTATATTAAAAATAAGGAATGACAAAAAATCCCAATCCCAAGATATAAGAAATCATCTTCATCATGCATCTCTCGTCACTATATCTAATAAAGTCTTGGTGGATCATAGGCTTGTTGGACTTCTGAATCACTCAAGAAATCAATGGTCAAATCCATCCATCCTATTCTTCTTATTATTCTACCCTACTAACATTTGTATTCAAGCATCAAATCTATGTGATCTACATTGAAATATACATTAGGCTACCCATAGCCAATGGTTGTCTATACATCATGAAATTGGTCATCAATATCTAAGCTAGCACGCCAGTAATCCCTCTTCCACTGGGGCAGAGTGGGGCATCTATATCATCTTCAGATCAACAATCTAAAAAGTTGCAGCTCTTTGATTCAAAAGCAACCTAAAATCTCAAGCCTCTCAAGCATAAGTCTGATTTTCATCTATCGTGAGCCCGATCGGAACACTTTATTCTCTTATCGATCTCTCGAGGGGGCAACCAACCATATTTTGATCATACGGATATCAAATCATCTAAAGAAATTTGTTTCTAGTCTTTCTAGAAATTCGTGATCAAATTATCAAATCAATCATCATTGGGATATATCTTTCCCTACCAATCCTTATGTTATTCAACCCAATCCTCGCATTGTTGTGAATCCTCAAGAATATTATCAACCAATCAATCAGATCAATCAACTTTATCTTGGCTATCAACATCTCAAAGAGATCATCGATATCCATTTCTACATCAAAATCAACATCAATCTTTGAAACAATGCAATGAGTACATTGCTTCAAAGAGGGGTAAAATGTAGACACTTAAAAATGTCTCGATGGATCAAATTGGCTAAATAACATCATTTCATCCTAAAACCCATAAATCCCTAAAGTCCTCTTATTTAATTAAATAACCCTAAGTTATTTAATTAAATGTCATATCACCTTCCCCTTTTCATTAAATCATTTTATTTAATGAATTTTGTCTAAATCCCCTAAAGTGCATAATTGAAACTTTATTTAATTATCAAATTACTAATAAATCTAATCCCCCCACTTGAAAGGAATATTCCTCCTTTGCACATTCTTCCAAAAGGAATATTCCCATGGATGAGAATGTCCCAAAGAATATTCTCTTTTCTCGCTCATTTAAAAAATGGAATATTCTTACAAAATTTCATGTGCAAGTTAACTCAAAACTTCATGTGTAAATTAACTCAAAACTCGTTGTGCAAGTTAACTTGTGACCTCTTGTATAGGTTAAAAGTGTGTTTGTTTGAAGGAATGAGAACCCTTGATTAAATCTCATCATTGATTCTCATCCCTTGATGAGAATCTATGATCCATGCCTCCAACTTCTTTCATCATTGACCATTGATTAGCTTTTTCAATCTTAGCCTTTCATTTTTCATTTATTTTCCTATAAATAGGTCACTATTTGGATACAAATTGGATCCATCTTTTAACAACAAACTTATGTTGTTAAAATCATTTTCACTTGCACACACATTTAACATCATTTTAGCTTTATTTACTTGCATATTAGCTTAGCTTCCATTAATTGCTTCCATGATAACATAGATGCATACATTTAGCTTATTTGTTAATTGGGATTTTAATCTTTTGAAGCTTGCATACATTTAGAGTAGATTTGCATACACCCATATCGATCATCTTAGCATAAATCATGTTAAAATAGCTTGCATCATGTTCATTTAGCTTTAAATCATGTTTTCATACACGTTTATAAATGGTTTCATCAATTTTCTTCAATAAAACTGATTGAAACAAGCTCATTATTCAAGGGATTGGGAAAGGGTTGCCATTCGACATCAATGTGACACCACTCCCCCAATAGAATAAGTTTCAATGTCTTAGATTAGAGGTTTTTCAAGATTTCATGATTTAGAATGTTAGTTTTAATAGCTTCTTTGTCTTTGTTTATAGTGAATGATCTTATTAAGATTGATGTTTAGTGGGTTGAATATGCCTCGAATTCATATGGATCGGGTGTAGTTAACCTATAATATGTCATTGGTCATAGTATATAAATTATCTACGTATAGGTAATACATATCTAGAATAGTTAAAGATAAATAACTCAATTAATATGCTCAAACACCTCTTCTTTATTATTATCTATATGAAATTTAGTTTATTTTAGTTTCCTCCAAAAGTTTCCCCTTACCTTGAATTCACCTTGCCAATATAGAGGTAGGGTCTCCCACTATATAAAAGTGTGGAGGATAATTCTAAATTACTATAATTGCTTCATTTATTTAATTAGCTTACATTGTTTATATGGGTGGTTTTTTACTTGAAAACACCAAATACTTTCCCACTTGACCTAAATTTAATAGTTGAAATTGTATATTAATTTTTTATGGTGTTTATCTATTCAAAGATATCCTTATAATGTCAAGGCATCTCTTAATATCAATATAATTATATAATAGTAATTACACCTTATTGTGTAATGGGTACGTCAAAGAGGTGTGAACGGTAAGTCAAATAAAATTTTAATCAATTTTTTGCATGCATTTGTGTAGTACATGAGGTCAATTGGTAGTTGATTTAGAAAATGGTTTTTTATGCAAAAAATGTCTCAGTGGAGAAGCATTAGCTTCAAATAAAACATGCATCCACTTATAGGGATCCAAACATGACTAAAACAAAACATTTGAATCAAGAAGATAATCAAGCTCCATTACCAATAAGCTCATATTATGTTTGCATCTAGTGAGAAAGGGAGAGATAGAGAGAAAGAGGGATATAGAGAGGAGTGAAGAGAGAGAGAGAGAGAGAGAGAGAGAGGGAGAAATGAAGGAAAGGGAGAGATAAAGAGAGGGAGGAGATATGGATATATAGAGATGGAAGAGATAAGTATATAAAGAGGGAGGGGGAGAGAGAGAGATAAAGCTAAGGAGTGGCATATAGAGAGAGGGAGAGATATAGGGGTAGAGAAAGATGGAAAGATGATGATATAGAGATAGAAGAAGAATAGAAGAAAAAAAGGGAGACATATAGATATAGAGGTATAGGAAGAAGAAGAGGGAGAAAGACAAATGGATAGAGAAATCAAGAGAACTAGAGGGAGAAATAAAGATAGAGAGATATAGGGATAAAGAGGGAGAGATACAAAGATATAGAGGAAAAGGGAGAGGGAGAGATATAGATAAATATATATGGTAAAATAGAGTGATAGAGAGATAAAGGTATAAGGATATATAGAGGGGGGGAGGGAGATGGTACATAGAGATAGAAAAAAAGAGAGAAGTAGAGATATACAAATAGAGATGGAGAGAAGATGAAAAAAATAGGGGGAGATAGAGGGAGAGATATATATGGGAAGAGCAAGAGAGAGATATCTGGGAAGAGAAAAGGGGAGAGAGGTAGAGATAGAGAGATAGAGACAAGTAATATAAAGAGAGAGAGAGAGAGAGAGATGGATGGAGGAAAGTTATAGAGATATAGATAGAGATAGGGAAGGAGAAATAGGGTATGTGTGTGAGTGAGAGAGATATAGAGATAGAGATAGGAAGGGAAAAACATGGAGTGTGTGAGAGAGAGAGAGAGATGTGGAGATATAAATAGAGAGGGAGAGAGAGGGAGGGAGAGAAATAGATAGAAGACAGAGGAAAAGTAGAGAGATATAGAAAGAGGGAGCAATAGGAAGTGTGAAAGAGATAGGGATAGAAAGAGGGAGAGATAGAGAGATAGATATAGTAGGAAAGAGAGAGGGAGAAGAGAGAGAGATGCGGGGAGAGGATAAGAAGATAGAGATAGGGGAGGAACATAAAGATGAAGATAGAGATAGAGATGGAGATATAATATATCTTTCACATCTTTCATATGTGCATTGCCTAGAAAATATGGCTACTAGGGGGCACCATAATATGCTCCAACCAAGGTATCAATAGAGAAGTGATAACTTCAAATCAACTATGCATCCACTTATAAGGATCCAAACATGAATAAAACAAAACCTTTGAATTAAAAAAGATAATCAAGCTCCATTATGAATAGGCTCATGTTATGTTTGGAATAGGGATAGAGGTAGAGAGAGGGAGAGGTAGTGATAAAAATAGGGAGAGATAGAGGGGGGAAGAGAAAGAGAGAGAGGTAAGGAGATATAGATAGAGAGGAAGATAGAAATAGAGATGGAGAAGCGAATGCACATTTATTTGTTAAAATAAAAATTGTCTTTGGAGCCCATTGTGCATTAAGTAGTAGAAATATATTGATGAGAATAATAATTTATTGCACAATAAAGTGGAATCCAATGATCTTCTAAAGGAAAAGAAACCCCATTTATATGTAATCATATTTTTCTATCTTTTCTCATAAAGAGACCTTTCAAAAAAGTATCTCAACTTCACTTTATATGGTTGGGAGTTGGAGTTATTTTTTCAAGTGGGCCTGACCTATATTTATTCTTGTGCTTTCCTTTTCTTAATTATTTTTATTTAAATTAGTTTGCAATATATTTCAACTATATTTGAAATATTCAAAGGTTTTAGAAAATTAGTTGTATTTAAATAGTGAGAATGATTGTAATGAAATAACTTACACAATAGAAGAATATTATAGGAAATATATTGCAAATACTTGATAATAACTGAGAATAACAAGTCACTTCGATGGGGGAAACCTCCAAATATCTTCAATGAGAACACAATTCATTAGATGATGATGAAATAAGACTCACTACCTCCTATATATACCTATCTATGTCTAGTATATCACCCAAGACGATTTGGATAACCCTATATAAGCCTTAGGCTGACCTAAATAACTAAATAATAGTATAATAATGATAATATGACTTAATTAAGAGTTAAGATAGACACAAGATAATTATTCATAACCCTATGTACAATAATATTAAGGGTGTAGCATGCCCTCTTTAGAGAAGCATTATCTTCAATGGTAATCAAGTGTGGATTGTTTTGAATAAACTCCTCATCCTCCCATGTGGCATCTTCAACAAGTAAATTCTTCAATTGGATGAGATACTTAGTGAGTGTTCTAGTCCTTAGCTTCTTTGTGCATGTTTGATGAATGAACTTTGGTTCCAATATGATTCTTCCTTCTTCACCTAGCTCTAGTAATATTGTTTGAGTAGGGATATTATGCCCAATTACCTTCTTCAAATAAGAAACATGAAAAATTGGATGTATCTTTGTTGTTGATGGCAATTCCAGCTTGTAGGTGACACTACCTACCTTTTGCATAATTTGTTATGGGCCATAATATTTTTGAGACAACTTGTTATTTTATGTTACTTTAGTGATATTTTCTTGTAAGGTTGCAACTCAAGAAGACCCAATCCCCAACTTCAAAACTTCTTTCACTACAGTGTTGGTCTACCTATTGCTTCATTCAATTTTGTGCCATGTCTAGATTATCCTTGAGTCTTAAGAGTACTTGTTGTTGATGAAGAAAATAGTCCTCCAGTGTCTTAACTCTTGGTGGAACCTTCAATGATGATATGATGGAAGGATTCTAATATCCATATAGTTCCATAAATGAAAACATTTTTTATGAACTATGAAAGGAAGTTTTATACCACCATTTTGATAGTGGTAGCCAATTTTCTCATTGAGACTATTTATTTAAAGTGAAACAACATAGATATCCTTCCAAACACTTAATAACAACCTTAGTTTTCTCATCAAATTGATGGTGGTATGAAGAACTGTAAACCAAGTGAGTACCCAAATTTCAGAAAAAATCTATTCAATAGTGACTAATAACGATAGGATCGCATTCATTGGCAATAACCTCAAGTGCACCATGTAGCTTTTGTATATTCTCCAAAAAATATTTTTCCACTATACTTGTTATAAAAGGATGTGATAATGCAATGAAATATGCATATTTAGTGAGGAAATCTACTACTACCATGATGACATTATGACCTTTAGATTTTAGAATCCCTATGATGAAGTCCATGGATACCTCTTCACAACATTGGCTCATAATAACTAAGGGTTGTAAGACACTTGGTGTCTTTGTTGTCTCCCATTTTTTACTTGAAAAAACAAACATTCAACCACAAATTTTTAAACATTAATTTTTAGGCCTTACAAAAAAATATTGCTTGACTTGATGATATGTCTTTAAAAATAATGAATGACCGCCAACTAGAGAGTCATGAAGTTTTGTGAGAATCTTGTGTTTAAGAGTGGAATTATTACAAAGATACAATTTCTCTCTATACCATGGAGTATCTCCATTACAACAAAACTTATATGAACTACTAGGATCACTCTTTAAAATATTGAATGAGATTACTTGTGGCTTCTACCACCCAATTTGCTTGTAATATTGAAATGACACAAATCTTCATCTTTCTCATCCTTCCTAGAAAGTGCATCTGCCACAACATTTTCCTTTCCTTTCTTATATACAATCTCAAATCATATCCTAAAATCTTGGTGACCCATTTTTTTTGCTCTACAAAAGATAATATTTATTCCAAAAAATACTTTAGGCTATCATGATTTGTCTTAACCCTGAACTGTCTACCCATTAGATAAGGCCTCCATTATTTTACTACATGAATAATAACTAGCATTTCTTTCTCATTTATAGGTTTGACTTGATATTTACCCTTTAATTGATGACTCTCAAAGAAATTGACCATCCCTCCTTCACGAGAACTACTCGTATACCATTTCCTGAAGCATCACATTCCACAATAAAATCCTTAGTGAAGTCTAGAGTGGCAAGCACTCGAGTTGTACAAATTGCCTCCTTCAATCTCCCAAATATTACATTAGTGGACTCATTCCAATGAAATGAATCGTTCTTCAATAAAGTTATGAGGGGTACTACTATACAACCATAATTCTTCCCAAATCTTCTATAGTATCCAGTCAATCATAAGAAACCCTTTAATTTCTTAATGGTTTTGGGAATAGGTCATTCCATAATAGCCTTAATTTTTTTAGGATTCACCTTTAATCATTCATGAAAATCTTTGTGTCCCAATTACTCCACCTCATTGTGATCCAGGAGGATCCAAAAGACCTTAAAAATTCACAGTCTCAAAATCATATGGAACCAGCTCTATCACATAAGGCTCGCCTACACGGTCCCGACGCAATTTGAATCGCGTCAAAAGGAGTCCGTAAGCTCGAGATATGCTTGGTCAAATTTGGAGTCAAATCAGGTATAGGGGCCAGTCAGAAAAGTAGAAAATTTGATCATCTCAAAAATGGTCAAAAGCCACATCATGTCAAAGAGCTCATTTCCATGATTCTGACGCAATTCGTTTCATCGAAAACGGAGCTCGGATGTCGAAGTTATGACCATCCAAAGTTTTGGTCAAACTTGGTCAAAATGGTGGCGTGGCATCACCAAAGATTGACACTTGGTAGGACATGTGGCATATGACATGGCAGGAGTAATGAGTTGGCAAAAATATGGATTAAACCATAATTATTAAAGAAGAAAAAATGTATGGTTTAAAAAAATAAAATAAGGAGGATTTAGTGGGATTTGATCCCTTAACCCATTCCTTAAAATCCTCTTGCCTTACCATTCTTCATGATAAAAGGAAAATCCCTACGTATACATAAACCTTTAAATAATATTTAATTCCCCTAAATATAATGTCAACCTTAAAATAATATTTACAATATATCCTTTATGAACTTTTAAAAGGTAACATGAATGCCTTAAAATAAGGGTTTCCAAAATATTAAAAGTTTAAGGATTTAATCAAGATCTTTTTAGAAAAGGGCATTTAAAGATTGGATTTTTATGATTACCTTGTAAATCTCGAAACTATAAGGGCCTAAAATTAAAAGCGGTTAGGATTTTTATGACTTTAAAGGGAGATTATTTTTATAAATAAGGAAGATTTTCAAAACTACATATGTAATTATGGGGGATTTTTGGAGATAGGGTAGTTTTTTTCAAATCCTATGGTTTTAAACCATATTTGGCAAAATTTATGTATGAAAAGGGGAAATTTAGGCTTTGAAGGGGTAGATTAGAAATTATTGAAAATTCTCTTGGAGAGAATAATTATATTATTGAGAAATTATTGTGAAAGGTGGAGAATTTGAATTCTTTGAGAGAGAGATTACAAGGTGTTGATTATTACACCAAAAATTGTAAAGAAGAGAAATCTATGAGAAATTATTATGCAGGTGGAGCTTGGATATTGTAACAAGGAATTTTCATTGCTTGGCGATATTAATAAAGCGGTCTACCTTGAGAAGCGGACTCAGAGACGTAATCCT
Organism: Sequoiadendron giganteum; assembly: GCA_007115665.2. NCBI lineage: Eukaryota > Viridiplantae > Streptophyta > Pinopsida > Cupressales > Cupressaceae > Sequoiadendron > Sequoiadendron giganteum. Next base: position 322,067,714 of record CM021105.1, read on the forward strand.
GATTGGACGAACTTCGTTATCAAGCTCGTGTTCCTCTCTCTCTTATGTCTTTTAATTTTTCTCTCTTATATTTCATTATTTTAGTTTATTTTTCAATTCAGTATATGATTTCTAATTACAATATTTTAGTAATTAGTAATTTCATTAATTTATGTAAAAGTGAACCTAGTTTGTGATTTCAACGGTTAAACACATCGTCACGCAATTCTGTCTGGATCGGGAATAATTGTAATTAAGGTTAAATATATTTGAGTTGTCAACCTCTAATTACATATCATGTTGAGACCAAAAGAACACTTGGATGGCTTAGCATAGAGTTGATGATATTCAAAAACTTATAATTCTTGATCTACATGCTTCAAGTTTTCTTCTCATGTCTTGCTATAAATTAATATATTAAAATATGGAGTTCATCAAACTTTAAAATTTAGATGGTGCATTAGTAAGACCAAATGACATCGCTAAAAACTCATAATGACCCTCATGAGTCCTAAATTCTAAGAAATGTCTTGTTCCTTAATTCAAATTTGGTGATAACCTAATCTAAGATCTAACTTTGTAAAATACATATCTCCAATCAGTTCATCTAGTAAATCATTAATGACTTAAATAGGAAACTTATCTTTTATGGTATATATGGCGAGCACTCTATAGTTTGGGCGTATTCGCCAAGTTTTTTCCTTCTTACACACCATCACCATGGGCGAGGAGTAAGCACTTTGGATATTCCTTACAATTCTCGCCTCTAACATCTCCCCCAAAATATTTTTAATCTCACCTTTTTATATATATGGGTACTTGTAGGGCCTAATGTTGGGTGGTTGGATCCTTGGAACTACTCGTATAGAATGATCATGATCCCTCTTAGGGGAAGTCCTTTAGGCATATCTCTAAAAATAATTGAATGAAAATCATGATTGCTTATAAATATAGATGGGAGGGAGCATTAGATTGATAGACTTCAAATGAACATAATTGGACCACAAATCCATCAACTCCTTTCTTAAGCAACTTCTGCATTTGATGAGAGCTTGCTATTTGTGGGGACTTTGTCTGCAACCCTCTTACCTCTATTTTATTTCCTTTTGATTGAAATATCATGAATAGTTCTTAGAATTTCATCTCAATTATTCCCAAAGTAGTAAGCCATTGTACTCCCAAAACAATATATGTTGCACCCATGGAGATAACATACTTTGGGATATCAAGGTGATAATCTCCCATGTATAATTTAATGCTATGGAATTTTCTAGAGCAACTAACAATACCACCATTTGAAATCAAGATCTAAGACTTTGGATCTAGATATATAAAACAATTGAGATGAGTAGCTAACTTTTTGTTGATGAAATTATGAGTATTACCCAAGTAGATCAACACTATTACTTTTTGCTTCTTTAAGAAACCCACTACCTTGAGAGTTTGTGGGGTGCTAAAACCTAAGAGTGTATGACAAGAAATTATTGGTTGGGAATCATGTGATTCCTCGTATTACTCCTTATCACCATCTAATATTGGTTCCTCCTCTTCTTCCTCACTTGGACCTTCAATATAGAATAATTTATTTTTACTGCATTTATGTCCTTAACTATATTTTTGTCACAATTGAAACATAACCCTTTTTCTCTCTTCTAAATTTGTTGTCGATTCAACCTAGTAGGTTGGGGTAAAGAATGTGTAGGAGATATCCTTTTTTTCTTATATTTATAATCTTGTGTTTCCTATTAGCCAAAAACTTCTCCTTAACTTGTCTTGTCATTAGTATTGCTTGTGATAAAGATTGTGGTTGTAATAATTGTACATTGTATTTGATGTGATCCCTTAAACTGCCTAAAAAATAATTGCTTCAAATTTTCTTGCACATTCTCCTCTCTTAGATAAAGGATTTGAAATTACTAAATATAATCCTTGATTGTACATGTTTACTTTAATTTAGCAAGTTGGAAAAATTAGCTATCCATAAAGTTATCTCCTTAATGAGTAGAAAGTTCCTCTTAAAATATTGACCATGTGACAAACAACCCTTCTTTATCTTCTCATCACATAACCAATGATATCAAATAAATTGATCCAATTCCAAGTATAATGATTCCATAGCCACCTTTTGTTGACTAGGAATATGATGAAGTTCAAAGAGCTATTCCATTTGGCAAAGCCAATTGGTTGGATCCTTTCCATCAAAATTTATCATATCCAACTTGGGTATGAATTGACTATGCATAGGATTGTTAAAGGAATGATCCTTCTTTATTTGAGTAAATCTAAAAGAATTCATGTCCAACAAAAATGTTATATTCCACCTTACTAGGTGAATCTTCATCCTTATACTTCATCCCCTGAATAATCGTGTCCAACTTCTTAGAAAATTTATTTATCTTAGTCCTAATTGATGATATTTCACCCTTGACCTTGTTGATTTAATCATTAGGGTTAATATCCTCAGTTTCTACCTCATTCTTATTAGAATATTTCCCCAATGTGCTAGCATTATTTTTGCCTCTTGTTACAAGCCCCATCATGATGGTAGAAAATAATTTTGCAATAAATCACAAAAATAAAATTCAAAATAATATGAATTTTTTACTAAAACTTACTAGGGCTTAGGTCACACTTTCCCAAAAAATAGGTATTTTACAATCTTGAGAGAAAAATTTGTGGAAACCCTAATCTTATAATAACTCACTTATTTTTGCTTTAATTTCTTAGCAATTTTAAATTTAAGCTCCTCTATTACTTCTTCCAAAACTCACTAAAAATTGGGAACCAATTATGTAGAATTTGGGAGATATATACTTTCCAAATATAAATTATGTAAAAACCCTAATTCTATAATAAATCACTCAATTCTACTCCAATTCCTTAAAACTTGAATTGTAGCTTCTTGAATATGTTATTCAAAATCCCTTTAAAAATCACCAAAATTTGAGAGATATGCGCTTTCCAAAATGACCTCCAATATTAAGAAAATTCCTTGCCTCTACGGTGTCAAGATCATGCTCTAATACCACTTATAATGAAATAACTTGCACAATAGAAGAATATGATAGGAAATATGTTGCAAATAGTTGATAATAATTTAGAATAACAAGCTAATTTGAGGGGTATGTTAGAAATCTAAAATATATTGAATAACCCAAGGAACTTTTTAAGAGAAAATTAAAGTTACACAAAATAGAAAAACATAGAGAATGCAAACCAAAACTCTGAGAGACTGTACAATGTCGATATGAAAAAATTCAAAATTAAAAGCTCCTAAGTTGAAAAGATCAATGCAAAAGATGCATGCAAGAATATGAATACAAGGTAGGTAGTGAGTTTATATAGAACCAAGGAGAGGATGTAGATGGTAAATCCAACCAATATGAATCAACCACAAATAGTGGAGGATGCCACCAAAAGTGGAAAGTGTTCCACCCTTTAAGGAAGGGGACACCACATCACTTATCTCCTAGTAATAAACTCGCTTTATTATCCTAAGAAATCTTAATAAAATTGTAGGAAAAAACCTAGGACTACTTGGGAAAATAAATTAACCCACTAAAAATATAAAATCCTACACCAACACCCCCCTTAAGCACAACTTAGGAGGATGTAAAATATAATGGGTCCCAACAAATGAGGCCATGCTAGGTACCCATGTACATATCAAATTCACTCCAAAGAAAAATAAGCCACCCCCCCCACAAATAGAGAGATAAAACCCCCAAAATAGAGAGAGAATAGAGAAGGAATAAGTACACCCCCCCGCCCCCCCCCCCAAAGAGATCCAATGGTAGATTCTTGAAACTGGATGCAAAAGATGGTCCACAATCATCAAAAAATGTTCCTCCCCTTAGGAAGAAACAAAACCAATGGTGTATGCAAGCTATCTCCCAAAGCCTAAAAGGAATATGTAGGAAGAAAGTGCAAAATGTATGAAGACTTTGAAGTCTACTCAAGTATCCCCATGTTGATGTTGAAAGTTGTCACAATCGAATCGGTCATTCTAGGCCACACTATTGAAGATGACAAATTAGAATCTCCTAGAGACTGATGTAGAGCATAATCCAAAGACAATGATGGTTTGACAATAATTATTAAATGATTATCATCAAAGAGGAGAGATAACCCCTCAAATGTGTCCTCCAAATATATAATATGAGACTCCACAAATAATTCTAAAATTCCTGTCAAGAAATCATCCCACAAAGATGAATTAGGAAGACTATGGATGTTCTACTACAAGAAGTTATTGGAAGCTCTCTAAGAAGCAACACTAAACTCTATAGTAGCAATGGATGCAAGGACAAAAGAGTTATGCTCAAAGAGAAGATGTATGTCCTCAATAATGCCATTTAGGTCCAAAATGAGGGACTC